>QEPC01005592.1:251798-274163 GCA_003113815.1 Sphenodon punctatus | reverse complement strand
GGCCAAAGTGCAAGAATGGGTGGATGTAGGAAAGTTAATAGGAGTGGAACAAGCAGGATTTAAAAAGGGAGTGTCGACAGTGGATCACATCTTTGTGATTGAACAGCTGATCTCAAAGTTTGTCCTCAAGGGCAAGAGTACCAATCTTTATTTTTGCTTTGTTGACCTCCAAATGGCCTTTGATACAGTGTGTAGGGAAAGACTGGTTTAAATTGTTGAAATATGGCATGGAGCATAGATTGTTGTTTTTGATTCGGGTCCTGCATGCTAACAATCTATTACAAGTGAGAGTAAACAATATAGGAGGTCTGTCCGAGCCGGTAAATGTAAAATGGGGGGTTAGGCAGGGTTGTATTCTTGCCCCCATTTTGTTTAACCTATATCTGAATAACATGAAAGGAGTACTAGAAGATTCAAGATTCCATCCGGACGAATTAGGAGAACAGAAAATAAGTTTACTTCTCTATGCCGATGATACTGCACTAATTGCCAGGACACAGGTGGGCCTAAGAAGGCTCATGGATGCATTTAGTAATTATTGTAAAAATGAGTATTTGAAAATTAATTATACGAAAACTAAAGTAATGAGGATTGGGAAAAAGCAGAGGAATTATAGGTGGGCCATGGGAGGGGTAGAAATTGAACAGATGACTAAATATAAATATTTGGGGGTCATTATTTCGGCCAATCCAACGTGGTCCGCCCATGTGAAAGCGGTACGGGCAGCAGTAAGAGTCGCAGGGCAGGGTATTGCTAGTTATTATTGGAATCAAGGGGGGCAACTATATAATCCAAGTAAAAAATTGATAAAAGCAAAGCTGGTTCCCCAACATCTCTATGGTGCTCAAATTTGGAGTATTGGGAAACAAAAGGAGTTGGAGATAGAACAAAACAGGATGTTACGTTGTATTTTGCATGTCCCTAAATATATACCACTAGTGTTGTTAAGAGCTGAGACAGGGTTTAAACGAGTCGCCTTGTATGCAAAAATGGCAACGTTAAAATACTGGTTGCGACTAATTAAAACAGACTCGGGCTCATTGGCATCTCAAATAATATATTATGCCCAGGGTCGATGGGTGGAATATATTAACTCGACCCTGAATGCTTTGGGGTTCTCAGTGGTATATCTTTTATCCCTCCCAGTTGAAAAGGCATGGTCTGAAATAAAAACGCGGATATTAGATCAGGAACAACAGATCGAACACGCGTTGCTAGTCTCGCAGAAGGTCGCAAAGTTATATGCAAATATTGTGCCTCCCAAAGAAGGAGCTACCTATCTATCTGAGTATAGGCTGAGGAAAATAAGGTGGGCATTGACTTTAGCTCGCTTCAATGTATTCCCCTCGGCAGTTACAGAGGGTAGACTAAGAGGACAGGCGCAGGAAGATCGTTTGTGTAAGGAATGTACCAGCATAAATCAGAGTTGCGTGGAGACAATGGCGCATATACTGATGGACTGCCCCGCATATAAAAAATGGAGGGAGATACTTATTGCGCCTCTCTTTAGAGATCAAGGAATGAGGGGCTGGGAAGAAAAATTCTTGCTTGAAGATACAAACCAGCAAGTTTCAGGGAAAGTGGCCAAATTCCTGACATTAGTTAAATATGCTAAGAATAAAGCCCAGACTGCCATGGAGATAGGTGGGGTCTAGGTGCTATTGGAGGAGAGACTGTGGAAATCACCCTGGAAAGTATTAGTCCCAGGAGGTGGGGGATGTCTCTCGTGTCCCTACTTAAATCAGCTCCAAAGTGGGGTTCTTTTCTGGCTTGGCTACAAACTAAGAAGTGGCAAGGGTGCAAAATGCTTATTATATTAAGGGCATGAGATGATAGATTGTGAATTTTCCAGCACCCAAAAGGTTATTGTAGGTAGAAATGGGGATATTACGGCTTCCGCCGAGGTTATATTTTTAATTTAAATTTTGGCGGGGGTTGTAACTGGTGGAAGTTTTAATTTATAAATTGTATAAGCAATACGTAAAATTTTGTATGTGATTCTGTCTGATTGTTTTTAAGTTTGATTAGTATTCAAATTATTATAATCATGTATACATGTGCAACGGCCTGATTTGGCTAAGCAATAAAGTAAAAGTTGAAAAGTTGTAAAGTAAAGTAAAACCCAGATCAGCATCCAGGAGGATATAATCTGCCTTTTCAAATGGCAGTTAGGGATGGACGAACAGATCACGGTTTGGGTTCGGCCGTTCGGTTCGGCTGCGTTTGGTTCATCCGTTCAGTTCGTCCGTTCGGTTAGTTCACCGGGTTCAGGTTCAGTCGTTCTGTTCGGCCGTTCTGTTCGGCCATTCAGCCGTTCTGTCCCTAACCTCTCTCTCTCTCTCTCTCTATATATATATATATATATATATATATGGGATGGGGATGGGGGGAATCACAAACACAAGGTTTCAGTTTAAGGTTTAAGTTTCATTTCAGTACAAAACTGAAATGAAACTTAAAGCAATCTAATAATCCTACTCAACGCCTGCTGTTCAGGAACAGTGACTAGCTCAGAAGGTGTTGGGAAGGGGGGAGGCAGATAGTTTCATTTCTTGCAAGCCTCTCCACCCCTGGTGCCTGGAAGTCTGCTCCTCAGTGACTAGTACTACCCCTCCCTGTCACCTTACAGTGAACCTTTTTTTGCCACCCAAACTCACCCAAATGCGATCCAAACTGACCGAACTGTTCGGCCATTTCACCGTTCGGTGTTCGGTTCTGTTTGGTATGTTAATGTTCGGGTTTGCATTCGCGTTCGGTCGTCCGAACAGGCTCAGTTCGGGCTGAACTCCGAACTTCCGAACCGCGTTCGCCCATCCCTAATGGCAGTCAAGATTCTTGTGGCATTGGAGCGAGGCGGGGGACTTTACGTGTGGGTCAGTGGTGTTTGACTGTCTGAGGCTTGAAACAACCTTGCCTCCAGAAGCACAGAGAAGGAGAAGGAAGGAGGGAGCAGTGATGAGTAAGGGGTAGACATAGGGAGCATCAAGACCTAATAAATCAACTAAACCCTACTCAGGAAGAGTCCTGAGGAGCCTGCTGCAGACTCAATCCAATCAGGGAATGAATTGATTGCATTACAGGAGGAATAATTCCCATCAGGCTAGCTGTGTGATGATCAGTAGCCCCATAGGAAACAGAGACAATGAGGAATGAGTCACAGGATGAAATAATGCCTAGCACTTCCATCTCCTCTCACATAGTGAGATCCATCACCCTTCCAGGGAGGAATGTGCACAAGGGAGATCAGTGTGGCGTAGAATAAGAACATAAGCAGTGCCATTAGGGCTGTGCATAGAGTCAAGTCTTTGTATTTGTGTCTTGGCATTTATATTTATTTGTATTTATATTGTAATAGGGACAGAAGCCTGAGGGCTGTGGGCCCTTTAAGAAGCCAAGAGACCTGACCTAATAAGAGGCTGAATGGGCCCAGTTCTTCAGGGAACCCAGCTTGGATATATAAGGACTGGGACATCAGTATGTGCTGGCTCACAGAAGAGTGAAGGGCTACGGTTGGACTCACCTCAAGCTGAGGCTTTGAAGACTGCCAGACTGTGTGGGCCAAGCAGAGAACTCCTCAGAGTGGAGCCAGCAGCAGAGGAGAGTGCCACCATGAGGATTCATTGTGTCTTGGGAACTTCCAGGTGAGAGAATTCCTTCTATGAGCCCAGGGTGGGGGGAGCTTTTGGTCCTATGTGCCTATGGGCTTAACCCCACAGAGTTGTAATGAACTTGGAACATACTGATGGAGTAGGCTGGCTGTGAGGGGAGGCTGGAGGCCAGACCCATATTCAATATACTGGGAGCAAGATAGAGATCCTAACCCAGGATTGGGGCTGTATGCTGTGACTGCTGAACATGAACTTATAAGGATGTTGAGCTGGAATATTGTGTGGGCCAGGATATTGAGCTGAAGTCTCCAAACACACCATCACTGTCTAGAGGCTCTGATGTGTGCTACCCGGCTACACATTTTCTTTACCCATGTTCACTGTATTTTCCTCATAGTCACCAACATGGAAAACACAGTGAATTGTCACCAACAATATGGATTATTTTGGTGCAGAACTGCAGTGAAGTTCTGCTGTTTGGACAGACCTATAAGGAAAGGAGTCAGAGAGCAGCCCAGCTCCAAGCTGGATATAAGCTGCAGTTTCTGGGGTCCAATTTGAGACCTCAGATACCACATTTTCCAGGAAGTTTTGTGTTCACTCAGATACACAGCCCTGGTATTTGTGTTTTTAATACAGAAGCCAAAGGATGTATGTGTGTTTTATCGAAACCTGACTGCACAGCTGTATGTGCAAGACTGGATCAGACCATCAGTCCATCCACCTCAGCATCTGGTCTCCAGCAGTGGCAGCTATGGTTGCTTCGGAGAAGCACATAACTGGCTCACAAGTCTGTGGGCTACAATGGGGCTACTCTGGCGTAAGTGGTTTGTGGATCATGGCCCTATCTGTTAAGGACTTATACAATTATTTTTTGACCCCAGTTATGCTAATGGCCTTTGCAACATCTTCTGGCAATGAGTTCCACCGGTTAATAGTAGCTATCATCTGTACTGGGGAAGTATTTCACAACTTATAGTAGACATCCCATGGTGGACCAATGGGCATAATACCTCCAGCAGTCCCTGGCATGGATGTCATCAGCATTGTCCTTGCCACCTATGTAGGCCAGCTCCACAAGCTGATGATGAAAGCAGGACTTCAGTCCTGCCTTGGCTGTTGCCTTTGTGCGGGCAGTACTATACTGGAGAAGGCAGTGCAGCTGCCATTTCTTCTGGCCCCAATGTTTCAGGGATGAGAGGAAGTTCATTGTCATCTCTTTCCATCCCTTTGTGCCATGGTCAAGGCCTCACAGCAAGATGATGGCAGAACTGAGAGACTAGCACCCTGGAGTGAACCCTGCTCTAACTTCTCAAGAGAGTTAGAGTCTGATCCAGAGTCCATTGTAATCAGTCGCCACGGTCCTTCTTCACATGAGAACCTGATGGATTGGAGCTGGGCTGAGCATAGCAGAGAGGACTCAGTTAAGCACAGCTGCTGCATTGACACCTGGTAAAGGCACAAGACTCAGTAGACTTGGGCCCTTCCCAGGAATCTGTGGTGACAGCAAGGTAGCACGAGTTGCTGCAGGAGCTGCTAAGGGGCCTGGATTTTAACACCTGGGGGCTGCCCTACTACCTTCTCACTTCTGTATTTAACCTCTGGCCTTTGCAGGAGACCGCCTACAGCTGCCAATAATTTCCTAGCCTTTTGTGGCTGGAGGGTTAGCGGTTGGTTGGTTTAATTTACTTAGTTACATGATCCTGAATATTTGTAAAGGGGATATGAGATGAGACTACCACTTCCACAGTGGGGGAATGGGAGAATTTATTGTTCATGTTTGTGAGGGTTTGAAGGGAGGTTTGGGTGGGAAGGTTACACCCTCTTCCCCAGGTTGAGTGGGTAGGGGTGAGGAGGGAAGTCATGAGAGTTATTCATAATCTATCCATGCAAGGGGGGTGCATGGTATGGTGGTGGTGGAACTTCTCTTGGTTCTTGACAGAGGAGTGGGAATGGGTGGGATGGGTTTCTGTTTTATATGTATTGGAATTGATGCTGTGCTTTTTAAGCCTCCCTGAGCCACTTTGGGGATAGGACATGGTATAAATCTATAATAATAATCAGCAGTGCTCCCCCACCTGTAGTCTTCTTCAGTCTATTTGTGCTGCACAAGGGGAATGGCCTACAAGCCGTGAACCACAACCTTCGCTTTTAGACGAGCGTGCGGTGCGCTCACGTGTGGTTGCCAAAATCCTGCGAGACAGGATCAGATGAGACGCTGCTGCGAGTCACGCACAAGGGACGGGGAAGCACATTCTTTTCAAGCCAAGAACTGACAGGGAGTCTGCTCGAGGTAGGTCATTCACGGCTTGAAAAGAACGCACTTCCCTGTCCCGTGCGCATGACTCGCGGCAGCGTCTCGTCTGATCCCGTTTTGCGGGATTTTGGAAACCACGTGCGAGCGCACCGTGCGCTTGTCTAAAAGTGCCCTGAGAGCCATACAACACACTTTATGCATGTATTGTCCAGTCTCCAAGCTCCAATTGTATAAAGATTCTGTTTGCTCGTATTAATCCTTTCTTTCAGGAGCCACACTTGAGCTGCATGAAGCTTGCAAGCCACTCTTTGTCAACCTATGCCATAATCCATAGCTGCTCTGTAGAACCAACTGCAGATACAGCAATGAAGGCATCAGTCCCAGCTAATACTCCAGTCATTGCTGGAAGGGCTAAGGGAAGACAATAATGTCATTGTACTGCCCAGGGTTTCCTATGGCCAGAACGTCCTCTAGGCTCCATTCCTCCCTGCAGATGGCCATGGCACTGGTGGACCAAAAGCACCGTCTTGGACAGCTTCAGCCAGCCCACATGATTGTATGCCAGGCAGTGGCCAACTGCAATGAACACATGGAAGTCCACAAGAAACTAAGGGCTGAAAGTAGGTCCATCGATTAGAAATCTTTAGGAACTTCTAGTCGGCACTATAGACTAGCAACTGGCAAGTCCTAGATCAGTCTCTTCCCATTGCTGCCAGTGCACCTCCTAATACATTTGTGTGTACATGATTGTGTGTGGGTGTGCACTACGCACGTGTAACCTGGAGGCATTTGCTTGGCCACCATGTTCTGGATTACAGCAAACACAGCCCATTTCTGTGATTATTTCTCCAGCCACAGATGTAAAAAATGGCTGCAGCGTAGCATGTGGAAGACTCAGAAGCAGAGTTTCTTGGTACAGAAATAGCTCGATAAAACTCTTTCCCCACTGAAAGCATAGTTTAAAGTAGGCTGTTTTCTGAGAAGGGTGGCTGCTTAGCCTCTTCACTCAAGTCAAGTCAAGTTTAGTTTATTCGGCCGAGCCAATGGCTATAAACAGAAAATAAAATTAAATACAAAAGAAAATACAAACCAGGGCACAAACCCTGAAGTTATCAAACAGCTCTAAGAAATAGAGGCAAAAATACAACAAGGATCCATCATTACAATAATACCGACAGACACAGGCACACTGTTCACCCTTCATCAAGTTGAGACAACTCAACCCTAACTTTACCTTCCAGAAATGTTTGCCTCATAGAACTCGCATAGACTAAGAATTTAGCCACTAGTTGGAGAAAAGCTGGATTGGTTAAAGCATGCACTATCAAACTATGGGCCAACCTACCCGGGAAGTTTTGTAGAAAAGAGTGCAGATATTTATTCCGACCGTTATCATACAGGTGGCTCACAGAGGATATGCTGTACTGTCCACACAGTTATACCCTCAAAGGGGCATAACCTCTCTGAGAATGGAACACCCTCTCTCCTACCCTCAAACATTCTAGAGGGTAGGGCACTAAATCTCGCACGCATAAACAAAAATGTTGCCCTTTGGGAAATGACAGCACTAAGGTAAACAGCCACACACCCAGGATCCGGAACCAAAAGATGATAGTCTCGAAGGTGCATAGCCGCATTTACAACCGCCAGATCAGACTGTCTGGCAACATCCTTAAGGCAGCCGAACACCTCCCCAAGGATACTATCCAGGGGCTCACCCAGAACATACTCCAAAGAAAACCCCAACCTCCCCCAGGTACTCTTTAATGCTATTAGACCAAGGGTCCTTAAACGCATCCCTATAGGCATAAGCATCCAGGCCACTACCGCTCAGGTCGGCATGCAGAGTACGGAGCCAAAATTTCAAAACAAGCCCCCATGCCACTGAATCCCAGTCTTGCTGGCCCACCTCCAGCCACACCGTGGCTGCTGGGGTACCCCGCGGGGCTCTCAGCAGCCTCTGCAAACATGCATGCTGAATCCCATTGAGGGAGTAACTACTCAAAGGGACCCAAAGCTCTGCCCCACAGAGCAAAGCGCCCGTACTTTAGCATTCAAGACCTGGATCGCCAGATCTACTGCCATCCTACCTGTTTTACAGAAGTACCACTACCTAGACAAAGCCAGGGAAGGGCCCTTAGTGGCAGAAGCTGCACGTTTCACCTGTTCAGACCATTTCCCTGATTTATGGAGGTAAAGTCCCAAGTATTTAAAATATGGGACTTGCTGAATCTGATTATCATCAACCACCCAATGATAGATCTTTCTCTCATTTGAGAAGACTACAACTTTAGACTTCCCATACTTCAGCTCCAAATTATTCTCTTTACAATAAACTCCCACAGCCTGTAGTTGCCTGGTCAGCCCCACCTTAGTTTGCGACAATACCACCAAGTCGTCTGCATAAAGCAGGCAGCCCAGCAGCCTGTCAGCCAATTTCGGTGGGAAAAATTGGATCTAGCCAACAACGGAGGGACATCATTGTTGTAGAGGTTAAAGAGGGTGGGGGCAAGGACACATCCCTGTCTCACCCCATGGAAAACATCCACCCTACTCGAAAGATGTCCCTCCCTATCCACCCTAACCCTAAGCGAGGAGTCAAAATGCAAGTTATACAATAGCATAAGGAGTCTCCTATCAATTGCAGTCCCACTAAGCTTTTCCCAGAGCCGCCCCCTATCGACCGTATCAAACGCGGCTGGAAATCTAAGAATGCTGCAAACAGCCGCTTATTTAGGGACTTATATTTCCACAGAAGATGGTATAATATCCTACATTGGCCAACTGTTGATCTCCCCTTCAGAAAACCAGCCTGCTCAGGGCTCAAAATATCTCCCTCCTCAATCCACCCCCTTAACCTCAGCAGCAAGTGCTTAGAATAAATTTTACTGATCATATTCAAAAGGTTTATTGGCCTATAACTAGCCGGCTCCCCTCTAGGGCCCCTCTTATAGATGGGGACAATAATCGCCACCCCCCATCCTGATGGAATGAATCCGGTGTCATTTATCACTGTAAAAAGGGCCACCAATACTGGGGCCCACCAATCTATATTGACCTTGATACAATCAATTGAGACCAAGTCAATCCCTGGGGCCTTCAAATTTTGAAAGGAGGCCACCAACCTACTACCTCCCCTGGCATCACTGACGACCAAACAGGCATGTTTGTGAAGTCGAACAATGGTCCCTCATTACAAATTCCCACAGGTGCATACAGAGTCCTGAAATGATCCTCCCACGCACCCACAGGCACTGGGAGAAAACAAGGTGAGATTTCCCTAGTTTCAGCCCTCGCCACTAATTTCCAAAACCCTTTAGTATCCTTCCTCTGGGCAGTGTCTAATAACGCCTGCCACTGCCCTTGCCCCAAAAGCTGCTTTTTTTTCCTAATGAGGGTCCTATAGTTCTGTTTAGCTACATAAAAACCCAGCCTCTTCACTAACACAGCAGTCAAAGGAGGGAATATGACTTCTGGGCAGAAAAACAGCGGCTTCAGCAGCATGGACTCAGAGGTAAGCTTGAGGGCAGGAAGGGTTCCTGGAGCTGCAGCTGGGTTAATGTTCGCAGCAGTCCCAGCCCAGGCTTATAAGTTGCAAAGGTTGCTTCCCCTTCACAGTGAATCTCATCTGAAAGACGCTGGGGAGGGGGGAGCATATAGACACACACACACACACACACACTCCACAGCCAGGACCACTGTGGAGCCCAGCTGGGTGCTCCAATATCCTGCATTTCGTGTCCTTGCCCCCATTTCTTTTGGCTGGAGGGAGTCGAGAAGTGTGGGCTTAGAGAAGTCATGCAGCAGTCCTCCCTCCCTCCCCCTGCACACACACACACAACCTGCCACTGTTCCAGCACCCAAGGATATCAGAGCATGATGGGAGAGTGCAATGCTAACAGCAGGGAGGGCAGGTCTTTTATCACAGGCACTGCAAGCAGGTGCAAGGGGAGACCAGGGAGTGAGCCCAGTAAATCCGCACCTGCCCACTCACTCGTCCACCTTTTCATAGCATTGCACTGGTGGGCGGGCATGACCTCCCTTTATGCCCCCTGTGGTGCCTGTGATAAGAGACCCTCCTCCCCTCTTCCTATGCACCCAGGTGGTCCACCTCCCCCCTTGCCCCTCAGTCCCTTGTTCACCAGTGAATCTGTGTATGTGTGTGCTTGTGAATGAAAGGGTATGTGAGTGTATGAACGGGAGTAGGAAATAGGTAGGAGTGTGTGTGTGTGTGTGTGTGTGTGTGTGTGTGTGTGTGTGACAGAAAGAGAGAGAATATAAATATATGTGAGTGTGCTAGGGTGGTGTATGTGTGTGCTTGTGAATGGGAAATGAGTGAATGTGAATGCTTGTGTGTGCTTTTAAATGTGGTAAATGATGTTTGGTATAGCTTTTACCAAAGGGATGTCCCATATTCTGGGGATGTGTCTGGCCACTCTACCAATGCTCCAAATTTAGATCTTGGAAGATCATCCAGACAAACGCAGCATCTGCAAGAATTTTAACAAGGTCAGTGACTAACTTCAGCACCATTAATAATTAGCGACAACCTGTAAATCAACCCTCAAGAGCTGAAAATTCCTGCAACACTGAGTTAATTGAAATCTAGATCCAGGCCCTGTGATAGCCTGTATATCTGGAAGGGTTCAACCCAATACTTTATCTCCAAACAGAAACTCTGAGGAAACCCAGTTGCAGGCTGTACAGCTTGCAAACTCTGCCTGTGATGGGCCAAATAATCCTAGTAATTCATCCCCCACATACACCTGCCACCCCAGAAATTGCTACTTTTGTACTGGGAACCTTCAAACTGTGGCAGTGGCTTAGGCCTATCCCCAGAATAGAGCAAAGCAAGAGTCACTTTTCTCCTCCACAAGTTTACTAGATATCTTGGTCCCGTACAGGGGCACTCCTTAAGGGGTGTATTGTGGCCTATGGATAACAAAGGGAGTAATCCCCATTCTTTTTGGGGTGTCGAGACTTGGCAAGCAGCTCAGAGATCAGACTTTCAGTAGGAAAGCTGAACAATGTAAACTACCAATTGTGGAAGTTTAAAGTGGAAATGCTGCTGTCTAAGATGCTCTATGGGAGGTGATTACCATGAACAGACCAGCAGAAAATCACAAGGAATGGGATAAAAAGGACAGGTTAGCAAAGGCTACAATAAGTTTATTGGTAGAAGATAACCAGCTAATCCATATATGAAGTGAGACCACAGCAAGAGGCATGTGGATTGCATTGCAAAACTTGCATGAGAGAATTAGCCTGAATAGCAAACTCTTTCTACTGAGGAAACTATACAAAATGAGAGTTGGCAAAGAAAGTGAAATGCAGGAGCATATAAATGCCATGTTAGAAGTAGTGGCACAGTCGCGTGGCATTGGGGAAGATCTAAAGGACATCCATGTGGTAGCCCTACTCTTCTGAAGCCTGCCTGAATCTTACAGTGCCCTCATCAATGCCCTGGAGACAAGGCCAGAGGCTGAACTGAAGCTGGAATTTGTTAAAGGTATACTTGCATATGAATTCCAGTGCAGAAAGGAGAACCTGCAGAATGATCTAAAGCAGGGTAATGAGACTGCACTGAAAACCTCAGACAAAGCTCCTAAGAGGGAAACAAGGGTATTCTTCAGATGCAAAAAGGAGGGACAATTAAAGAAAGACTGCTATATATGGAAAGCAGAACAGCAGAAACTGTCTCCATGAAAACCTAAGCAGAGGGCTAAAGTCACAAACAGAAACACAGTTGCTCAACAATGGAGTGGGTGCTTCACAGCAATGCAAGACAGCTCATCCCAAAATTGGTGTGTAGACTCCAGGGCAACGAGCCACATGACTAGCGATAAAGGATTCTTCACAGGGCTGAATCTGAGCAGTAAGGAAAGGATCTACCTTGCAGATGGGAGAAGCATCAACGCAGAAGGAATTGGATAAGGATTCCTGTACTGCAACCAGTCACAGGGAGGCACACTGACCATACCCATGAAAGATGTGCTCTATGGGCCCAACTTAGAAGGGGGACTCCTGTCCTTGACACACCTGGCAGTGAGGGGGCTCACCATCCATTTCCAGGGAGATGTATGCACAATTCAAAGTGGAACAAAAGTACTGGCCAGAGTCACTGCAGATGAGCACCTGTACCGTCTGAGCACAGCGAAAGTACAGGTGAAGCTCACTGCACACAAGCCACATGATGACTGCATCCACCTGTGGCATAGATGGATGGGACACAGACACCCAGACAGCATCAAGGAAATGCACAGACAGAAGTTGACCAAAGACCTTAAGGTATCAATGTGTCCCATGATCATGAAATGCAACTGTTGCATCAAAGCCAAAGCCACAAGGGCTAAGCTTCCTAACAAGAGTCAGAATAGAGCCACGAAACTGCTTGATCTTGTACACAGCGATGTCTGCAGCCCAATGAAGATTCCCACGCCAGGAGGCAACTGGTATATGGTAACTTTCATTGACGACTATTCAAGATACATGATCACGTATGTCATGAAGAATAAAGATGAAGTATTCAACAAACTTCAGGACTATGAGTGTTTTCAGACGTTACGTGGAACTGATTCACCACAGTGGATTCCCAGCAGTGGTGAACCGAACAACTACCCCCCGTGGTCAAGGAAAGCCCCAAATAGATGTGATGGGATTGGGACCATGGCAGGGACTCGGGCCGCCAGACCACAGACCAGGGCAGCGCAACAGACGTGACGCCGAGGGACACAGACATGGCCGCCTGAGGGCAAACGAAGCCAGAAGGGACAAAAGGGACTGCCCACACAAGGGAAATGAGCAGGGAGGGCACAGTGGAACACACAGCACAAACCCACGACCGGGCACGCACACACCCAGATGGGAAAGGAAGGGAAGGGGGGTCACAGCGGGACAGACAACACACACAGCACAACGGGCACAGGGAGGGGAGGGGGCCTGGGAAAGGGGAAAGGGGGGTGGAATGGACCGGGGGCAGGGCTGGACACAGGCAATGGCAGCCAGAACCCCCACTACAGCACAGTCTGCACGGACACCCCCACAGCAACACAGGCAGTCCTGGAATGGGGGGCCCCAGAAGGTCAGGGAACAGGCACTGGGGGAGGCCACACGGAACAGAGAGCGGCCCAGGAATGGTCCAGGAGGCACACACAGACCCCAAGCTCAGGCGAGGGTGCAATGGAGGGGAGCCAGGAGAGCCGGGGCCATGCAGCAGGTCCAAAGTCACATACCCCCCCCCCTCTGGGAGGAAGGCAGGAGGCACAGTCCGGTGGCCCCAGAACCCCGAGGTCACACAGGCACCCACAGGGGGTGCAGGGGTGCAGGAGGGAGCACAGGTGGATGAGGACAGTCAGCTGCACCCAGGGGAGCCGGGGGGCTGTGCGGAGAGTCGGACTCAGACGCTGGAGAAGGCAGACACGGAGGGGAACACCAGGCGCAGAGGCAGACAGGGGGCCTGGAGGGGACCGCAGCCACAGGCAGGGGCAGCGGCACCCTGGGAAGCAGCCAGCATAGCAGCACGGCCGGGACATCAAGGAGGGAGCGGACCATGGCAGATGGGTGGAGGTGGAAGCCTACAGGGGGCCAGCAGCTGGGGCCTGGAAGGCACAGGGGGACTCACAGCCAGCTGCTGGGGACCATGAAGGGGCCAGGGGCCCCACCAGGTGAACGAAGTGGGGCCAATGAAGCATGCCCCGGTGGTACCCCAGCACGGACATGTGGTGGGCAACCAGGTAGTACGCCTCAAACGGATCCTGCGTGGAGAGCCCCAACTGCACATCGGAACAGGACCACACACCAGACAGTGCCGCCAGCTCTGTCGCGGTAGGCTCAGACACACAGTAGTCTGCAGCAGGGGGCCACAGAAGGTGACTCAGCTCCAACAGCCAGTGATACACCGCCCCACGAGAGCGCTGGTATCCATGGGCCCCATGAACACAGCCAAAGTAGGACACAGTCAAGGCAGGGCCCCCCTCCACCAGACAGACTGTGCAGGCAGCCAGGCTGCACACAGAGAGGGCAAACATGGTCTCCACCGCAGACCAACCCACATGCGAGCACCTCATCTCCGGGATGCGCCCATCAGGAAAGGGACGCAGCCCCAGCGTCTCAGCATGCGGCCGACAATCCTGGGCACTCACCTCATAACCAAAGTAATGAAGGCCAGAGCTCAGGCTCGCATAGGCACCCGACAGGCTGTCTGGGCAGCTCAGGAGCAATTGCACGGCCGGGGTATGCCACAGGTCACACAGGGCCATGGTCTCGCTGAAGGTCTACGTATGGGGGGCCACATGGGGGCAGGGAGCCCGGTGGAAGCACAGCCAGTCATGGTCCAGCCAGCCAGGTGATACTAACTTCAAGGAAAGGGGGGCCCCACAATCCCCAGAGGGACAGGAGGGGAAGCAGGGGAGGGGCAAGGCCAAGCAATAAGGCCATAGGCTGCAACAAGGCATGGCAACAGAGTGAGGCGTGGGGTGCGGACCCAGCACAGCTGCAGGAACTGAACTCACAGATAGGACAGGCCACACACTAATCAGTCTGGGAAGGACACAATGTTGCCAACAGAGAAAGGTGGGAGGTGATGACAGAAGGACTGCAGATGCCGCCTGCATACCCAGGTGCACTCCTGTCCGTGCGCAAGGCCCCATGCAGGGACAGCAGGTGTGCTCTGTAGCCCGTCCATGCCGCCCCAGGCCGACCACCCTGCAGGAGGCAGCCTGGCCAGCTGGGAGGAGGGGCGCCCTGGCAGGTGCCCACACCCAGTCTCCGGGGCGGGGCAACACGTGTCCCAGCCTATACCGGGGCTGGCTGCACCCCACCCAGGGCAGACCGCACCATGGAGCAAGACAGGTTGGGCGCCTGCAGGATGCACCTAGCGCTCTGTGCCAAGTGGTATCGTGCCCACACCGATCAGCTGCACATCCTGACCGCTGAGGTGCACCTGGGCACCTGCCTGAGGGTTAGCTTGGCCTGGAGTGCCGCTAGGGCCTGGCAAGCCCACCATGCCCGCAGACGGTCCCTGGCCCAGGAGTCTGTTGTTGGACTCTGAAACTGCTTGGCCAGGATGAGATAGTAACAACGCTCCAGTGTCTCAGAGCGGAGCTGCTTTACAATGGGATCCATAACTATCCTTGGCTTCTATATCTAGCTCACCTGATTCATGAAATAGGATTCTCCTTTGATTATTTTTGTGGTAAAATCCTCTTGGGAATCAGGACAGAGATCTTCCAGAGACTTCAAGATATAGATAACCAGGATGTAATGTCTATAGTTCAATCATGGAAAGTGGCCCCCTATTTGGGGGCTTTTAAGTTATTTACCAATAAAGAACCATACTTAGATTTATTGACAAACCCCAAACTTCGTAGGGCCTATACTCTCCTCCGTCTGCACCTTGTTGAGACGACTGTGGTCGAAGGAAGGTGTAAGGGGATTCCACTTGACCAAAGATTGTGTAGCTGCTATAAAGGTGTTGTGGAAACAGTTCAACATTTTCTTTTGGAATGCCCTCACTATTCCTCTTTAAGATCAGTATGGCTAGTCCCATACCTATCTCAGGATCAAACCTTTGATTTAGAAGCCTCCTATGTTGAGCTCCTTAAGTTATTACGGAAAGATGCTATAATAGCTTTGGCAACATTTGTCTTGTTGGCCTCTAAAAAGAGGGCTCGTATTAGAGGCCAACTGACTCAAGGGGTGAGGATGGTCCATTAGCTATTTGATTTGAAATATCATCTTTGTTAGTTATAAGATATGAGGGTATTAGTATATGACTCAAGATTTGGTCAAACATATCCATGCTTCGGCTGGTCAATGGGGTCAATAATATTATGTTATGTTGTATGTGATATGTATATGTGTTATTTATTATTATTATTTATTTTATGTGTTTGTACATATTTATTTTACATATTTATTTTACATGTTGGCATATGGTGAAAGCTATGCTATAATAAACAATAATCTACCCTGGCCCAGATCAGGGCTCAGTGGGTGACCATGGTGGACCCGCAGGCCATGAGTCGCAGCCGGAACAGGACCACTGCACTCCGCGAGGTGGCCAGCCGCCTCCAATGGCGGAGGAAGACCATGCAGCAGGATGCCCTGCTCGCTATGCCCATTGCCCGGCGGGTATGGGTCACAGAGCGGGCACAGGGGTGGTGGTCCTGGGTGCTGGCTCAGTGGGACGAGGCCACCTGGAGGGCACACATTCAGATGGACAAGCTCACCCTGATGAGGCTTGCGGAGCTGCTCATGCCCTGGCTGGAGCGGCAGTACACCCCCAAAGACCCCATCCCCATGGTCCAGCGGGTGGCCATCGGGGTCTGGGCCCTAGCAACGCCCGACACCTGCCGGTCCGTCTCGCAGCACTTCGGTGTCGGGGTGAGCACCGTTGCCTGTATCCTCCAGGACATCTGTGAGGCTGTGGAGGGCATGCTCCTGGACCGAGCGATCCAGCTGGTGGACCAGGCGGCTGTGATGGCCGGCTTCGCGGCTGGAGAGTTCCCCAACTTCATGGGCACCATGGATGGCACCCACACAGACATCTTCCACCCCTCCACTGGGGAGGTCACGGAGTATGTCAACAGGCACGGGTATCACCCCCGCAGCGGCAGGCTGTCATGGACCACCGGGGGCGGTTCATCGACAGCTTCACGGGCAACTCTGGGTGCAGCCACGATGCACGGATCATGACCATCTCCCCCATCTATGTCCGGATGTACCACAGGGACTTTGCGGACATGGGGATGACCCGGATCGAGAGGGTGCTGATGCCCCCCTGTATCCTAGGGGACCCGGCCTATCCCCATACCCAGTGGCTAATGAAGGTGTACCCAGTCAGGTGCCCGTAGGGGCAGGCAGAGGTGGGAGGGAGGGAGGACCCAGGACCTGAGGGGCCCCCCTGGGAGGCTGCTCCCTCTGGAGGCCTGCAGGGCCTGGGAGGCAGATGCATGGCCCCTACTGAAGTGGAGGCGGCTGGGGCAGTTGGGGGGGAGGTGGGGGCACAGAGGGGCCCAGCATCAGGACCTGGGCAGGCAGGGTGTCTGGTGGGGTGACTGTCATCACATAAGCACTCATAGTGCCAGAGTGCAGGAGCAGGGAGGTTCCAATGGCATGGGACCTGTCCATTTTGGCTGAATGCTTCTGCACCATCCCTGCAATGGCCTGTTCCAGCTGTCCAAACACCTCTATCTGCCTGCTGTGCTCCCGGCACTCCCGCCTCCGTTCCAGCCACACCTCTGCTTGGAGCCTCCGGTCCCGTGCCTCTGCCCGTAGCAGGGAATGCTCTATGGCCGCCTCCATGCAGTCCACAGCCACAATCATCTGCTCCCCCTGTTCCGTTGTGGTCCGGATGATGTCCTCCACCTGGTCCTCCCTCCGGCACCATACCCGTGCCTGGTGTTCCCTCATCCGCTGTGCTGGGGGCATGGGCATGGGTTACTGGGCCTCCTCTGGCTGCCCTGTAGGGTACATGGAGGTAAGTCATTTGCCAACCTGGCAGCCCACCCCCGGGCCTGGGAGAGGCGATGGGGTCTCTGTCGCCCCCCGGGTTGGTGTCTGGTAAACCCCACCACCGGTGGGTGGGGCCTGCCCCCTGGCTGGGGCTCACCCCACCCCACCCCACCCCTCGTCCCTGGTCCACCTCCCCTCCCACCTGCTAGTTTACCCTTGATGTCCATCTCCAATCCCTCTGAGACCGGCCCCTCCATGTTGTTGTGCTCCCCCTGTGACCATTGGCTGAGGGTGACGAGTGTGCCAGCCTCGGACTCTGCCTGTCTGGACAGGGGGTGGGGGCTCTTCTCACTGGTGTCTGGGGGGGGCTGCTGGACTCTGAGGTTCCAGGGCATTCCTCCTGGGGGTCAGGGGCCCTGGAGCCGGTGCCTTCCTGTGGGGCGGAGAGAGGAGGGGGTACCTCAACCCATTCCCTGCCCTGGACCACAGTTCTCCCCACGAGGCATGGGGTGACTATCGATCCCTTCATATGGAGGATGCGGTTTAGGACATTGTATAAGGGGGTGGTCCAGGCTCTGTGTCCGGAACGCCAGTTGTTGTCCCTAATGGCCTTGTACCCCCTCTTTAGCTCTTTGGCCTTCGAGAGGCACTGTGCCATGGCCCGGTGATGCCCCGCCACCTCCATTTCCCGCACTACCTCCCAGAACACATGCACATTTCTCTGATTGAATGCGAGCTCCAGTTGATGCTACAGGGTCCCCCAGATTTGGATAAAGTCCTGGGTCTCCCGGAGCCCCCATTGCCCCCCTCTATGGTAGGGCCCTCTCCCCCTTCTCCCCTCTGGTTCCGCCTCCTCCTCCTCCTCCTCCTCCTCCTCCTCCTGGGCAGCGCCCGGCTCCTCCGGGGGCTCGGGCTCCTGGGTCTGTTTCCATGTCTGTGGGATGAAGGGGGCGGAGGTTGGTTGCTGTTCTGCCTCTGCCCCATGGCCCGCCCCCTCCCTCCCTCCTTCTGACTGGCCAGGCCACCTCCCCTTCGGTCCCCTTACCCATTTCTGGGGTGCCTCCCCACCCCCCCGGGATGGCAGCAGGTGCCGGGGAGGCCTGTCCCTGCTGCTGCTGCTGCTGCTGCTGCTGCTGTCCCTCCACCTCCTCCATGTGCAGCACAACCACCTCCTCCTCTGCCTGTGCTTCTACCACCTCCTCCTCCTCCTCCTCCTCCTCCCTCACTCTCTCTCTCACCACTCTCCTCTCCCTTCCACCTCGCTCCATCCCACCACGTCCCCCTCCTGCTGTGTGCTCTTTAAATCTCCCTCCATGGCCTGTGTTGTTGCTGGTTGCCTGGCAGCGACGTTGCAAGCTTTGTCCCCAGCTGGGAACCATTTTGTTTGATTCCAGCCAGTGGTTGCCATTCAGATGTTACTTTTTATTGTTTCCCATTGGGAATCTCTTTGACCACGCTTTCGGAGATGGTCTGGGCCGGAGCTCCGGAAGCATGGTTGATTTTGACCCCTGGTGGGTATTGACTGTGGTGAACATCTGGCGACAGCCGAACAGATGTTCAGGGTGCTTTGACCCCGCCGCGGGATTGACCGTGGTTCACTGTGGTTGACTGTGATCTCGTAACGTCTGAAAATACCCTATGTGTCCATGATGAGCAACAGGTTCCAGCGCAGCCCAAAGACACTGCGGACTGACAATGGAGGTGAGTTCAATTTCCTGAGACTCCATGGAATTGAGCACCAAAAGACAGTGCCATATATACCCAAGCAGAATGGAACAGCTGAAAGGAAAAACAGAACACTAACCGAAATGGTTAGATGCATGTTAACAGACTCTGGACTACCAGAAAGATACTGGAGTGAAGCAGCAGTTCCTGCTACCTACCTACAAAATCGGCTGTATTCTAGAACAGTGAGGGAAAACTCCATACGAACTGTGGCATGGTCAAAAACCTAGTGTGGGCCACATCAGAGTATTTGGAAGTAAGACTTACATATACATCCCAGAGGACAAATGTACCAAACTGCAAAACAGAGCAGTGGAAGGCATCCTCATAGGTTACAGTGAGCATTCCAAAGGTTACAGGATCCCGGATCCACGCACAGACAGAATAACCATTAGTAACAGTGTGACCTTTGTGGAAAACTCAAGCAACAGTGTGATGACACTCCAAGGTCCAGGCGAAGGAGAACAATCAACCTCGGATGAAACCACTGAAAGGGAGCAATCCTCTGAACAAATAGTCGAACTCGGCACAAAGGTAACAGAAGTGCAGGAACAGACACAGCCAGCTGCTGATGCTGAGCCAAGGCAGACGACAAGGTCTAACAAAGGCATTCCCCCCATTCGTCTGTCCTACCAAGTCAGGACCAGTAAATCGTCAGAGCCAGCATCCTGGGAGGACATCTCGCAGATGTCAGAAGGGGAAGCAGAAAAATGGGTAAGAGCAGCTGAAGAAGAGGTAAAGTCCATGCAGGACAACACGACGTGGACACTTACTCCACTGCCTGTAGGGAGAAAGACTATAAGTTGTAAATGGACATTTAAAATAAAGTACAATGCACAGGGAAATATTGAACGGTACAAGGCCCAACTTGTTGTGAAAGGATACTCCCAGAAGTACGGAGAAGACTACGATAAAACATTTGCACCTATAGTTAAGCACACTACAATCAGAACATTGTTAAGTATAGCTGCTGGAAGAGGAATGCAAGTCAAGAATATGAATGTGAAAACAGCATTCCTAAATAGTGAGTTGAAGGAAGATATTTACATGGACCAACCACCGAGTTTGCAGACGTTGAAAAGCTGAATCTTGTGTTCAATCAATCAATCAAAGTTTATTATTATAGTTAGTCACATGGCCATCACCAACAACACACATCATGACAACACAAATAAAATTGACTCAAAGTGGTCTACCAACATTATCAAATGGCAACATATACCAGCCTAATCAGGATCACGGATCTAAGAATGTTCTCCCTTTGTCACATAAGTCACGCCTTAGGGTGTAAATTCATTTATTTTAATCTATTGGCAAAGGAAGAAAAATATGAATAAAAAAAATTAAACTTAGAATATAAAATTTAATTAAGTACATAAATAAATATAAATATATAAATAATTATATTTTTGTTAATTAATTATTTAATTAATTAAATAATTAAATGGCGGGAATCATTAGGTACAGGCAGACTTGGGGAGACAAAAGTACATCTCAATGAAGTACAGGAATACAAAGACACCTACTAAACAATAAATAACGATATCTTATTATTACCAAAACCCGACAGACTTAGTTATTACCGACCCGCTGGGGATAGACAGTAATCAAACCTTGAACTTCCAGGAATTGACTTCAGGTGTTAATAGTCAAATTCCTAATCACATCCTAACAGAGACATAAATCACTCTAACAATCATTAACATAATATACCCCTACTAAGCTTTAGTCTTTGGTGCCAATTTCTGGCATATTTGAGCTGCTCTGGCAGCAAAAACCGCCATTGCCTTTGTCCTCTTTAGATCAGTATCATTCAACAAAAAAAACAATTGTTGAGAAATAGGACAAGAAGGATCGCAGTCAGTGGCAACCTGTAACCAGTGGCGATAAGTCGCATATAGAGGACATTTAAATAAGTAATGTATCAGGTCCTCCACTTCAATTCCGCATATACAAATGCGCCTGGAATAGGGAATGGACTTATATCTCCCCTCCTATACCGTCGTCCACATGGAGTGGAAGTGGAGATTAATAAAGGCGACCCTGGTCATTGGATCGGATAATTGAGTTAAGGAGCACCTCCACATTGGGGTATCAGATATTTATAATAAGGGCAAATCTTTGTACTATTCACAGCAGCTCTCAGATTCTGTCTATCGATGTCATGCATCCTTGTCTTTAACATCTTAATTAATTCACCCTTTTACTTGGCTTATCATGGAGATATGTTTCTGAGAAGCCTACCCTTCCAAGGAGAACCTTAATACAAGTCCACCACCGGTCACTTCCTCTTTCATTATCCGAGAGCTTTTCATGCCACGTGAATTGGGCTAGGGAGGCCTATGGGGACTCTCTAAACTTTGCCCAAAAAGACAAGGTATGGACTATGGAGTGTTACAGATCTTGTGTGCAAATTGCACAAAAGCATATATGGACCTAAGCAGGCCGCCAGAGCATGGAACGCTAAAATAAACAAGGTGCTCATGAAGGAAAATTTGACCAGGAGCAAAACAGATCCCTGCTTATACACGAAGAGACTAAGGGACAGGTGCATCTTTGTATTAATTTATGTCGATGCTCTTATCTTCTTGCTTTGAGCAAGAAGGGGGCCAGTGTGAAACAATGAGAGCTCTAAATCAGGACTTTGAAACTAAGGACCTGGGTAACATAACGCACTACCTTGGAATACAAATTGAAAGAGAAGACGACGGAAGCTATCTTCTCAACCAAAGTCAGGCAATAGAAGAGATGATAGAAAGTTTTGGCATGGGGGGTGCGAAAGCAGCAAATACCCCTATTGAAACCAGCTACCCAAAGGCGAACAAAGAACCAAGCTTATTGCTGCCAAACAATAAGCAATACAGAAAGGCAATAGCAGAGCTCTTGTACATTCACAAGGCCTGACATTGCGGTGGCAATAGGTATACTGCGTAGACAATTCTCAGCCCCAACCCAAAGGGTCTTACAGTACCTGAAAGGGACTGTGCACCTCAGGCTATGGCTCCCAGCAACTTCTGTGTCAGACCTGATAGGATACGTGGATGCAGATTGGGCTGGAGACCATTCGGACCAAAAATCTACCAGTTGGTACCTATTCTTGCTTCATGGAGGACCCATCAGCTAGTGCAGTAGCAAACAAGCCTCTGACACTTTCCTCGATGGAGGCAGAGTATGTGGCAGCGGCACACACCAACCAAGAAGTTATCTGGTTGCGACAGCTTCTGGATGATCTGGGGCAAAAATTGGACAGACCCACGCCGATCCTGAAAGACAACCAAGGATGTATAGCGCTGGTGCAAACAGAAAGAATCAACCCCAGAA
>QEPC01005592.1:184224-206291 GCA_003113815.1 Sphenodon punctatus | reverse complement strand
CCCCCCCCAGTATTAGGGGTGAAGACAGGAGAGGCAAAATGGATGCCGCTGCGGGGAGGCTTGGTAGAAAGCCTTCTCCGCTGTGTGTGAGGGTTGCCGAGGCAACCGTCCTGGAGCAAGGCGGCACCTCGTTGGACTTGGAGGTACCGCCCCTGCTAGAAGGGGCGGATCTCCTGTAGCCGCGGGAAGCGGCAGAGCGTGGAGCAAGATCGAAGAGTCAGCAGCAACATTGCCGTGCTGCTGACCTTGCACCTGTAAAAAGCAAATCGGCGGGAACAAGGCCATGGGCTGAACGCGGAAGAAGAAGGAGGCTGAGGGATGCCCGAAAAGCATTTCTTCAAGGGGAGGGCGAACCAGAACAGACGAATCCCCCACAGGGCAGGATGGCCACATGGCTGGTGAGACCCTCCCGAGTAGGGCCACGATGCTGCCCTGCCTCCAGGAGTGCGAAGCACTCTTGGGAGCTAGAAGTTACTCCCACAGGGATGCGAACACCAGTGGGTCTGGTGTGGGGGAAGGGCTGGGTGGTTCAGGGCCTAGCAACCCTGACAGGGGGGCAGAGGTAACAAACCCCATGGTGGGGCAAGCTCCCGGGCTCGGGGGTGGGGAAGACTCCCCGAGGAGCCCCCAAAACTTGGGGAGAGGCAGGAGGGCTGTCGTGCCGCTGGCACGCTACAGAGAGGACTGGAACCTTGCGAGGGGGAATAGGGACCAACCTTCTCAGCAAGGGGTAGCAGGGGATCATGGGGCAGAGCCGATAACCCCACAGGGGCTTCTGCAAGGGGGCCAAGGGACCCGCGAGGCTTCGCGTGGGCTAGGCCCGGGTGGCGCAGATCAGCCTGAACACATGGGCCCCCTTCTTCAGGCTCCCCAGCTGGATGGGTCCACCCTCCCACCCGGTGGGCCAATATGGGGTACCGGGGCTAACGCAATATTGCCGGCAGGCCCCTGCCTTACCCGGGAGGCATCAAGGGGGCAGACCCAGTCAAGGGAGGGAGGCCGTTGAGCCCGCTGGGTCAGGGGCTGAGTTGTCGTTGCAGGATGATGGGCCCCCGGCCAGCAGGAGGAGGATTGGGCAGAGGGAGATTGGAGAAGACACCAGCGACGAGGATATGTGGAGGAGGATTTTGGCCATCGAGAATTAGCTCTGCAGTGAAGCACAGGGGCCCTTAGGGGAAGAGCCAGCCAGTAGGCACAGTCCCCCCACAGCACCCGGGTCAGGTAGGCAAGGTGAGTACGGGTACCTGGGCACTGGGTGCCCGATGGGGGGTAGAAGGGATGGAATGGATGGGTCCTGCATAACGCGGGATATGTCAGGGCCTACTCTTGAAGGTGCACCTGGAATGACTCTCAGGGGGAGGGTGGAAGCCGGAGCATGGGGGGCCGGTGTGGCTGGAGTGGAGCAGGCCCCACAGACCGGGGTACCCCAACTGATGCAGTTGAATGGATCCTGGGTATGGGTCACTCCGGCTATAGCGCCAAGTCAGGACCCTGTAGGACAGGCGCAGGTGGATGGGGGTGCCTTGCGCGCCCCGGTAGGGGCTGACCCAGGGACATCCCAGGGAATCGGGAATACGAAGCTGCCCTCGGCTGGTAATGGGGACGGGGGCAACCCACACGCCTCCCTCCGCCACCCCCAGGGGGTGCTATCCCGAGCGTGGCCACTTTTGGGGCTCATTTATTACCGGCAGTGAAGGAGAAAATATTGAAGGGCAAATATGTCGCTATTTACATCCTCTTATTTAGTGACCCAATCCTAGATCATTCGGAGCCAGAGGATGGGAAGGAGAAAGAAAAATTCAAACGCCCATTGCTCATACACATTGCTCACGCTATATAAACAAACAAATAAATAAATAATAAAGTTGCTAGTGTACGTGCTTAACTTAGTTATAGGGGTAGATGGGCAACCTGAATGAAGGATTGTAGAAGAAGCATGTGTGAGCAGCCTGTGGGAGTGAGAAGCTGGAGAAAGCTTGATAGAAAAAACAAATTGTTTGGAAGGATTTGAAGGGACGGAGGGAGCAGACCATATGTATTCAGGGAAGATGTTCTGGCATAGAAGGCAGCATGGGAGAAGGGGCAAAGATGAGGTGAACAAAACATAATGGAGATTCACTGCATATGTGGGATTTTTTTTAACGGTGAAAAGATCTGGGTTGGCAACTAGGGTGGGGTGGGGTAGGAGATATAGCTTCTGTTCAGGTGGGAACCAACCCTGCACTCTAAATTTAGGGGTGATGTATCCCCTCCATTCCACTCTCCCAGGTCCGGGGTTGTGGGGCTGTCCTTAATTCTGGATGGTTGTTATGCCCCAGACCATGAAAGATGAGATGAATGCACACCACAGAACAGTACAGGAAGCCCCAGTCTGTCTATTCCACACAGTCTTGGCAAGCTCTTGGGGTGAAAGAGACCATTAAGAGTCAGATACATGACTGCTTTGCTACTGGGGTCAATGCAGAAATCTGTCCCAGACAGTTCTCTGAAACCCATTCCCATAACGCAGGGGTTGGAAACCTTTTCCCTCCCAGGGGTCACTTTGTAGGGATGTGCAAATGCAGTTCGGGGTTCAGCCCGAACTCAGCCAGTTCGGACGACCGAACAGAACAGCCAAACTGAACGCCCAAAGCCCCGAACAGTTTGGCCGCGTTCAGGTGCGTTCGGATGAGTTCGGGAGGGAAAAACCCTGGCTGGCAGGCCCAGGGAGGGGGGGGGGGTTCAGCCGAGGAGGGGTGGAGAGGCTTGAACTAGCAGGCAACCAGCCCAATCACCATCCCTCTTTTCCTCAGACAACTGGCTTGGCAGTCTGCGATTGGCCACGGGCTAGGCTGCACAGAGCCAATGGGGCTTGTGGTAAGGCAGACACAGCAAGTAACAAAAGTAATTGCCCTCCCCTCCTTCAATATCGTTCTGAGCTAGCCACTGATCCTGTCAGCAGACATTTTCAGAACTCTCCCACTCCCAACAGTTTGTGTTCCTCCCAGTCCATTGCCATCAGCCCCTGGAATAGAGTTCGTGTGCCGGACGCCAAACTTGTACACTCGCTGCAACACCCAGGCAATCAAGTCTACATACATCATCAACGTCATTTCTAGTGAAGCTGGGTGCACCTGGAAGAATTATGCCAATTGCATCCACAGAAACTCTGGAGAAAAGAGCCGGTTTTGCTACTCGCTTCCCATGGCTGCAAAACCTAAGACAAAGGACATTGGCTTCCATGTGTGGTGTAAGCCCCTCGTAGGAGCTGCCAACCCCAGTATCCTCAGAGACAGAGACTCAGGGTCTTGCGATGTCATAAAAATCAATGCTGCAGGCTGGGCGCCAGGGACTCTTCTCAATATCGCCATCATTGTAGGTACCGGTAGAGCCCCCGAGCCCCTGGGGATGAAATTCTTGTATCTCTGGTTGCCCACAATGTAAAAAGGACTTCTCGTTCAATTCTTAATTGGGAAGCTCAGGGGTGGGAAATTAAGGGGAACCAATTACACCAAGGGCCACATGACTGGGACATTCCATTAAGGGGAACCCACTGTGATATATACAAACTGGTAATTCAATTTAGATTCTATGGCCATGTTACCTTTGAGGAAGGCATTGCTTTGGAAGGGAGTTATAAATTAGAATTTGGAATAGTGAACCAAATGACTGTGGAGATTCACCCTATCACTGAACATGCCAAATCTTTACAGAAATTAGAAGCCCTGGTCATCGGCTTGCATGTCCTTAAACTAGATCAGCCTAAGAAGATACTTTTAAATCCTCAAGCCTCCCTGAAGGACATTCGGGTTGGTCTAGATGGTATGAATATATCACAGATAGTTCCCAGGTGTGCCCCTTTCCTTAAAGTTAGCCAACAAGGGTGAGCCAAGTGGGTTGCCATGTGACAATGCTTGATCCCCAAAATCTGGGCTAGGTGTGGTTAACAGATTGGTTGGGGACAATTAGAGCAGGGGCTTCTTTTATAGACGCAGCAAATATTGAAGTGCTGATTAATAAAGTGTCTTATGTCACCAAGAATTTAGGGAAACCAGATGCCCCTATCATCGGATCATTTTCTAAGTTAGCAGAGGAACAGGCTATTAGCAAGATTCTGCCTACTTGGGAAATGATTTTGGAAAAAGATTAATTGCTTCTAATCTCTGGAATACAGTCTTTACAAAACAACATATCATTGGCACTAGCTTGTACGCAAACCCAAAGTTTAGTTCAAAAAGTAGCCTTGGAGATGATCAGGCAATCAAAAGAGGGACATATCCCCATGGAATTAATCAACTTAATAAGAGGAAAATTGACGAAAGGAGAAAATAACCTCCAAGACTGGTAGAAATTAGTGAACGTCAGTTATGACTCCACCCACAATCAATTAAAATTATTTATGGTGACAGTTGCAGCCACAAATGTACTGCAAGTATACCCAGTTGTCCCACTGTGATGGCAGATTGGCCATGACAAGGTGTTGTATTCCCAGGACCCCAACCGGTTTGCCTTCCCTTGGAAGTGCAGCTTTAAAAATGTAAATATGCACAGGTGTCGACAATGGGGGGAGTTAGGGTTTTTGTGTTTTAGTAACGATTTAGATATGCATGATTCTTGTTTTTCTCCCCATCCCGGGAATGATTCTTTTCTTTTAAAATGATGAGAGAATTTGAATCAACAGTAGGAAAAGAGGGTGTGTGTATTAGAACCATATGTAATATTGTGATTGTTAATGGAGCAAAAATTCAGCCTATGATTCCCCTTTTTAATCGATGCTTTTGTAATGTATCTGTGGTGGTGGGTTGTGATTTTACTTATCAAGTTCCAGTCTGGATGGTTTAACATATGGAATTGTACCCTTCTTTGTATCAATCTGTTTATCCTGTCTCTCTGGGGATGGGACTTCCTTTTTTCAAAACCCTCCTCTCCCATCCTTCCCTCCAGAAAGAGTTGCATAAAATTGAGAGTTTAGGGAAATCAGCCTCCCTGATAGTGCAGCACAATACTCAGGCCAGCCCCAAAATTACCACTGCAGTAAAAACTGCAGGCCAACACGTATGGTGGGAAACTTTGCTGGGTTAGAGCGCCCAAGCAACTGGAGTGTTTAATATTATGTGCCATCCGATCATTTTGATCGTATTACTATAGGCTGGACTATTTTATTTATTTTTTATTTATTTAAAATTGATATCCCGCCCCTCCTGCCCACAGGGCAGCCCAGGGCAGTGAACAACACTCAGTAAAAAAAATTGTTTTAAACCTTTTAAACAATTTAAAACAATTTAAAATACAATACAATGTGGGGGAAACCGCACCCCTACCCCTCGCCAAAAGTCTGACAGAACAGCCAGGTCTTACATACATGCCGAAACAGCAGGAGAGCGGGAGCCAACCAAGCCTCTTCCTGGAGCGAATTCCACAGCACAGGGGCAGCCACCGAAAAAGATCTAACATCGGTGGCCACCCGCCTCATCCGGAGAACCTCCAAAAAGGCTCCCACGGACTATCTCAAGGGTCACACGGGTCGCACGGGCACATGGGGAGTGAGACGGTCCCGCAGATAAGCAGGGCCCAGGCCATGAAGGGCTTTAAAGGTTAAAACCAGCACCTTGAACCTGGCCCGGTGCTTTATAGGCAGCCAGTACAGAGCCCGGAGCACAGGTGCCATGTGCTCCCTGCAACCTGCCCCCATAAGGAGACAGGCCGTGGCATTCTACACCAGCTGCAGCCTCCGGACCAGCTTCTCGGGCAGCCCCACGTAGAGCGCGTTGCAGTAATCCAGCCTTGAGGTGATGAAGGCATGGATGACAGTGGTGAGGTCGGAGTCTGAGAGATACAGCTGAAGCCTCCGGACAAGATATAACTGCCGAAATGCACTCCCCGCCACAGCCACAACCTGAGATTCCAGGCTGAGCCGCGAATCGAGGAGCACACCCAGACTCCGCACTTGAGAGACCATGGGAGGGTGAACCCCCCAACAAGAGAAGATTCAACCACCCCCAGGTTCCCCAAGTCCTCGCCCACCAACATCACCTCCATCTTGGCAGGATTCAACTGCAGATGGGTCAACTTCATCCAAGCCCCCACAGTTGTGGGGGCTTGGATGATTAGTGATTAGTGTTTTGCATGTTAGCGCTAGCCTGTTGGGTAAAACGCAGTGTGGCCAAAGTGCAGCAGCTGGAGGACTGCTGAGCTCTCTCTCACTATTAATGATGTGGGGGCAATGGCTGAGAAGTCAGCCACATCCCCAATGGGGGGAATTGTTACAAGCCAGGCAACCCCCGCCCCCTCTTTTGGGGGTGCATGGAGAGAGGTGGTGGAACCCCATGTGAAAAAACAAAGAGAGAGAGAGAGGGCAAAAGCAGGTCAAGCTGGCTCCCCAGAGATTCCTTGAAGGAGACTAGCCCAATGCAAAACGACCAGCCTAGGAAAAGAACAGGAGAAGCCAGTATTTAAAAGGAAATGGAGCAATCGAGATGCCAGGCAACTCCTTCTTGTGTAAAACCTCCAGAGATGGGATCCTCCTGCCTAATAATATTCCCTGGGTGAGAATATGAATAGTCGGCCTTTAACCTGCTCAGTAACTTAAATGAGCCATTGGCCCCACCTGGAAAGTTGCTGAGGAACAAGATTATTTTCCTGCCCCTCCACCCAGTCTGATGTTTATCCAAAAACATCCCTTTTCCTGCCTTCCAGGACCCACCTGGAAAGACCCCATTCCAAACACCCATTGCGAGCCTCTGTCTAGTTCTGGGAACCCCAGCACCCACCCAGGAAGCATCTTTCTAGTATCCCAACTCCCATTATGAAGCTTTTGTAAGTATCCCAACTCCCATTGAGAGTTTTTGTGTGGCTTTGTTCCCTGGTCCCTACAAGTGACCTGAGCTTCCTATTGTGGAGTTGAGCTGCTTTTGGATGTGGATACACACGTGTCGCCTGTGCAAGTCTGCCCCAAGGGTCTCCCAGGCCTAGGTCTGTCCCCCACCCACCCCTACTCCCAACCCACGCAGGATTTCTGTGGCTCACCCGACCCCCTCACAATGAGCAAAGGAGAGGTAATCTCTTTTTCACTTTACTCAAATCCTCCTATTCTTTCTCCCTCTTTCTTTCTCCATTCGCTCTAAACTCAAGGCTTTAAACTCCAGCTCCCTTCTTGCTACTTAAATATTTTCACATTCCCTCCTCTCCCTTTCTCTTTCTCATTCCTGACCTTGGACTTACTATCTACTCTCCAGAACCTGAAATCTATCACTACACTATCCAAAGTTTAACCCTGTGAATGCCGGTCCATGCTAGGCAGCACTGTTTGTGTGTGTGTGTGTCTTGTAAAATAAATATCCCCCCTTGCTTTGAAATATTTATTTTCTCCATTACGTTTCTTGGAGGGGAAGCCAATGGGTTGTAGCACCCCATGTCCTCAGACCAAATCCCTAATGCACATGGACCGTAGGCAGTTGAAAAAGATTAATTCCCCAAAATCTGAGACTTAGTCTGATCATCACCAGGACCTTCCCCCTCTTGGGGACCCCCCTCCCCGTGATCACGCATGGAGAAGGGTCACATGGTAACACTCCTCAAATTCCTTCTTATCCTATATTATTATAGTTTTGCATTTAAGTTGTAATATGTTATGTCCTGTCCTATCTTCCTTATTGGAAATGGTTTCCTGTTTCTAAAATAATTTGATTTTGGCTCTTATAGTCCTCTTTACTCTGCTGTTCAGTCATGGTGGCATTTGTTTCGTTCTCTTACTGTCTCTTTTGATCTGGTGTGTTGACTATGGGTATTTTCAGATGTGACGAGATCACAGTGAATACCTGTCACGGGAAGGTGGGGGTAGGAAAGCTCAGGAAGGTATCTAGGGGGGAAAAGGGGTACACTGGCCAAGCTTCTCTCCACACGGTTACCCGGGGTTGGTAAGAAATCCCTCAGGGTCTTGTTTGGGCTTTCCTCCCAACTTAGAAGGCAACCCGACTCATCATGGGGAAGGAGAGAGCCCAATTGCCAGAAAGGACAATGGAAGAAAAGAGAGAGCTGAGGCAACATAAATCCTTGAGGGACTCTTAAGTCTTCCCAAATTCGCAACAGGGACCAGGACACCATGGGAGGGGGTAGGGAAATAAGGGGGGGAGGTGCAAGGGGATGTATCCAGGAGGTGGGGATGTGAGGGAGGAAGGACACGCAAGGGGGACAAACAACGGGATGGGACTTGCACTCTAGGTAGGGGGTACTCACACTTACCGTGGGGAGTTCTGAGGGGTAAACCACTCTCTCACACAGTCACACGCTCCGAAACACAAGACAAGGGAGTAGGGCAAGGATAAGCTAGGAAGGTTCAGCCACGTGTTCTCCGCACTCTGTCACCAATTCACTTGAATCACTCAAGAGCAAGAAGCAAGGGGCCAGTCTCTCAATGCTGATTACTGGCAAGGAAGAAGAGTAATACTGCTGCCTTTATAGCCCTAGCATCCCGTGTGATCATGCGGGGGAAGGGGAGGAGGCAGAGGGGAGGAGAAAGGGGTGGAGCCCTTCTCCCACCGGCCTCTCATTTATTGCGTCGTCCCGCTAGGCGTGCACTGCGCCTAGGCGGGGTTTGTGTTCCTTTCATTCCGGGGCCGGGAGAAGCCGGCCCCGCCCCTCTGCTTCCATCCAGGGACCCGAGTTTGCTGCACCGCGTGGCTCTTGGCCTTCTAGCAGCACGCAGTACCCCGCGATGAGATGTTACAATACCCACCTGTGGTCACTGTGCCCTACACGTCTATTCGGCAGCTGCCAGATGTTCGCCACACTGAATACCCACATGGGGTCAATTTCAACCACGCTTCCCGGGCTCCTGGCGCAAGAATCCCCGGAAGCGTGGTGAAAGTGATTCCAGGTGGGCATCAATAAAAAGTAACGTCTGGTCGGCTATCACGGCCCGGAATCCCCGGCTGGATTCCAGGCCGTGGTGAACTCAGCCAGACGCTGCGGCGGCATTGGCCTCACTGCCCGCCCGTCTCCCCAGAGAGCGGGTGGTGAGGCAGCGTGGAGGGGGCGGGGCCGTGCGGCCGCACGTTGCACTGCGTGGCCCCACCCCCTCCCTGATTCCCCACCAGGATCCCCGGCACATCTGTTTGCCGTGCCTGGGTGATCCCAGCGGGGAATCTCTGGGTTGTTTTCAGGACGGGGTGAAGCCACCCCGTCACGTCTGAAAACACCCTATGTCTTTTTAAATAGTCTCCATGGCTGCAATCCTAAACGCACTTATTCATAAGTTCCACTGACTTCAACAGGGTTTCCTCAAAAGTAAGTGTGTCTAGGATTGCAGCCAATGCTGCTTGCAGACATTTGACCCTCAACTGCTCCTTTTAATTTCTTTCATCATTTTTTCATAGTTCCCTTTTTTGAAGTTAAATGTTAGTGTGATCAGTGTTTAAGGCACTTTCTCTCTTACAAGGATGTTTAAGCATGGTCACTATTACTGAGCAGCACAGCTAAACTGGACTAGACCATGTGCTGCTTCACTTAGCATTAAATCATTTCCTCTTGTGGTTTCAAAGACCAGCTGTTCCAAGATAAAGCTGCTTATGGTGCTTAGAAACTTTATCTGACATTTGCCCAGTCAATATGACGATAATTGAAATCACAAATCCTTATTGTCACCTATTGTGTTTTACCCTTAATTTTCCAACCTGAAGAGGTCACCTGCAGCCCCAGGTCTGGATGTCAGCTATCTGAAACTTCCTGCCATCTACACCAAGGCCATCTCACCAGTGGAAATCTCACACATTCGCCATCTCCTATGGCATCTGGAGAGTAGCAGCTGCACAGCAGGAGAAATCTTGGCATATCCTGCCCTGCCCTTCCTCCTCTTCAATGAAATCTCTCATTTGTCAAAGCCACAGCATTGCAAGTGCAGCCCTTCTAGTGCATAATTGGCAAGAGAGTAGGCAAGAACCATTTAGCATTTCATTAAAACACCATACTAGTATATGTAGAGCCAGCTGTTGCTATAAAATAAGCCCTAATTAAGGATGCCGGACTAGATGGCTCTTGAGGTACCTTTAAAAAAATTGGTATCAATTTGTGCACAACCCATGATTTCAATAAGACTACATCCAAATACACCAGTTGAGAATTTGGCCAGACTTTGTTTTTAAATAAAATCCCACTGTATTGGGACTGAGTGTGGGAAAAACCACCTTCCTTGTGCAGTACATTTAAAATTCTTGCTGCTGTCAGGAATCTAAATTCATGAGGTTAATTACAAAGCTTTGAAGTAGCTTCTGAGTTGATTGGGGGCTTGATTCAGTGAACCACTGAGAGATTTTCAGGCACTGAGTACATCCAAGGATCAGCCCCTCAATGAATGATGCATACAGTTGCTAGGACCTGATTCTGCCCAGTTCTGAGTATCCTTCGGTCTTATTGAGAACAACCTGGGGTTATGTTTCATTCAGGATTAGGCATTCAGGAGGGCTTATTGTGACATGCTGAAGAGAATCCAGCCATGATAACTGTAAGAATGGACTCAAAACATCCAGCTATCATTGCCGTAGACTTCATGGGAAGATTTGGTTTCATGAGACATCTGTCTAAGGCACAAGGGCCAATTCCCATCCATGGCTTTTCTTTATTTGGTCCCTTTCTAATTCCTAGATCTGGCCCAGGAATCTATTTCCTATCTTCAAGCACAGAAAGAGTGATCTCAGGGGAAGGGAGTGGGGATGTGGCCGGGCACTTTATGAGAGAGAATAGATACATACCATAGATCCATGATCTGGACCCTCTCATCCCCCCACCCTAAGCACATCCCTTAAGCACCCCTGCCCTTGACTCCTATCCAACCTATGAAGCCTGTACTCTCCAAAGTGGCTCATGGGATGGAGGAGATTCCCCACTACTGATCATGGGGAAATGGATGACTCACGGATTTGTAATGACCCCTGTGGCAGGATGCAACCTGATGGGACTGTGGCCCCTTTAAGAGAACTGAAGACTGGGCAGACTGGGCTGTGACTGGAACTGAGCTGGGCAGGCTACTGCATACATCCTAAGCAGAGCCAGCCATGTAGGAATTTTTAAAACACTAATAAAAAAATAAAGAGTGAGAAAGTACTGACCTTTTAAGGACTGGAAGATTGGAGGGCCAACCCTGCCCACTCTGGACATATAAGAGGAGGGAAGGCACAGAGAGAGTCAGTCAGTGCCTGACTTTGGGCAAGGAAGGTTCTCTGCTGAGAGTTGGGTTGCAGCCTGCAGAAGAGCTTTGTTCAGGGTACTGACTCCCAGGCTGGGCAGCTAAGGGAAGCCTGGTTCCTGAGCTACTGAACCTGGGCTGAGGAATAGCCTAGTACTCGCTATCCAAGGTCCTGAAGGAGGTGTGCTGGTGAGTGCTGCGGAGCCCTGGAGAACCCACATGGACTTTAGGTTTGTGGTAGAGCTTAAGAGGCTGTGGGGTTACCAGGGTATTGTGTCTGACCTAGAGTCCCTAAACAGGGAGTACACAGTCAGAGAAGTGCACCCTGACTGTGGTTAGGGACTGGATAGTCAGAGGGCTGTTTCCTGGCATTAGAATGTAAGCCTGCTACTATGGGACAATACTAATGGTGGAGAACTGTATGATATAAATAAGATAAAGACAATTGAGCTGAAATTCCCCTGAAGAATGACTTTGGGCCTAATCCTGCGGGGACTTACCTTGAGCAAACCATGCCCTGTTATAGTTCCACATCACTGTGTGATGGATACACATTGATATTTATTCATAACACAGTAGCATGCAATACACACAGATATTTCCAAACTCTGGGTCAGAACCCCCAGCAGGGCCATGCTATCTGCAGATGGGGTCACAATATCAAATGACACTTGGCTTACCTTAAATGTTCTTGTTGCTATCTAAGATCACAGAAATAGATTTAAATATCAAAATGGGGTCACGTATAAAGCTTCCCATGAGAATTTTGAGTTGGGTGCTATACAAACACATACAGCAACATCCTAAGAACACTTAGCACTGTCACTAGTGCCAAGTACCGGTGACATTCTAACTGAATGGGATTCAGGTAGGCACTCACATCTAGTACTGGTCATAAAATCACTGTTGATTGTGCTGATAATGAGGGACTGTCTTTCCCCCTGGAGAGTAGAACCACTCACAGTTTCTCCTTTTTAATGGAAAAATATTAATGAAAATATTGTAATTAATTTTTTTTTTCATTTTTCAGCATTTTTGTTCCCAAACCATACAAGATTTTGAGTTGTTAAATCATTTTTGCTTTTCCTTAGTTTCTATTTATCTAAAACCAAAAAAGCTTTTAAAAAAAATAATCTAATTTTTTGCACTCAACGTATTTAATCAGAAATAGGAAACTTTTCCACAACATTTCCAGGCTGAAGAAAATTCTGTCATCCAATGAAAAAAATTCTGGATCACAAAATCTTAAACAGTTCTAAAGAACTTACACAGACAAGAGAGATGGGGAAAGTGAGGCACAGGGCGAGGAAGAGTCTGCTCCAACTTGTGCCCAGGCTGCAGCTGATTTCAAAAGCCCAGCTTTGCACAGCATGCTCTGCCACACCCTTAGTCTGCCCCTGTGTATTGTTCAACCTTCTGTGTCAAGAGTCATGGAGGAGAAGGTTTGCTCCAGCTTAAAGCCAGAAATCCCATCTCTCTCACTCTAACTGTAAAGAAGGGGTTCTCACGCTTTTTTGACCTTGTGACCCCATTTTGAGACTGAAATATAATCCTGTGATCCCAGACAGCAAAAACACAGTGCTAAGTTATGCAATAGCAATCAAGATAATGTGTATTTTTAGACGTGACGCTACGGTGGGTGGTCACGCTAACTCCAGTGTGGCCACCTATGGTGTTGTCATGTTTATTCCTGCCTACCAGATCTTTGCTGCAGGTGAGAATAAATTAACCCCGGACTGTGGCAGGATTGACTCTGGGATGTGCACTGGGCTTCCTGCCAGCGCACATCCTAGAGTTAGTCCTGCCACAGTCCAGGGAAGCCTACCCCACAGCATGGAGAGCAGCAGCCTGTCACGTCTGATGGCCTGCTCTGCCTAACTCTGGCCCATGGCCGGAGCCTCTCCAGGCATGCGCAGCGGCATCATAGGCTGCTGCACCCGCCCATCAAGGAGGAGATGGGACTGTGTTCAACAGCGTTGTGGGGTGGGGTCATCCAGACACACGTCCGCACATCCGCACCCTCTCCCTGCCCCTCCCCAGCACGCTTGTTCGGTGTCCGGGCCTGATCTTGCCACTGGTGAGGGCTCTCACCATGGGCAGGATCAAAGTGTGATGGCTCTAAATACCCAATGGCCACATTTGCAGATGGTGCAATCCCTTTCAGGTTCTCCTTCCACAATTTGAAAACCTCCATTGTAGAGATTCCATAGGTCCCTGATTCAATCCCATTCTCGGCCAACACAGTAGCCATCATGCCTGCTCCAAGGGCTCAAGGAGGAGAGGTAGAAGGATGGTTTGTTAGTCATAAGACCAACAAGAATTTCCATGACACCAAGGGGAGACCAGCCAGCTGCACCAGAATCAATAGAGATTCTGGGGCCCTACAATACAGTCTGGAGCTGAGGCTGAATACTGCTGGGGTAAGAAAAAACTTGATTTCTCACCTGAAGGAGGTGAAAGAAAGCGATAATGGGGTTCGAGCAAAGACAAAAGAGTTGTTTTTCTTTCCCACTGTGTACAGCAGTGATGACTGAGGCCAGGTTTATATTGGAGACCCAGAGAATACCTCCTTTGTAGTCAGGGTCAGGCTTAGAATTTGTGAGGCCCAGGGCAAAGATAAAATGTGGGACTCCTGGTAGACCTTCTCCAACCGGGAACACCTCTGTGAGGCCCTAGAGGTGGCTGTGTTTGGGGGGAGCTGGGAGGGAGTGGGGACCCCACACCCTGCCCTAGTGAAACAGGGGCCACTGTGGGTCCTTTGGAAAATGGTGGGGCCTGGAGTGCTTGCCCCAGATCACCCTGTCATAAAGTTAGCCCTGTTTGTAGCTGATTAGCGGAACAGTTCAGCTAATCAAGCCATAAATCCGGTTTGCTTTTATACCCATTCAACCAAAAACACAAGTGGTTTCCAGTTTGAATTCCAAGGAAATAGTGTTTGCCCAACAGCTGAAAACAACTTAGTTTAGAAAGTGTATTTTGAAGAAATCCCATTTATGAATCTAGCAGCTTGTCTCTAGACAACCAACTGAATTATTATAAAAGAAAAGGGCCCACAGAAGTACAGTCTGTGACTAAAGCAGCACATGTTGCCAAATCCCGCTAGCTAGTAGAGCGTTAGAACACTTTTCCAGTCCCAGAATGGGCAGGAATCTATCTGATTTTTTTATTTAAGTAAAGACAGAATAATTACGGAGCAGAGAAGATAAACTTGGAAATAATTTAATCAACGGCTTTAAATTTCTTTGCAGTTTCTCTTGTTGTTGTTGTTTTTTATAAAACACTCCAAAGAAACAAAAAGGAAACTTCATTTTACAGACAGGTGCCCCCAAACTTTGTAGCCCAGTTTATTTTGCAAGCGTTTCATGTGCATGAATCAAGGAGGAACAAAACCTTGCATATTGCCTAGCCTCTAAAGCTGATTCATGGGATTAGTTCAGCTAATCCATTGCAAATATAGTTTTGCAAAACATAAAACCAATAGAAATGGTGTTTTTTTAAAAAAGTAAAATAAAAAATCCTGATATACAGATATTTGCTTCTAGTCATCAACACAACTGACATGCAAAGGCTTTGGGTTGTAAATACCACCAGAAGCAGAGATGCAAATAGGATTCCAGCACATTCAGGAGAGAATTTACTGTGCAGATTGCAGTAAAGAGGTTCAGCAGCCACAGCCATGACAAAAAGAGCCCAGGCACCTATAGGCGTGCTATGGCAGGGGTGAGGAACTTCAGTCTGCAGCTAGTTTTTATGTGGCCCCTTTCCAATTCTTGGATCTGGCTCTTCGGTCCAGCTCCTAAACCTCAAAGGCTGAAAAACTGAGGTTCCAGATGAGGGGGAGGAGAGATGAGGGCACACATACAAGGATCTAGTCCCACTTTTTCCAGAGCGCATCCCTTAAGCACCCCTGCTCTAGACTTCTTTGTGGCCCTCAGAAGCTTGTACTCATTTTAGGAGTGCCCCTGGGTAGGAAAATGTTCCCCAGTGTCAGGGTAACAAATCCCCATGCAACCTTGAGGGGACAGAGTGGGGCCTGGGGTAAATTGCTGTGGGGTATGGCCCTTGAAACAGACTTTTCAGAGTATCTTATTTGTGGTTCAATTAGCTCTGTCTCCTACTGGGAGAAAGAGGACTGGGCTGGGAGAAAGCTACCTAAACTGAGCTGGATGCTACCAGGGAGGGGCTCTGAGTCATAGGGCTGGTTTGAGAGGTGAGAAGCCAGGACCAGGGAGGTGCAGAGCACAAGTAAAGAAGTCTCTGGGAACTCTAGCACTGGATTATGCAGAAAGACCAGAGAACCTAGCCTTGTGCCTGCACTTTCACCAGTAGGAAATGCTGCAATCCCTGAATGGCAAGTTCAGACTGGGAGCCTCTTCTTGCACCCCTTTGCTTAGGTGTACATTAAATACCACACACAAGACAAGGGAGAAGAAAGCTCAAGCCACTACCTTGTGGGAAATCAGCCACAAAGGCAAGTGTTTGGTTTGTTTGTTTGTTTGTTTTTTAAAAAGAGATGTCATGAATGGCTCAAGCCTGGCCCTGAAGTTCTACCCACCCCCTTTACCCCATCAGTCCTGCCCTCTTGACTCCATCACCACCCCACCAATCACCTACCCTCTCCGTAGATTGCCAGCCCTGACATAGAGCTAGATTAAGCTCAACCAGGGCTGGGGGCTGACATTGCTGTTTCCATGAATTAAAATCACTCTTGCTGCCAAACAGTTGATGAGTGATGACAGCAGCATCCCCTCTGGCCAAGGAGAGATGAGGTGGAGACTGGGGTTAAAGTCATAGAGTCACAAGGCTGTAAAGGATCTAAAGGGTCATCTAGTCCAGCCCCCTGCACTACTACAGGACCTGCCACGCCCCAACCATCCGCAGAGAGAAATCCCACCAATAGCTACATTATGCAGAATAATGGATCTGGGTCTGATGTTACTAGAGGCAGGCAGGGATGTTCCCCGCCTCCTGCTTCCACCCATCAGCCATTTAACAGCAGGGGTATTTTGGCACAGAACAGCTGGTCAGTAGTGGCAGCAGAGCCAGAGCCAGAGCCAGAGCCAGTCCCAGTCCTTGTGGGAGCTGCAAAGTAGCAGCAGCAACTCTGCCATGACTGGCTCTGCTGCCAATGAAGCCATGTTCCAGGCATACCTCTCTGCAACCACATCAAAGTGGGTGTACTTAGCTTAGAAAGCAGGTGCCTGGGGAAGTTCAAATAACTTGGTGCATTTCTATATCACCTTCCTGCTGGGACTTTTATGGATAAAATTCCATAATCCATCAATCTATGCATTGTGTGTAATCAATAAAATCCTCACCACAAACAGGTGATGTAGGCAAAATCTCTTATCTCCCTAGTTACTTGAGGAGAAACCGAAGTTAAATAACTTGAGAGTGTCTGAGCCAGGAACAAGGCCAAGACTATAAGTACATTTATGTATTATGGAATTTTATCCATACAATTCCTAGTGAGAAGGTGCTATAGAAATGCACCACATTGGGTATTTTCAGACGTTACGAGATCACGGTGAACCACGGTGGTCACCGTGTCTCGAACGTCTGTTTGGCGGCCGCCAGATGTTCGCCACGGTGAATACCCACATGGGGTCAATTTGAACCACGCTTCCCGGGCTAGCCGGGGAAATGTCCTGGGAAGCGTGGTCAAACGGACCCCGGGCAGGGACCAACGAAAAGTAACGTCTGGCCACTCTCCACGGCCTGGTGCATTCAGCCGGACGCGGCAGCCGCATTGGCCCCGCCGCCCGCCCGCCTCCTTGGAGGGCAGGCGGCGGGGTGCGTGGAGGGGGCGGGGCCATGCGGCCGCATGTTGCGCCGCGCGGCCCCGCCCCCTCCCACATTCCCCGCCGGGATCCCCCCAGCACGTCTGATATGGCGTGACGGGGTGACCCTGGCGGGGAATGAAAGGGTTGTTTTCGGTACAGGGCCAAGTGGCCCCGTAACGTCTGAAAATACCCATTATCTTCCCCAGTCACCCAGTTTCTAAGTTAAACACGCCTACTTCAATGTTGTTGCAGAGAGCAGAGGTGATCCTGGCATATGGCTTCACTGGCGGCAGGGGTCCCTAGTATTGTAGCTGTAGAGATCAAAGACTCTCTTCACTTTATTAAGAATATAAACACTGTTTTACTGAATCAGGCCAATGGTCCATTTAGCCCAGCATCCGGTCTCCAGCAGTGACAGATTTGGTTGCTTCAGAGAACTGTTCAGTGGGTCATAATGGAGAGATCCATTTCCTGCTGTTCATTCTCAGCCCCTGATAGTCAGAGGTCTCAGCTCTAACCAGCCTGACCAATAGCTATTTGTGGACATATCCTCTAACAACTTATCCAGTCCTCTTTGGAACCCAGTTATGTTGTTGGCCTTCACAACATTCCTTAGCAATGAGTTCCACAGGTTAATAGTGTGTTGGGTGAAAGAATACCTCCTCTTTTTGTTGTTATAAACCTGCTTCCAGTTAATTCATCACCCAAATATTCTTCACTTTAACGTAGGATTGATCAGTGAGTGCTGTTTCTATAGGTTTGAATGGGGAACAATTGATCATTATTATAATTTTGTGGATAGCTTTCATGCAAGCATTGACCTGCCTGTCTTTCCATCTAGATAAGACCTGAAGTAGCTCATCATGATCAAGCTGGGAAGAGATTTTGTACATTCCTGAGAGTAGTTGCAGCTGTGTCTGGTGACATACCCAATGCAGTCATTGGGTAAAACCAGATGTGACAGTGGCCCGCTTAGACCTGCTATGGCCCACAGGCCACTGTCAAATGGGGCTTAGGGCCACCTGATGTTTACCAGGTTTATCCCAGGTCATGCTGGCGGCTATCCCTGGCTCTCACCTCAGCATATAGCCTAAGTAACAGCCTGGACTAGGGGCCGCCCGACTGGGGCAAAGTCAGCCACAGTGGGTTAGAACATTTGTTCTAGTCCACCATGACCCGCCCTGGATCGAGTCCACCATGCTGCGCTGCCATGGCTGCCTGTCATGGTGTGGGGTGGGACACTGGGAGCATCATGGAGATGGGGCCAGTTGCCGGCACATCTGATTCAGTTGCTGCCTATACTGGGCTGCCCAGCCAGCAGAACTGCTCTCCCAGTTTCACTCAAATGTGGCTAGTGGCCTGAGCTGTCCATGACCATGTTAGCAGCAAGTTGCTGACCCAGTCCAGGCCATGTTGGCAGTGCGCCACTATCACATGTGGTTTTACCCAAAGAGAACAAAGAAGACTGCAGATGTGTGGTTTTAGGATTACCACTTCTCGCATTTTGACCCTGAGACTCCCAATTTGGCCTACAGAAGTCTCAGGGTCAAAGCACAAGAGGTGACAACCTTATGTGTTTTCCATTGTTGTTTCTGCTACAGACCCCCTGTGTGTCCATGGACATGCTGCAGAGAGGGCCAAGGTTTCAGGTGTGCAGTATCCACTACTGGGGCCAGATTTGCAGAGGAGCGTGGTATCAAACAAGTGTGGAGACCAAGGCTCCTGCACATGGCTGTTTTATTATGAGGTCATTCCTTGGCAATCTAGGTAATAGTAGTATTTATTTATTAAGCAAGACCAATGGTCATAGCTAATAAAGAGTAATAAGTAAAATAAAATAAACTCTACAATCTGTACAAATATACAAAATACAAATAACACAATGGTACAATAATACAATATATAATAAAATAAAACACTTGGGTGTCATAACTCATTCTCAGTCGGAAGCTTGAAGTCCATGAAAAGTTGACGGAGTGAAAAAGCCGTGATCAGGAACTTAATAACACTGGCAGAGACTTCAGAATCTGAATCCGCCAGTGCTAAGTCCAAAAGAGCTGACTCTGTTCTACCTGAATATTTACTAATAAAGCTCCAACCTTGGCTTATCATAAAGATGACATTTTTTTAAAAAAATGTTCTGACGTTTCAACTTCCTGCTGATCATAAGGACATAAACGTTGGTCAGCAGGGATCTTGCCGAAGCGACCCTCCAGCAGCTTGGTAGGAAGAGCATTAAACCTGGCAGCCAGAAAAAGCCATTTTCCCTGAAAAGAGGAGTGAGATGACAAATATGAAGCCAGAGTTTCCTTCTCAGGAATCAAAGCTAAATACCCACTCATGTGGGTATTTAGCTTTGATCTAATCCTGGCTATTTCAGACTGTCTATCACTATCCTGCCATCTAATTGTCATTTCCCCCTGTGCCACCCATATATCCTTGGCAAGCAAATATTCACGAGGCAGACACAATTCAGCCAAATGGGCCTCCACCTTAGAGCACCAGGAACTCTTAAATGAATCTTCATTCAGCAGCAGTAACAGCCCCTGGTGCACCGGGTCTAACAATTTTATTCCAAAATTTATGGGCCAGGGCCCAAGCTCAAAAAAAACACCTTCGTTGGCCCAATTCCAGTCTGATAGCAGCCCCAGAGGTGCCTCCTGGAGCCTTAATCAAGACCTGATAAAATTTTGATGGAATCAAATCCAAATTTGATGAAATAAGGGGAGTCCACAATTCAGCTCCAAAAAGGAACTGAGCTCTTGTTTTACAATTAAAAACATCACTGGCCATCTTAAAAGCAATCCTACCTGAGTTTTCAAAAAATTTCCTTACTGCAAAAGCAGATCTTTTGCTACAGACTCAGCCCTGGTAAGATGTTCCTTCCACAAACCTGAGGAATGGAAGAAAAAAACAAGATATTTAAATACCTTAACCGGCTCTATTTGAGTCCCCTCCACATACCATTTATGGATATTCTTTGGCTGGGATTTGGCAAAAACCATGACCTTTGATTTTGAATAGTTAATTCCCAGTCTGTTGGTCTTACAGTATTGAGAAAAGGCCTTGAGTTGCCTTTTAAGGCAACACGTTTCTGGGACAAAAGCACCAGGTCGTCTGCATAAAGCAGACAAACTATGTGCCGAGACGCCAATCTAGGGAGAAAAAATGCAGTTGGTCATAAGCGGGATTACATCATTAATGAACAAGTTAAAGAGAACAGGGACCAAAACACAACCTTGTCTTACTCCCCTAGTTACCTCCATTTCCCCAGTTATATGGCCGCTAGAACTTACTTTCACAGCTAACTTGGAGTTGGAGTATAGTCTCTGCATAAGAAAGAGTAATCTCTTGTCGATTGATGTACGGCCCAATTTATGCCATAATAGATCTCTATTGACTGAGTCAAATGCAGTTCTAAGATCAAGAAAGGCTGAATAAAAGCGGCCATTGATGTTCCTATATTTCTCAATCAAATGAATCAAAATCAAAGTGTTCTATAATTGCTCTTCCCCTCTGGAAACCTGCCTGTTCTGGATGAATAATCCTACATTCCTCTATCCAGGAATTTAATTTGCCAAGCAGATATTTGGCACAAACCTTGCTGATTGTACTTAAAAGGCTAATTGGCCTACAGTTAGATGGATCAGAGCGAGGACCCTTTTTATAGATAGGAGTTACCACAGCCCGACTCCAGTTGGAAGGCATATAGCCGGAGCAATTAATGGCAAAAAAAAGGGCAGTAAGCAAGGGAACCCAACAGTCCCTATAAAGTTTCACAAATTCAATAAAGATTAAATCCCTCCCTAGGGCCCTGTTGTTCTTAAAGGAATCAATCGAAGTGATCACTTCTAAATCACTCACAGGCAGCCAAACAGGAAGTATCTCAGAAACCTTACCCAAGCTTCTAGACAAATTAATTAGATCTGACTCAGCATATAGCTCACTAAAGTGCTTCAGCCAAACCTGGGCAGTAATAAACGAAGACATCCTAACCCTACTACCATTAAACCCTGAATTCACCAACCTCCAGAATTGTCTGGAATCCCCAGTCTTAGCAGTCTCCAATACCAAATTCCATCTATGCTCAAAATAATTACATTTTTTACACTTAATAAGCCCCTTAAACTCTTTTTTGGCCTGCAAATATTGCGGAGGTAAATGGGATAACTGACCCTGATGATAAGCTTTGTAAATAGCACAGATATTCATCTTAGCCGTACGGCAATCACTGTCAAACAAGGCCTGATTCAGAGGAGGTTGGCGCAGCTCAGGTGCTGCTAGCCTCCCAAGGAATTTGGGGCGCTGACCCCCCAAGCGCCCCGCCAGGCGCCGCGCCGCCACTTGTGAAAAGAAAACAAAAACAAAAACTCGCCACCGCTTCCCAGCACCACAGCAGCCTCTGCCTTGCCTTTGCTTCAGAGCGGAGGCTACTGCAGCGCTGTTGTCAGTTTCAGTGAAACTGACAACAGCGCTGCAGCAGCCTCCGCTCTGAAGCAAAGGCAAGGCAGAGGCTGCTGCGGCGCTGTTAGTTGACTTCTGGGATCCACTCCAGAGGAGTGGGTCCCAGAAGGCTCAAAAATGCTAAGCCCAACCGCGTTTTCCAATGGAAAACGCGGCTTGGGTGGCTGAGCGCTCAGCCCGGCTGAGCTCCATTCTACGCAGCATGTATAGGACGTGCTGTGGAGGGATGAGCTAGGGCTTCCATTGCGCTCAATGGGTGCAAGGAAAGCTCTCACCAGGGCGCTTGTTGAAAGCGCCCTGGCGAGATGCCTTGGGCCGGGGGCCTGAGGCAGGGAGCAGCGGGCATGTGCGCTGGTCCCTGCCTCACATGCTCAAAGAAGAACATGGATGACTACTGCTTCCGCTCCCAGCACCAGGTAAGAATAAGATTCCTATTTAAATTCCTTCCTAATCCTATCCTCCTCACACACACACACACACACCCCACAAGGCTGTTTCCCACCCTGCACCCCCACCCCGGCTGTTTCCCACTGGGAAACAGCCGGGGAAGTGCAGGGTAGGAAACAGCCTTGGGGAGGTGCCTTGGGGGGGTGCGGGGTGGGAAACAGCCTTGGGGGGTGTAGGGTGCCTTGGGGGTGTGGGGGGGGAACAGCCTGGGGGGG
>QEPC01005592.1:123981-167918 GCA_003113815.1 Sphenodon punctatus | reverse complement strand
TTTCGTCGTTCGGTGTTCGGTTCCGTTCGGTGTGTTCGCCATTTCGTTGTTCGGTGTTCGGTCCGTTCGGTGTGTTCGTGTTCGTGTTCGTGTTCGGTTGTCCGAACAGGCCTAGTTCGGGCCGAACACCGAACTACCGAACCGCGTTCGCCCATCCCTATAGCTTAGCCAATAACTGCTTGGTAAAGAGGAGGGTCTGTGCTGGAGGTAGGTAGGGAGAGGGGTTTGCAACTGTTAGGAGTTCTGAATGACACATTGGAATGTGAATCTGATCAGTGTGAGCCAGAAAACAAATTTCTGGGAGAAATTCCACAGATTTTGGGAGTGGAGGAGAAGGGAATCCCCATAGCTTTGTTATTCCCCCCTCAAGTTTTCTGTGCTTTGAGGTTTGATTTTAATGGAGGTTTCAGCAGTAGAAGAACAGCTTATCAAGTGGGAGTTAGGGGAAGAGAAGTAAACCATTATTACAGACCCCTCGTGGTTCATTATTATAATTAATTCATGTGTTTGTTAAGCACAGATGGTGCCCTAAGCACTAATAACACTGAGAACTGAGACAGTGATTTCTATCCTGGTGAATCTGTACACAATCACCAGTCAATCCTGCTGCTGCAGTTAGGTAAGTGGTATTTATCCACAGCACCAAGTACAGCAGGAACAGTAGTCCTGCATGCAACCGGTACAGGGATATCTCCCTGGTCACTAGGAGCACATTACACCGGTGCTCTGGAGTCTGCACTGGCTACCTATAGCTTTCCAGACACAAGTCAAGGCACTGGTTTTGACCTTTAAATACCTAAATGGACTGGGACCCATCTATCTGAAAGACCGTTTGTCCTACCATGCTCCGACGTGACCCCTGCGATTGGCTGGGGGCGCCCTCCAGCAGATTCTCCGTTACTCTTGTTTGATTGGTGGGGCATGCAGGAGAGCGTTCTTGGCTGCTGCCCGGATGTTGTGGGACTCCCTCCCCCTGGAGGTCTGTCTGAGTCTGGGCCTGAGCATCTTTCGGAGGCAGTGTAAAACATTTTGTTAAAGCATTTAGCGGGTGGGGATAGGCAGAGGGATTATTATTATTATAAACATTTATATAGCACCAGCCATGTGCCTGGCGCTGTACAGAACATAGAAATAGGGCTCTGCCTGTGGCTTACAATCTAAAAGACAAGGAGGGGTTGTATTTGAAGTACAAGTAGTTGAAGTGGTTTGGTTTTGGGGTAGGGTTGTATTTTAAATGTTTTAAATTGTATTTTATGTCTTTTGTAAGCCACCCTGAGCCTTCGGGGAAGGGTGGGGTATAAATGTAAATAAATAAATGGGCACCCTGACTCAGTGAGATTTGACACCTACCCATGGGTGTGAAAGACAGGAAACATTGGACACATCCCTGCCTGAATGTAGGGTGAAGGGGATGGTCCCCCCACACCATCTCTCCCACCACTTGGGGGGGGGGGACAAAATTAGGAGGAGCTGCCCCTTTGGTGTCGCTCTGTTCCCTGCCAGCATTTGAATTAGAGCCCTGCATGGACTCTAAAATTAGCTCAGTCCCGATGCAGCCTGTTTCTTCTGTGTCTGGGTCCGATCTGTAACAGGGTAGCCTCAGCCCCATAAAGCGCCGTGATATCGCAGCATGCTGGGGGGTGGGGCCATCATGAAAGAGGTCCCACCCCTTTCCTGATATTGCCCACCCATGTGCCACCATGCTGTCATGGTGCTCTGTAGGGGTGAGGGCTAGGGTGGCCATATCTTCCCTTTAAAAGAGGGCACTTATGAAAAACGCATGTTGCAGAGCTGCATTGGTTCCAGTGCAGCCCTGCACCATTTATTTTTCATACGCGTCCTCTTTTAAAGGGGAGGTATGGCCACCCTAGTGAGGGCACGTGGGGTGAAGGCATTCCTCGTGCTCATGTCACAGCACTCCATGGGCATGGGGCCTCTTGCTCACAGGAAAGTCAAACCCAGTGTGAGGGGCTTGGGCCAGGAGGCCAACGGAACTGGGCACGACAAGACCCTTTGGTCCCGTTGAACTCAGTCCAGTATCCACGACTCTCATTTGAATTTCTGGGCAACTGGAAGAGTGAGTGGAGCCACTGCCACATGCCACTTATGGGGAGGGGAAGGAGTGGGCTTTGAAAGGGTTCAAGGGGTAGGAGGAGTTTGGACTGCCATTATTTCCCTGCATCTCACTCACTATCTTTTTGGGAGAGGAGAACGTGTCTGAGACCCTGAGGCCCATTCAGCCCAGCACTCTTGGCTGAGTTTAGGAATGTGGACATCTGTCCAGGAGGCTCTTTGGCATTCAATTAATTTTTATTTTTGTTTTCCATACATTACAAAACAATAGAAAAATAATCCGATAATTCACCAAGATTATTACATATATACATTTATCACATTTTTTATATATATAAAAGAAAGATCCAAGCAATCAGTATTCTCAGGATCACCTGAGAATAATATCTAATTTCTGCAACATACCTAGATATATGTAACTTTGACACCGGATTGGAAGCAGTAAGCAACGGGCACGAGGTTATGGAGGCACCGTCTGGTCGATCTTTCTGCGATGAGTTTCAGGAAGTGACGCCAGCTGATGCGGTGAATGTCCTGGGGTCTGTCAGAGCCACTAGTTGTGAACTAGATCCGTGCCCATCCTGGTTGGTCGAAGCCTCCAGGGAGACCTTGGGGACGGTGCTGGTGAGGGTAGTGAACGCGTCCCTTCAGCAGGGGAGATTGTCACCCAGTCTCAAGGAGGCTGTGGTGTGCCCCCTGCTGAAGAAGCCATCTTTGTATGTGGACACACTCACCAGCTACGACCCATCTCTAATCTTCCCTTTTTAGGGAAGGTTATTGAACGGGCAGTGGCACTGCAACTCCAGGCGCATTTGGACAGCATCGGTTTCCTTGACCCTTTTCAAACTGGGTTCCACCCCGGCTACAGTACTGAGACGGCATTGGTGGCCTTGGTGGATGATCTCCGCTGGGAGATGGATGCAGGATGTTCGACCTTTGTGATCTTGCGAGATTTTTCGGCCGCTTTTGATACCGTGGACCATGGGCTGCTGTTGAGACAGCTGTGAGACTTGTGAGGTCTGGACGGGACTGTCCTTGGATGGTTCCGCTCATTCCTCTCGGGTAGAAGCCAGCGGGTGGTGCTGGGGGCTGAAACATCTAATCCCCAGGCGTTGACCTACGGCGTTCCGCAGGGTTCCATTCTGTCTACACTGTTGTTCAATGTGTATATGCAGCCCCAGGGGGAGATCGTGAGAGGGTTCGGGGTGCAATGTCACCAATATGCTGATGATACTCAGCTGTACCTCTCGTTTTCAACTGACCCAGGTCCTGCTGTCTCGTTACTCTCCCAATGTTTGGAGGCTGTGGTGGATTGGATTCAGCAGAGCAGACTGAAGCTCAATCCCGATAAGATGGAGGTGATGGTGGTGGGAAGGGTGGGGGGGTTGCTGGCCCCCCTAATAGGGGGGATTCGCCCGCCTGTTGCTCTTCAGGTTCAGAGCCTGGGGGTGGTTTTGGATTCGGACCTCCGTCTGGATCGGCAGGCGGAGGCAGTGGCTAAAGCCGCCTTTCGCCAGCTGTATCTGGTACGGGGGCTTCGACCTTACCTCTCCAGGCCTGATCTGGCCACTCTCGTCCATGCCTTCATCACCTCAAAGCTAGACTACTGCAACGCGCTCTATGTGGGGCTTTCCTTGTTTCTGGTTCGGAGGCTGCAACTATTGCAGAATGCGGCAGCCTGTCTCCTGATGGGGAGACATGAGCACATAACACCAGTGCTCTGTGCTCTGCACTGGCTGCCTATAGCATACCAAGCCAGATTCAAGGTGTTAGTATTGATTTACAAAGCCCTGCACAGTCTGGACCCCTCGGGGACCACCTCGCCCTCCCCACCTCAGAGCAATCCCTTCGGTCCACCGGGGGCGCCTTTCTGGAGGTCCCCCGTGTAAGACGGGGGTCCACAATGAAGAGGGCATTCTCGGTGGCCGGGCCGCGGTTGTGGAACTCCCACCCGGAGGAGGCTCACCTGAACCCAGGCCTGTTGGCCTTTCAATGTATCTGTAAGACTTGGCTGTTCACCCAGGCCTTCGGAGGAGAGGGTGGGGGGTGAGTTAATTTTTGTGGGGGTGTTTTAAATTTGTTTTTAATTATGATATTGTAGATTTTTTATGTTTAAAAATTGTTTTATATTGTGCTGGAAGCCACCCCAAAATGCCATAGGCATGGGGGGCGGCATATAAATACAATCAAATAAATAAATAAATAAATTATATTCCCAATTATATCTTTCTCAAACCTATATTCCTTTGCAGCCTTATCGTTTTTCAACAAACTCTGCCATATTTGCTCCCACTTCGCAAAAAATTGCGCATATTTATTCTGGCTTTCTGAATGTATTTTCTCCATTGAGAACATCGGCCACAATCTATTTAACCAGTTCTGTTCAGTAATACCAATAGAATTTTTTCCAATTCCTAGCCTGTACATATATACCTGCGGTTAACATGATATTTTAACAAAGGAATATCTGGATATACTCCCATAAGAGTCATTTCTGGGGTAAATGACAAAATTAAGCCTGTCACTTTCTAGATAGCTGCCCATACAGAATATCAAAAGCTCTGTTCTATGTGACATTGCCATGGACAATGAAGGTACGTCCCTTTTTCCCCACAGCCATGCCAACACAACTCCATATTGATCTTATTTTTACTGCATTTGGCAATTTTTACCGGGGTCAGATAATACCTCATCATTTTAATCTGGGGCTCCTTAATCTCTAATGAACGTGCACACTGATGCATCTCCTCATATATATCTGTAATAGCTGCTGATCGGTCCATTTTCTATTTAACTCTTTTGCCCATACTTATATAACCAGGAGGCTCTTTGGAGAGGGATGATGGTTCACAGTGTAGGATACTAGCTTGTCAGTCAGGAGTTCAGTATTCAGTCCCTTGCTCTACTTGATCCCATTCATAGTCTTGCCTCACTGTGATCAAGGGCAGCTCACTTGCCCTTGATCAGCAAAATCTCCAAAGCATTGAGCTCAACTCCTTTAGGTGAATGAGTGTTATGGGAGAGAAGTTTGGAGTGGAGCTGTAGGAAGAGGGTTGAGTGAAATCCTGCTTAATCACTAGAAGCAGCTGGACCTGGCAATCCAACCCTGGAGACAGAGCCTGGATCTCAGGTGAGGGTGAATTGGGATACAGCACTAAGAAGGGGGCTTGGCTAGAATGAGGCTGTTTGGGGATCCACAGTTTTGGGGGAAGCCCTGTTACGAATTGGAGTCATTCTCTATGTTTCCTGACTAGGAGCAGGACTTAAACCCCTAGTAGGCAGTTCCCAATTCCGGGATCTTGGCAGAGGCACTATGGAACAGACCACAAGCCCCTTAAATAGGCATGTGTTTATTATAGAAGGAACTGAGAACATAGCACCAATACACTTGCATCTAGCAATAGCCTTCACCTAGTCGAACAGCAAGTACACACACATAAGTACATACATGTGAGTTCTTACACGTCAGAGGTCTCAGGTCTGGTCTCGAGAGGAGAGGCAGGGCGGGGGCCCAATTGAGGTCTATCTAGGAACCTATCTGCTGGAGTCTTGGCTTTTCACAGCCTTTAAGAGTGTTGGAAAGGACCACGCATCGATCAGTCAGCAGTCACCTGGTCAGAGGGTACCATGCAAGGCATCTTTCCTGTCTAGGGCTGGCCTTTTTTATACAGTGACTGCCTTATGATTATCCAGAGTGTGGGGTTGTCAGTGCTAAGCCTGGAAAGTTCTCCCATTGGCTCTTCAGTTTTGGGATACTTTCTGCTTAGTCATTGTTATTTTCTGGACTGTCCTGACCAGTTGGATCCTGCCTACCCCTCCCTCCAGATGGGAGGCCTGACCCTTGGCCATGGCTGCCCATGCCTGTTTTTCTCTGAGTCGTCTCACTGTCTGACTAGGACATCTCTTCTCATTGCATTGCTTAGTTCTTATTTGTTCCTGTAACCTTCTTTCTTGTTTATGTACAGCCCTGGGAACGGACAATTCTTGCTGGTTCTGTTCTTGCTAGATGACAAGAATATATCCCTGGTGAGAGCACAGGGGGGGAGGGCCGGGGCAGAGGTGGGTAGGGGAGTTTGGGGGGGTCCCTCTCGCCGGCCTGGCAGGGCAGCCTATGAAGGGTGGGTGTCTAATGGGGTTCTCTGAGGAGGGGAGGGGTTCCGCAGCTATCGGGGTTGTTACGGGTCAGGGGAGATATGGTCCCATGGGGAGGTGTGTTCCATCAGCAAAGAGGGATCAGTGCCTTGTTCCCATTCCCCTCTCGAACCCCCATGCAGGTGGGTTGTGGGTCGAGGTCCGGGAGACCCCAGGCCTTGGTCTGGTGCTGCTGAACGCGAGGTCGGTTGTCAATAAGTCATCTACCATCCGGGAGTTAATCCCGGAGTGGGACGCCGACCTCGTGTGTATTACAGAGACCTGGCTGGACAATGAATTGGGTCCTATTTTGGCTGATCTTGTTCCAGCTGGGTTCTCTGTGCAGCATCAGCCTCGGCTGGAGGGACGGGGGGGCGGTGTAGCCATTGTTATCAAGGATGCGTTGTCTTTTAGGAGATATCCTGTGCAGGCTCCACCAGGTGTTGATTGTCTCCATCTTGTGTTGGATTTGGCCGGGGATAGATTAGGGGTGCTGCTGGTGTACCGTGCACCCAACTGCCCGGCGGCATCCCTACATGCTCTTGCTGATTTGGTGTCAGATGTGATCCTCCGTACCCCTAGATTGGTGGTCCTGGGGGACTTTAATATCCACACTGACACCGATCTTGGAGGAGCGAGGCATGAGTTCATGGCCTCCATGACAACCATGGGCCTGTCCCAAATCATCTGTGGCCCCACACATGAGGAGGGACATACACTGGATTTGGTTTTCTGCACTGGCCTTGAGGCGGGGGGTCAGTTAGTAGGAGTTACGGCTGTAGAGCCTTTGTCATGGTCTGACCATTACCTCCTTAAGACGTGCATCCTGGCGCACGATAGCCCCCGGCAGGGTGCAGGATCTATTAGATCCGTCCGCCCCCGGAGACTTATGGAACCGGATCGGTTCGCTCTGGGGGAGTTTCCCCTGGACCTTGACACCCGCTCTGTCGATGATCTCGTAGCCTTCTGGAACACCTTGTTGGCCGAGACCATAGACAGGGTGGCTCCCAGGCATCCGCTGCCCTCTCGAGTCTCCCGCAGGTCTCCTTGGTTTACTGAGGGTCTGCGGTGTTTGAAGCGGGAGAGCAGGCGGTTAGAGCGCCGGTGGCGCCGGACTCACGACCAGTATGATCGATCGCAGCATAAGAGCAGTTGGGGTGGGGGTGGGGATAGGGATGGGAGTTTTCCCCATGTAGTGTATTTTAAATTGTTTTAAAATTTTATTATTGTTTTAAATGAAATGTTGTTCGCCGCCCCGGGCTACCCTGTGGGCAGGAGGGGGCGGGATATAAATTTTAAAATAAATAAATAAATAAACATATTTCTCTCTCCTCCTACCAGCCTGTTTTCCCTCATAATATGCATTTTCATTGTATCTACACTAAGGTTACCATAAGGCATATAGCAAGCAAATAGGAAATTCATAGCATCCTTTCAATAGTTACAGATGTGTACAATATTCTCTTGGTTAGTGCTTCAATCAGTCTATTAATTCACTACAGCCCCAGCGAGGTGGACTGACCTGGCTATAGGGGAGGCTTGGAGGCCAGATTTAAACAGCACAGATGAGCAAACCTTTCCTATCTAATTGATGCTGTGGGACAAACCTTGTAGGAGCCACAGAGTAAAATTCCCCCAAGTATCCTTGTGAGGACATCCTCCAAGAGGAGTGTGCCAGGGACACTCTTGCACTGTGAGCTGCTCAGATGCTGTGAGAACCTTAGAAGTGCCTGAGAAGGAGAAGCAAATGCTGAGACTGCCAGCCAAAGAGACAGTTCTGGTAGGTTTATGATGTATTAAGTATTTATATAGTGCCAGCAATGTATCTGGCACTCTACAAGCCACAATTATAGACAGGTCTCTGCCCCAATGGGCTTACAATCTAAGAGACCAAGGAGGGGAACAGAGGGAGAGACATGAATACATCCAAGAAGTTGTGCATGTGCTTAGCTTAGTTACTGGGGAGAAGGAGAACATCAGAAAATCAGGGTTGAGACTAAGTGAATGAGGAGCTAGGAAAAGCCTGATGGAGGATCTCGGTTTTCAGGAGGGATTTGATGATGGGGAGGGAGCAGAACAAATATATTCAGGGAGAGAGTACCAGGCATGGGGGGAGGGGGGGCTAGCAAAGAGTTAAGAGTCAGTGTGATGTAGTGGATAAGGTGCTGGACTTGGACCTGGGAAGCCAGGGGTCAAATCTTGACATAGTTATAAACTCACTGGGTGGCCTTGGGCAAGTCACATTCTCTCAGTCTCTGTTCCCCATCTGTAAAATGGGAATGTGTGTGTTTGTGCCCCTCATCCTTGTTCATCTTGGACAGGGACCGGTCTCTGAAAATCTGTGACTGTAAAGCATTGTGTATGCCTAGTAGTACTATAGAAATGTTTAGTAGTAGTAGCAAGGAGGAAGGAATCGGGAACACGGGAGTCGTAAGCAGGTGAGGGTGGTAGCACAGGAGAAGTGGAGCTCCCAGACAGGAGTGTGGTGGGAAACAAGCACAGGGAGATAGGATGGGGCAAGGCCATGAAGGGTCTTGAAAGTAAGGATCAAAAGCTTGTGCTGAATGTGTTCAGGTAGAGGGAGCCAGCGGAGAAAAGAATACTCACGGTGAGATGACTAGAGTTTTGGCAGTGGAAACAACAAGGAACAGTTAAATCTTAGCAATGTTGGGCAGAGAGATACAACAGGATTTGGTGACAGATTGGACCTGAGGTCTAAAGGTGAGGGAGGAGTCAAAGATGAACCCCAGGCTATGTGCCATGGGGATTACTTGGATGGTGACCCCATCAATGGAATTGGAGGAGAAGGAGAGGGGACAGTTTTGCGGTGAAGATGAGGAGTTCAGTCTTGGGCACATTAAGTGTGAGTTGGCAGCATGGCCTCCAGGCAGAGATATCAGAGAGACAGGGTTGTGAGACTGGAGGAAGGGAGGGGCAAGGGGGGAGGGGGAGATAGAGCTGAGTTTCATCATGATACAGATGACACTGGAAGTCGTGAGATTAAATGAGTTTGCCCAGGGACAGAATGTAAAGAGAGAAGAGAAGTGAGGACAGAGCCTTGGGGAACTCCTACCAAGAGGAGAAGAAATGTGGAGGAAACACCAGTGAGAGACACATTGAAGGAGTGGCCAGAGAGATAGGAAGTAGGGATGGGCGAATGCGTTCGGAGTTTGGACCGAACTTGGTCTGTTCGGTCGACCGAACTGAACTTCCAAACCGAACTCGAATGTCAAACCGAACCGAACCGAATTTCCGAACTCCGTTCTGTTCGCCCATCCCTAATAGGAAGAGAACCAGTCAAGGACTATAACTATATCTTTTATGGAGGGTTTTACATTACCCAGGGTCAGAGACTTGATGAAAGCCAGGCTCTGGGATATTTACACTCAGAACGATTTAACTGCTGTAGCTGAGAATAAAATAGCCCCTCTTTATGGTAAATTTAAATCCTTGCATCATATGGAGCATTATTTGGCAGCATTGTCAAATTTTCCTATTCGTAGGGCTTTGACGTTGGTTATGTTTCAGTTGATGCCATCTGCTGTAGTTGATGGGAGAATAAACCAGATCCCTTATAATGAAAGGTACTACTCTTGTGGACAGACAAAAGTGGAGAACTTAGTACACTGTCTTTTTGAGTGTCCATCTACAGAAAATATAAGGGGGAAATATTTAGATCCTATTTTGCAAGGAAAAACTACTGGGTATATATAGGAAAATCGCTTATATTCTTGCTAACCGCAATGGGGATATCGAAAGGAAGATGGCAAACATGGTTCACACTCTGGCTTGCCAGAAGAAAAACAAGCTATCTGACACATGGAACTGAGGTGTACGATTAGCTGTTTTCAATCCCCTTTAAGGTCGATCTTGGGTATTATTTGGCCATATACCTATTGCAGTTATTTTATTTATAATTAGCTTCGGTTTATGACCCAAAATAATTGTTCTTTATCTACTATGAGGCTGGTTGATAATTTTGTGCATGAGTTAGCAACATAGGGAGGGAGTTAAAAACTGGTTAACTCCGTAAGTGGGGGAAATCTTAATGTGGATCTCTTATTATTTTGTGTACGGAATCACTATTTACTACTGGCTATACATTGGCGTTTATCTTGTTAAAGTCATTGGACATGATTCTCAAAATATAGATTGATTATTTTCAGGGGTTTGGCCTGGTTAAGCCTATATTCCATATAGGAGCAACACCTTTATCATCGAGGAAACTTACACTTTTGAATTAATTTGGAGGCCAGATTCAGCATTCCTATGCTTTGTCCTGAAACAAGATGTGGGCTTTAGCTTGTTTGGTTATAGTTCAGTTTTAGATTTTATTGCTTTATATATGTACTAATTTAGGTGTATTTTGTGCTAATTTAGGTGTATTTTGTTATAACCTATGGTTAATACAGTAAACTTTGATTGATTGATTGATTGATTGATTGGCAGGCCCTGTAGCTGCTGTCTGGTTTGACAGGTGCTGGGGGTGATCACAGAAGGGGAATGGGGGGCACTGAACTGTAGTGATAGCTACTATGGCAGGGCTTGGCGTAACAGTGCTGTTGGGGCCTTGAATCTCACAAGCCAAGGGGTGATGGATCTTTCTCTTTTTTTTTTTTTGCAGTGTTCACTCTTCTTGGCGAACTCTGGGATGGAACTTGAACTTGGGTAAATCAGCAAAGTTCACTATGCTCATTTACGCCAGATGAGACTCTGTATTCATGACTCTGCTCTTAACCTGGTGGTGCATTTGCAAGGGTTTCAATGAGAAGGTATAATATAGGGCTGTGCGCAGGGTCAAGTATTTGTATCTATGTTTAGTATTCATGATTATTTGTATCTTTTCCAGTGTTTTCTGTATTTTCCCCATTGCCTCCAATGTGGAAAACATAGTGAACATGGGTTCCTTTTTTGGCACAGAAGTGCAGTGAGGCTCCGCCAGTTTGACAGGTCTATAAGGAAAGAAAAATGTGGTTAAAACTGCTGCTAAGTCTGCTACCAATTTGGGGGAGGGTAAAGAATATGGCTGGCTTGGGTGGGAATGGGGCATAGGTCTGGCTTAGAGGCAATCATGGGTTTGGGAAAGGGGGGATGAGGTTCAGGGGAGGTTGCTGGCTTGGGGAGGGGTAATGGGACATGTAGCTGGCTCATGGAGTGTCACTTGGGGGGGGGGAGAATGGGATTGTTGGCTTGGGAATTCACCATTTCTCTCTGGCTTCGCTGCTGTCCACTAGACTGGGGCTGGTTGCAGTTCTGATACAGTAGTGGCCCCTGCAGGTGGGGAGGGCTCAATACAGGCTCCCCAAGCAGGCAGTTAAGCTGAGAGTCAGAGAACAGCCCAGCTCTCAGCTGGGTATGTGCTGCAGTTTTGGGGGCCCAGTATGCAATCTCAGATACCACATTTTTCATGAAATTTTGGGTTCCCTCAGAATCTGAATACACAGCCCTAGTATTTGTGGTTTTGAATATGGAACCCGAAAAGGTTTTTTGTGACTTGGCAAAACCCAAATGCACAGTCCTAGTATAATTTTCTCTCTATCCCTGCCCCCCTCACTCATTCTCTTGGCTGATAGCATATCCTCTCATTGTCACTATTTGCTCCAAAGTGACTGCCCTGCCTGCTGGGGGCTAGACAGCTGGGTCCATGTAACACTGCACAGTGATGGCAGCTTAGCTGTTGGGACAGGGAAGAGCATGATTGGGTCTGGCAGCACTAGCAGAGCTCTCCAGATATGTACGCTGTACCTTCTCTGGGTTGCCTGGGCAATATCTGAGGAAACAGCCGCCACCACCTCCAAAAAGCAGCACAGGACAAATTCAAGGAAAGAAAAGGCGCCTCAAGGTTTTCATACCATTTCTGAAGTGACCACTCAAAATAGGCTGCTGGAATTTTTCTTTTCAAAAACTGTTAAAATTTCCAATCACTGAGGAATTTCAACTGGTTAAAAAAACCAGAAGACTTTCCATTGTAGCTCAAACCTCAAAATATGGAAAACTTTGACCTGCAGTAATCACTGCCTAACAGGAATAAGGGTCAAGTCACGTTCGGTGTATATAAGGTATTTACCCGGCCTTCATTATCATGGCACTTACACACTGTGTAATTATTAACTTAGTCAGTCTCACACCATTCTCATGAGTTGCCCCATTTATACATTACCCTCAATGCTTAATGTGTCCTGGAGACATGTCCCATTTTTGTGGCTTTTTCTCCCCTAGCCCAAAAGGACATGAAAAACTGCCTCCAGGCTGTATTGTGGGAGAAGGCATTGGCTGCTCTGTCCGGACACGGCTCTTCCCTACTGCCATAAAGAACAGCCTTTCTGCTGAAGTCTGGCTGCAAAGCTTGCCTACTCTAGAAAGACAACCTTCACAGGAGATCTGTTCCTTGCTAAAGGGGTAGTGTCAGGAAAATTAGAGCAGAAAAGTATAGAGAAAAACACTGTTAGAGAAAGCTCTCAGGGATGTACTCATTCATCAGTAGCAAGCAATGCCTTTGGTTCTAAAAAGGCCTAAGAGAGAGCCTCTTCCGTGGGTCAGCAGTGCCAGCATTAGAGCAAAAATCAGCGTTTCAGGCCATGAAATAGACATCACTGGTCATGGCAGGTTACTTCATAGGTGCAAGAAAAACTCTGAGGCCAAAGAAGCTGTCGCATTGATGTTGAAGGTTCATGATGCACTAGCCACATCAAATCTGCAGGGAGAACGTAGTGTCTATTTTCTGGCATCAAGTAGTTTATTAGTACTGTCAGAAAGTAATTAACACTGGAAGATATGCACAAACAACATCAGTTAGCTGTGAATTCACTCCCCTAATCTTGAAGGCCAGGAAAATAAAGAAACTTAGTAAAGGAGTCTGCTCCTCCCATTAAAATTTTTAAATGGTAAAAAGATTCTGAGGTGGCAGTGGTGGCCAGGGGTGCTTCTCACGCACTCTCCATTTGGTGAGAAGGCTGTGACCCATCCTTTCAGACTCAGACCTAGCAAAGGTCAATCATGTCTTTGTAAACTCAAGGCTTGACTGCTACAATGTGCTATAGATGGGGCTGCCCTTGAAGAGTGTTCAGAAGCTGCAATAGGAGCTAAACGTGGTGGCCTGCCTCCTGACAGGTGTGGGCATCAGGAGTACATTATGCCAGGCCCAGTGGTCAAGGGTCTGCATTGGCTTCCTACGCCAGAAGGCTATATTTTCAAACTGGGCAGGAAAGGGAATGGGGCTAATGCTCTGCCCCTACTCACTCTGAAAATATTTGAGTGACGATCACTGCCAACGCACCCCCTCCCGAGGAATAAGGCACGGAGACATAAGATGGATTGTAAATGGCCACACTCTTTAATAAACACAAAGTAAGGAAGTTGGTGGGGTTGCTTCTAAGCAATCACGGGTCCAGTATTTTGTACCTAACAATTCAACGTCATTAAACACAGGTGTCTGGCCTGGATATGCCCCCCAATGCCAGTACCAAATTCAACATCTAAACATCCCCTTTGAACAGCTCCCTGGCCAAGGCCAAAGGGGAAAATTGCCCATTCGGGCACAAGTAAGGAGAATGGTGTCATTAAGATTGAGGGCCATGCTTGTCCTTACCCCCGCTTGACACCCCTCCCAGGGGAACGATCCTGTTGTTAGCCATGCCCTACTTATCACCAAGTATCCCTCCCCCATCACTTATGAGGATTACTCTTTCATCTATCCTGCATCTACCTAACCAAGAAGACCTAGTAACCATACTGGACCCCCGCAAGAGTGTGACATAATTATAACAAGTCAAGTACTTCAAAACAATTGCCAATTTTGTAATTGTACCCGCAGTAATTATAGCCAATTATATTGCCTAATTAAAATTAAACTATTTTAAATTGTCTGCCAATCAAGGATTATGTCCTTCTGCCAAATGGGTCAAATCGAATATTGATTAAATTATTTTAACTATTCCAATACTGCAAAGAAGGCAAAACAAAAAGGCATCTCGTAACGATTGAGGTGCCCTCCAAAATTCCTTTTTGGTCCCCTTATGGCAACCGGTTAGACCCGCAGTATTAGAGGGATGGGTGGGTGCTGCTTGTTAACAGGGTTTAGGCCCGAATGATGCCTGAGGTGACGCGCGTGGGCGGCAGCTCGTCTCCTCCCCTTCCTAGGCACCTGAGTGGTATCCCCCGCGCCGACCAATCAGGTGCTCCGTACATGGGCACCTAATGCCCGGGCCACCAACCATCAGTGACCGGGCCGAACACATGGGGTTTCCTGCCCCCTGCAATTCCCGCACCCATTCCCCAGGAGGAAAGGGGGCATGGCAACCTCGCCCCACCCCCATTCGTGGGGCAGAGGGCCCATCTTCTTGCAAAGGGCCCCATCACAAAGGAAGTTTTCAGAGTGTGGGGTACACAGACCTTTTCACACAGACATCCTTTTTTCCAGCTTAGCCCCGAAGTTAGTGGGCTACTACAAATTTCCATAAACACATGCAATCTTTTGCAAATTAGAGGTGGTATGAAATGTACCCATTTCTCTCCATCAAATCTATGAAGGTATGCATTTGGGTATGGGTGGGGACTAAAGGGTAGAAGTGTTTGGTGGTTTTTTAAAGGTGTGTATCTGGCTTCATCTGTATCCCTGCCTTAAGTCCACAACTCTGGGATAAGTGGGATAGAAATACAAATACATTTTTTCTCATTGTCTGATGGCTACAAGTCGAAGGCTTCTGTGGCATGAGCTGGGAGGGTAGGAACATGTATCCACACCACAAAGTCCCTTCGCCGAAAATGAAGGCGAGGGGGATTTGTTGCGCCCCTCCCCCTCAGCAGTTAACGAAATGGCCGCGTGTAGAGCGGGGCTGTTAGAAGTTCCCTCTATGTTTACTGGGTTGCTAAGCAAACCTCCCCAGTGGCGCGAAGGCAGCCCGGGGCTGGGGAGCCTGACCCTTGATAGGAGAGGCTGTCTCCCTGCCGCGTTTGTGCGGATCATTCGGCCCCTGTTCAGGAAGCAGGTAGCAGCAGCGTGAAGAGCTGCTGTTGGTTGAAGCAGGTCACAGAATCGGCGCTGGTAGCAGCCCTGACAGTGATGGGGCGCACGAAAAGGAAGCCAGCGGCTAGGAAAGAGGGCGGCCGGAGAGCGGGGGTAACCCATGCTGACGAGGGGGGGATTCCTGAGCGGGCAGCTACAGTCCCAATGCTCGGGGAAATCCCTCCCAGAGAAGAACTGCTCGCACGCTTGGAGGCGTGTGAGCAGGCTATGAGGGTAGGTCCTGTGTCGGGGGGTACAAATGTTGGTGCTGCAATCCATTGGGGCGGTGTGGGTGCCCAGGAACAAGGGGCAGGCAGGCCGGGTGAGTTGGCCCCTGTGCAGAGTGAAGCGCTGGGGGCGGGGGCGGGGGTCACCACCCGAGGCGGGAGGATAATTTCTCCTCCCGCACGGTATAGGCCTGATGAAGGGGCACCCCCCTCTGCTGCAGTGGCAAGTGCTAGTAGTGGGCGGCCAGGGGAGAGTACTGGGATGGGACCTGCTGAGGTTCAGCTGGCAATGACCCATCAGTGAGAGGCCCATCAAGGGGGTATCAGGGCTCTGGGTGATACTGGTGCAGGCCCTTCGGGTCTTCAAGGGGCTTACAATCTGCCTGATGCAGATTTGGGGCGTGGCGACACAGGGGGTCCTGATGAGTCCAGTGGGGGCGTACGGATAGTACCACCATTGGAGGAGAGGAGTGGACCTGCTTGCCAACAGCCCGGTCCTTCATGGGTTGATTCCCCCACTGCACCATTGTTAAGGGCCATTTATGGCACAACGGGCGGGCCTGGAGGCAGGGGCCCTGATCTTTCAGTGTTTGGAGGTGGAAGCAACTGGCCTGAGGTCCCCCAGGGCATGCTGGTGGGACAGGGACAGGTACATGCACAAGGGTCTGCGTGGGCCGGGTTGCCTGTTGTGGGGAACCCGGAGTCTCATTCCAGGGGGGAACCGCCGCCTGAGCGACGGCGATGTGTGGAGAGGCCTCAGATGGATCGCGGGGAAGATGGGGAGCTGTGGCAAAGGATCCTCGCATTGGAGCAACGGATATACGGTCAAGGACAAAGGGCGAGTGCAAGCGCGACCTGCAGGACTGGAGAGGCAGTCGTGGCATTACCGGACAACGCAAGTAATCAGGGGGCATCAGGCATGCAAGATGGGCAAGCAGGGAACTGGGTAGGCCCTGTTAACATGAGGGACAGGGGACAGATGATGGAAAGATCGGTAGGGGTGCTGGAGCAAAACCTGCCAGGTGGGGGCATTAACCCAGCATTGGCAGGGAAGGGAGGACCTCAAGGGGGAATGACAGTGGTTCAACAGGGTCAACCACAAGTGGCATGGATGAATGGGTCGTGGGTGGTGATAACTCCCATCACTGCACCAGACCAGTTGACGGCGTTTAATGTACCGACGCCAGGTGGAATTGAGTCAAACGCCCCGGTTGCGTCGATATCGGCAGATAATAGGGCCTTAGGGGCAACTATAGCATCGACAGCAGTGACAAGTTCTGTTGCTGTCTTGGAGCGTCCCTTGCCTCCCCCTGGCGGTGCCAGTTTGGACATAACGGCGCCGTTTGGCCAACACTTATTGCAGGCCACAAAGGACAAGATATGGAGAGGCGAATACATTGATGTGTTCGCCCTGTTGTTTAGTGATCCAATCGTGGATCACAGGGCCGATGACGAACAAAAGGAGAAGGAGAAGTTTAAACGCCCAAAGGCGGATAGGAATTGGGCAAACTGGACAGCGGCCTATGCAGTATACATGGGGGTGATGATGCAGGCGTAACCCGGGCGGGGTTTGGAACTGCATAAATATGCCGACATTGTGCACCGGGCGCATGGCACAGGGCCCCGGGGGGCGTGGTTGCGATATGACGAGGCTTTTTGTCACTGGGCAGCCACAAACCCGGGGCTACGTTGGGATGTTTATGCAGCAGACTTGTGGCTTGAGAGCATGATTGATGCTACAAGCGCACCAAGGTCAGAGAGCGGTCACACGTTAGTGAAGGGAGGAGTGGCACCGGCTAACGAGCCCTATGGCACTGAGTCTAGAAGGACGAGCGCCGGTGGGGCCGGGCCTTGTTGGGAGTATAACAAGGTAGGAAGGTGCAACAGGGCTTCTTGCTGGTTTCGCCATGTTTGCTGGGGATGTTCGGGAAATCACCCAGGGTTCAGTTGTTTTCGTTCCCGTCAGAGAGGGGGAAAGGGGCGATTTGGACAGGGGGGAAGCCATAGCAAAGGGAAGCAAGGTTCCTCTCAGAATTCAGCATCAAGAAAGGGGGCCGACTCCGGTCAGAATTGACCGTTTGAGGCACGTTTTGGAAGGGCACCCTGACCCCGATGAGGTAAGTTATATAGTTCAGGGTTTTACATTGGGATTTGTAATACCGGCAGGCCCCGTGCAAGGAAGTCGTACTCCCCGGAATTTAAAATCGGTAGTCGGATTGGAAAATGTGGTACGAGAAAAAATCAGGAAGGAGGTTAAGCTGGGCAGGGTAGCTGGCCCTTTTACTCATCCTCCTTTTCCCGATCTCATTGTGTCCCCCCTCGGAGTGGTGCCAAAAAAGGCCCCCGGAGAGTTTAGGTTAATTCATCACTTGTCACATCCGAGGGGGAACTCTGTCAATGATGCCATTCCTAAGGAATTGACATCGATTAGATATTCCTCTTTTGATGTGGCGGTTGAAAAGACTAGAGCTATGGGACGGGGTGCACTGATTGCAAAGTGCGATGTTAAATCAGCATTCCGATTGCTACCGGTGCACCCTAGCAGCTTCCATTTGTTGGGTTTTTCTTTTGATGGTCAATATTACTATGATCGGGCAATGCCTATGGGGTGCTCGATATCATGCTCCGCGTTTGAGCATTTCAGCTCTATCGTGGAATGGATATTCCGGTGTAGATTGAGAGAATGTGAAGTCACAAAATACCTTGACGATTTCTTGATAATTGGTCCGCCAGGGTCGCAGAAATGCGCTGTGGCCTTGAGGCGGTTTCAGGAAATGGCTAAGGAATTGGGTATTCCTTTGGCCCCGGAGAAGACAGAGGGGCCTGACACGAGGTTAACATATTTAGGAATAGAATTGGACACTGAGAGCATGATATCGAGGCTGCCAGAGGATAAATTGGTAACACTCAGACAGAAGATCAGGGATGTCATTGAGGCCCGTAAGGTGACTGTGCGGGTCCTGCAATCACTAGTAGGGAGCCTAAATTTTGCCTGCCGGGTGATAGCCCCGGGGAGAGCCTTTTTATCTAGATTTTATGGTAAGCTTAGAGGCGATTTGGCCCCCCATCTGCACATTCGAGTAACCAGGGAAATGAGGCAAGACTTGATTATTTGGCAGGAATTCCTGGATGGCTTTAATGGGGTGAGTTTCTGGAGGGAGATTTTAATGCTGCATGCAGATCTTCAAGTGCAGTCTGATTCGGCTGGGGGCATTGGTTTTGGGGTATACTTTAAGGGCCGTTGGTGTGCTGCTCGGTGGCCGGAGGAGTGGCAGACATCAGGACTGACTAGGGATCTCACCTTTTTGGAGTTGTTCCCAATAGTAATAGCCATAATGCTTTGGGCCCCGGAATTTGCCAATCAGGTAGTCAAGTTTTGGTGTGACAACATGGCGGTTGTACATGTGGTCAACTCATTGTCGTCAAAATCCCCGAGAGTCATGACCTTGATCCGAACTATGGTGGCAACTTGTTTAAAGAGCAATATTTTGTTTAAGGCCCAACATGTACCTGGAGTTGACAATGGCGTAGCCGATGCCCTTTCTCGGTTCCAGATGGACCGTTTTCGAGAATTGGCACCGGACGCCAGGCCACACCCGGAACCTCTGCCACCTGGGGTGTGGAACCTTGGGAGCTAGAGGTTCAGAACATCATTCAGGGATCCCTCGCTTCCAGAACGCAGACAGCCTATGGTAGGGCTTTCAGCGAGTTCCAGGTATTTAGGGCCAGCAAAGGGTGGAACAGGGGGTTCCCTATACCAGAGGGCCATGTCCTGCAATTTGCCATGCATCTCCGGGCTAGAGGTTTAGCGCCTGGGACTATAGCGGGAAAAATTGCAGCGTTATCTTTTGCTAGTAAACTCATGGGGTTCCCCGCTCCAGATGGGGGATTTTTCATGAAACGAATGTTGGAGAGCTGGGCTAGGGAAACCCCAGCTCCTGGACCAGTTCGGGCGCCTATTACCACTGAGATTCTTCGGCACTTGGTTGGGGCATTGCCAAGGGTGTGTACTGATGTTTATGAGGGGCAGCTCTTCACTTCCGCATATGTGATTGCTTTTTATGGAGCTTTTAGGGTCAGCGAAATCACAGCATCATCAAAGAGTGATGAATCTGACCGCGCCTTGGGAGTGCGAGATCTTAGGCTCTTAGAAGACTCACTGCAGTTGCACCTGCGGTATGCAAAAAATGATCAGAGGGGGAAAGGGCAGTTGGTACATCTGTATAGGACTGGGGTTGATGAAATCTGCCCTGTGTTTCAGATTAAAAAGTACATGGGAATGCGCCCGGGTATTCCGGGTAGGTTGTTTGTCCATGTTAATGGCATACCTTTGACCAGCTACCAATTTTCAGCGGTGTTGAGAAAGGTTTTGGTGGTGATTGGCTTGCCCCCGAATGAATTCGGGTCACATTCTTTCCGGATTGGGGCTGCGACAACTGCAGCGGCTGCAGGAATGGGGGAACAAGCAATTAAGGGATTAGGTAGATGGCGCTCTAGTGCTTATGGAAAGTATATTAGACCATTTCCATATTAAAATTGTTATCTTTTAGCAGGACGACCGAACCCCCGGAACAGCAGATGTGTGGTGTGGATCCTGGGCCATAGCATCGTGCGCTGGGCAGGTGTGGCTGCAGCAACGGCACCCGGGGGTACCCAGCTGGGATTAGGAAGTCGCGCTTCCATTAGATGGATGGGAAAAAGCGGGATGCGGTGGCATCAGCTGTTGCCTACGTTGAGAGGCATGGTTTGGGGGCCCGTGCCAGACATACTGGTTTTACATTTGGGGGAAAATGATATTCCTTCTCGAAAAGGGGTGAATTTGATTGTGGGGGTAAAAAATGATTTGTTAGTGGTTAAGTTATGGTTCCCTCAAACCCAGTTGGTTTGGACAAATTTAATTCCTCGTTTAAAATGGGCAGGAGTCAACAAACCTGGTCGTATAGATAGGGCAAGGAGAAGTATAAATCGTGAGATAAGTAAATGGATTAAAGGAATTGGTGGTACAACGCTATGCCATCCTGGGATCGTGCACACGAGCCCGGACTTGTATCGGGATGATGGAGTGCATTTATCTGGAAAAGGAAATGACCTTTATCTATCAGTTTTGACTGGACACTTGGTGTCTTGTTTGGAGTCGAGGTGGTGGGTGTCGGGGTAGTTCGCTAGCGACTACCCCTTAGTGGCAGGGGTCCAGTATGTGAAAGTAGATAAATAGGTAGGGCATAGGAAATTGAAGTCATCTCCTTAAGAGATGGGGCCGTGATACACAGACAATGTTGGGCGCAGCATGTCTGGGGTTACGTCCCGGGGAGTGTGCGATAGCTGGGGGACCAAGGATGGGCACAATCCTGGGCCTTGGTGACGCATTAACTCCTTACTTGGTATAGGGTGGGTTTGCACAACTCACCCTCCCCCATTCGGCCAGGGCCAGGGCCTGTCGAGGGGGTCGTTTCAGTTATTGTTGAGCAGGGCTGACACTGGAAGGCACATCCAGGTCAGTTCTAGTTAATAAGAGTTTTAATTAGCTAGCATACTGGACCCAGATTGCTTGGAGCAATTACCCACCAGCCTTAGGTTATTGTTAATAAAGAGTGCGGCCTGATTTAAACCAATGATATGTCTCCGTGTCTGATTATGGGGGGCGGTGCGTCGACAAATGGCCACTGGGGTCAACAGCGTTAGGCATTCTTGTTGCCATCCACAGCTGAGAAGCCTGGAATGGAACGACACAGAGACTGAATCCCCGTTTAGCTGCTACAAGCAATGCCAGTGAGTCAGTGCTGAGGCAAACAAGTGGGACGGGGTGCTGTAAGTACCTCTTTACTGCACTGGTGCCAGGGAGTAGAAAGAAAACTTCCTTCTAAAGGCCTGTCAGCCTGGCTCCTCTCACCAGCCTGAAATTTATTCTGAATATTATTAAAGGGAGAAGAGGAAGGATTTCCCATTTACTGGAGTCAAATCTTCTCAGCTACAAACTGAGCCCTGGTCTGTATCCATCCCAGGGGTTTGCCAGGCTGTGGCTGAGACTCTACCCTCCAGGTGCAACCGCACTGAGGCCCATGTGTGTGGTGGGCCCACATGCGTGTGTACACTGGAGTGGATTGCCCCAACAGGAGGCTCATTCCGTCTCTTCACCAGGACCCATTCCCACCTAGCTGTGCCCCTGCTGTCCTCTCCAGCAGGCCCTATCCAGGCAATGAGAGGAAGCATTGCCCAGTAGTTAGTTTGCCTGAAACCCATGCGCGTGTATTCCTCTGTTGCGCCACAGTTCTTCTGAGTAGATTTTCAAAGTCATTATGTTTCTTGGACCTCTGTTTCCTTTCTGCAAATAGATAATTTCACTTACCTCCCTCCCAGAGGTGAGATCATGAGTTGCTCAGACACTTCTGACGGGGCCATAAAAGTACCTGACATAAATAAACAAATTACCTTTGAGCTCTTGGGATTTCAGGCTGCTCCAAGGCCAACAAAGCCTCTGATAAAAACTGCAGCAGCCCAGAAGGTGACCTTTTTTATGCCAAGCTGAACATGAAAGAACTGCTCCACGGTCCACAGCCCCCTAGACTCCCCTAGAGTGTGCTTTCTTACAGGCCTCCATCTTCCCCTAGCACACAACTGGGACTTGGTGGGAGACTGTGCCCAGCACAGTGGTTGAAATAGGAGGAATTTCCTCTTGGAGACTTGTAGGCTGTTTATGACCCCTCTGTACCAAAAGAGTGGGATGTGGAGGTGAATCCCTTGCAATGATCATCCTTTGGAAGAAAACAGAAACACAAATGCAGATACTGGCTGCAATCCATGGTGGGACAAATCCTGTATTCCTCATATACCCAGGACGCAAAGATCCTGGCAGGCATGTAATTGGCGGACACGTTCTCACCCCCACCCCCTTACTAATTGAGCTCTCATGATCATCCTAGCAACAACTCCAGGAAGCAAATAGCTGTGCAAACTCATTAACATCCTTCCACGGAACCAATGGATGGCAGTAAATTATTTTAGGCCTCCTTATGCATAACCGCCTCTGGTTTCTTCTTTGAATCAAATCAAAACAGACAGAGGAGGGAGCTGGTTACCCACTTGCAAAGGCCAGCTGGACTCTATTAGATCAATGCTGTGGAGTCTTGTGCACCTTGCACACAATGTGAGCCAAGGACAGGAGCGGAACCATGACTATAATGATAGCTCCAGCACTATACAGCTTCATCCAAGCGTTGATCTTTCTGCAGTGCTTGCTTATAGAGTCTCCATCTCTGTAGTGCCTGTCATGTGGCGTGTCCAGGGTCACATAGGAAGTCTGAGCCTGACCTTGGAACTTAACTCCAATCTCCTGAGTTCCACTGTAGGTCTACTCACTAAACCACCAATTGTGAACTAAGCAAACATTTAATGAATAATGTGAGGGCATTTCATAATGGAGGGATAGGGAACCTCAGGCTCAGGGGCCAAATTGCAGCCTGTGGCTAGCTTTTCTTTGGCCTCTTTCTAGCTCCTGGATCTGGCCCCTGGATCCAGTTAATACCCACAAGCACTGATAGTGTGAGCACTCTAATGAATGCAGAGATGAGGGCATGCATACAAAGGGGGTGGGGGGGGGAGCGATCCATGGCACAGATCTGTAATCTGAACCCTTCCCTTCTTGAGCTTCCCTTAAGTTCCCCATCCCCAACTTCTATACAGCCATCGAAGGTTGTACTAATTTTCAAAGTGGCCTCTGGGAGGGAAACGTTTTCCTGCCCCTGTGATAGTGGATAGTATACCGGACTAAGAGTTAGGAGAATGGAGTTCTGATCTATTTTTTATTTTATTTAAATTTTATCCAGAGGTGAAATGAATATTCAAAGGGAATATTTGTCCATCACATTTGGCCATTCTGAACCAAATCTGGGTGTTTGGATATTTTGTCCTGCTCCATTCAGATATCTGCATCAAATATTTTGGTTCAGTTTTTTGTTCTCTTTGTTGCATATGTGGGTGCTACTTAGCACCCACATGTGCAAACAGAATAATCAAACTGAATAACCAAATGAACTGGATAAACAGATATGTAACTGTCTGCTTCAGATGCTGATATTATTTGGATGTTTGGAGGCTAGCTGAATATACAAATAATAACCAAATCAAATTTTATTTGCATGGCCATTGCAGAACAACAAAAAGACATTAACACCAAACAAATATACAAATAGATAAACAAATAAACAAATACAAACTAGACATGGTTTTACATTTACAACTAAGCTCAGTCATATTTAAAGGGAATGGGAATGGTAACCTGAGAAAAATAAAAATGAGTATTATAGTTCTTCTGACCCTATGTCAGGTAGGGCTTTCGAATCCAAAAATGCTTGTCTTAAAACAAAAGCTGCCTTCAAAAAGCAAACAACAATTGTGAATACAAAACTGCCTATTTGCTTCAGCGCTATGCCTAGTTGGTATCGTCCACCAATGTGGGGGAGGTGCTTGGGGCGATGAGGGCAACCAGTTGTGAACTAGATCCTTGATTTATGTTTTGCTGACAATCTTAACTGGCGGAGGCATATTGAGACAGCCAGGCTCAAATTTTAACAGGCAGTGATGGGTCTGTTGAGATTCTGGAGACTCTATGGTGGAAGATTGGTGGCTCCAGCATTGAAGCTTTTTGATCTGAAATCAAGACCACGTGCCCTGTATGGAGCCGAAATTTGGGGCCTGGCTTCTGTCGATGTTCTTGTGCTACCTCAAAACCTGTTTTTGAGAACGTTGCTTGCAGTGCCCAAGTGTGTCTCCACCTGTTTACTGCGGCTTGAAACTGGAACCTTTGCCTATAAAAGTAAAGATCCTCATGGCTGCACTGAACTATTGATGCAAGCTGGAAGATATGTCGGAGGATAGGTTACCCCGCTGTTGTTATGATGAGGCCAGGTCATGGTCCTCCCTGTACTCATGGAGCAGTAGGATTGTGAGCCAGTTGTTTAAACTGGGTCTTTCCGCTATTTAGCTCTCTTCCTCAGTGCAGTAGAAAGAGACTTATACAAAACAGTTAGTAGATCAGGCAATACAGATGGACTTAGGGGAGATTCGAACACTTAAGACTGTCCTGTTATATAAGGAGTTCAAGCTTACTACTGGACTTGAGCTGTACTTAGATCTATTGAAGACTCTGGTTATGCAGAGCGTTGACTCTTCTGCGGTTTGATCTCCTACCTACCAAAGTGTTGATAGGGAGACGCTATGGAATACCATATGAAAGTAGATTGTGCCCCTGTCATTCAGGATGCGTCGAGGATTTATTACGTCTTATTTGCCTGTTCCCTCACACTATATGCGAGGGAGTTATATCTTGCTCCATGGCTTGCTTTGAGACCATATTCCTCCTCTTCTCAGTTGTTCATATTTTTTACAACTGACCTTGTAGTCAGCTTGGCTTTGATGGCACATGAGCTTTGCAAGCGTTACTCCTGAGCTATACTTGTGTTCCTGGCTGGATTATATAGTACATGGTGGCATTTTGCCGTAATTTATGTGTTATAGATGAAGTGATATCCCCGGTGTAATGTATATTTTTATTGTATTATATTATTTTTATTTATTTATTTAAAACTTATATCCCGCCCCTCCTGACCATGTGAACAATGTGGTGCATGCACCCATGGTGTGTGGGGGGGCATGCACGCCTGCCTAACACGCATCCCCACTCACTCCCCCACACTCGTCCCCATGCATGGAGCAACTGGGGGAAACAGCTGTTACTCCTTGGGTGTGGATGAGTGGGGGGTGAGTGGTGATGCATGTGCAGCCGTGTGAATGCCCTGTTCATGCACTGGTGTGCCCACAGAGCTGCCCCACCTGGCGGAGCCATATAAAAATAGCACGTGAGGAGCCACTCGAAGAAGAACAGAAGGTTGCTACCTTGTAAACAAGGTTCTTTGAGATGGCTCCAAACATTCTCACATCACCCACCCTTCCAGCCCCGCATGGAATTTTTTTCTTATATTTCTAGAAAGGGTTGGAAAGAATTATCATTCTGAGGGGGAGAGTGCAGTCTCTTCCTACAGTTCAAGCTAAGGAGATGCACTTTGCAGCAGGAGTCTGGACCAGACGCCTATGCTCTGTGGGTCACGCATAGAAGGGATCTGCAGCACTCTGAGCACTGAGTTATACAAGCTTTGCCCAACATGCCTCTTTACTACCCTGCCTATAGGGACTCTCTTCACGAGCACGATGAATGCTCAGTCTCCATGGTCCATTTGCTCCCTGGATCAGACTGATTGCTAAATCTGGGTCCAGCCTCAAATAAACCTCCAGGAGAAGGGAGTTCCATAGCTTTGGAGCAGCAACCGAGAACACCTCCCTGTGAGCCCTCATTGTATGAACAAAACTAACAGGTGGCACCCACAGGAAGGCACTCCCAGCCGACTGCAGGAGTTGCAATGGGGCATGGAAGGACAGGTGATCTCTCGGATATGTGGGGTTCAGACCATTTAGGACCTTCAAAGTCAAAACCAGCTCCTTGAATTGTGCCCTGAAATCTGTACGGGAGCTAGTGCAGACTTCAGAGCACTGATGTAATGTGCTCCCAGTGCTTTGCCCCTGAATGGAGGTGAGCTCTACGTTCTGTACCAGCAACAGCTTCTGAACAGTCATCAAGGGCAGCCCCATGTAGAGTGCATTGCAGTAATCTAGCCTCAAGGTGATGAAAACGTGAATGACAGTGGCCAGAGAAAAAGCCGCATCCTCCTCCCCAGATGGAGTTGATGAAAAGCACTCCTGGCCACCACCACAACCTGACAATTCAGGCACAGCAAGGGGTCCAGAAGCACTCCAAGGCTGCGGACCTGAGTGACCAGAGAGAGCTAGAGTCCCAATCCCCTCCAGGTCACAACCACTCACAGGAAGGAGTGGAATCACTCGAGCAATCCTACGCACCCCCATCAGATCCCGCAGTTGGGCCAACAACACCTCATGATCAACTGTATCAAAGGTCGCTGAAAACGCTAACAGGGTCAACAGGGGAAAATCCCATTTGTCAATCTCTAGATGCAGGTCATCAACCAAGGCCACAAGCACAATCTCTGTGCCCAGGGCAGAAGCCTGACTGAAATGGGTCCAGATAGCCAATGATCCAATGATCTCGAGGAACTGTAAGACCTGGCTGTTCCGTCAGGCATTTGGCAAGGGAGAGGGGTAGGGGTGGGATGGAGGGGGTCGTGTTTTCCCCTGCTTCTGCTTATTATGTTTTAAAATGTTTTTATTTGTTTTATATTATATTTTTTATATTGTATTTTTATGGTTGTTAGCCGCTCTGGGCTGCCCTGTGGCGGGAAGAGCAGGGTACAAGTGTGTTAAATAAATAAATAAATTTAAATTAACATCCAGCAGTTCATTTCACATATGCCACCAGATGCTATTGCACAGCCATCAGGTGACAGACAGTGAGTAAAAACAGACATCAGAACATAAGACGTGCCATAGGCTGCTTTTATACGAGCGAGTCGCAGTTGCGCAATTTTTCAAAATCCCGCGAGGTGGGATTAGACGTGATGATGGACGCAATCACATGCATTCAAGGCGATTGCGCATTGTTTGCCAGCCACAAACTAAATACCTCGCACATTGAGGTCACGCAACTGCGACCCGCTAGTATAAAAGCAATGATAGTGGGTCAGACCAATGATACGTTGAGCCCAGCACCTGTCTCCGACAGTGGCCGATCTCAGTCGCTTGAAGAAGTACCCAACAGGTCACTATGGGGCAATCCACTCCCTGCTATTCACTCCCAGCTCCCACCAGTAAGAGGTTACGTTCGTTTTCCAAACCTACCTGGCTAATAGCTGCTAATGGGCCTGTCCTCCAGAAACCTGTCCACCCCTTTCTTAAACCCAGCTATACTCCTGACCTTAAATTCCACAACTTAATTGTGCATTCAGTCAAAAAATACTTTCTTTTATTTGTTTTAAATCTTCTACCTGTTAGTTTCATGGAGTGTCCCCTAGTCCTAGTACTACTTGAAAGGGTAAATATCCATTTCCTATTAACGTGTTCCACATCACTCCTGATTTTATAAGCTTTGATCATATCTCCTCTGTTATCTCTTCTCCAAGGTGAAGAGCCCCAACCTATCCAGCCTCTCTTCATATGGGAGTCATTCCATATCCCTTATCATTTTTGTTGCCCTTCTCTGTACCTTTTCTATTTCAACGATATATTTTTTGAGATGGGGCATCCAGAACAGCACACAGTATTCAAGGTGCAGTTGCACCATAGACTTATATAGTGGCATTATGATATTTTCAGTTTTATTCTCTATCCCTTTACAAATACACTGTGTACATAAAGCACTGTGTACATAAAGTTTGAATTGTTTTTCCCTGTGTGTATCACTTTGCACATGTCCACATTAAATTTCACCTGCCATTTAGATGCCCAGTCACCCAGTCTCACAAGATCTCCCTGCAATTCCTCACAGTTCACTCGTGTTTTAACTACCTTGAATAACGTGGAATCACCTGCAGATTTGATCACCTCACTCCTTACTCCCCTTTCCAGATCATTGATTAATACATTAAACACCGGTCTCAGTACAGATCCCTGGGGCATTCCACTATTTAATTCTCTCCACTGTGAAAACTGACCATTTTGTCCTACTCTTGGCTTCCTATCCTTCAGTCAGTTACCAATCTACGATAGAACACTAGTTCCTATCCTATGACTTCTTAATTTTCTGAAGTCTCTCTCATGAGGGACCTTTATCAAATGCTTTCTGAAAATCCAGATACACTATATCAGTCAGCTCCCCCTTAACCACATGCTTGTATGTTCACACCCTTAAAAAATTCCAATAGATTAGTGAGGCACTACTTCCTTTGCTAAATCCATGTTGACTCTTCCCCATTAACCCATGTTTATCAACATGCCCTATGACTCTGTTTTTAATAATAATTTCCACCATGTGCCAGGAGCTCCCATAACCAGGGGCAGTCTTGGAATCTGTGGGGCTTGAGGCAAAAGTAAAATGTAGGGCCGACCGCTGTTCCTGACACTAGTATAAGGTGCACAGGTAAGGGGGCATGCAGGATGAGATCAGATGTCAGAGGACATCTTTAAACATAACAAAGATTGGGTGTCAAAGCCCCTAAGCACGTGTTTAGCCATTGTGTGTAATCACCATAACAATCCCAACACCAATTTGAACACGCAATGCGAACACTATTGCTTCACAAGGACAGTTTGCATGTTTCAGCTGAACACGAGCCAACGTTGGGTCTAATGATATCACGTGGAGTGCTAGCAGATTCAACACGGGGAACAAGGCAGCAGCGCTTGCGTGCTGAGATAGGGTGGCGAGTAAAACACCAATTTGTCGCAAGATGGGCTGTTTATTTTTATTTATTTATTTATTTATTTCTCAAATTTCTACCCCACCCCTCCTAAAACAGCTCGCGGTGGCTTACAATAAAAAGTAATAACATATATAAAACATTTAAAACAATTAAAACATTTCAAAATACAAGTATTAAAACAGGGCCAGGGTCATCATAAAACAATAAATAGGGTAGGGGAGATAAAAACCCTCTAACCCACCCTCCCACCCTCCCCAAAGGCCTGGGTGAACAGCCAGGTTTTACAGCTTTGCCGAAATGTCAAAAGACTTGGGGCCAGGTGAGCTTCCTCCGGGAGGGAGTTCCAAAGGTGCGGCGCAGCCACCGAGAATGCCCCCTCCATTGTGGGCTCCTGCTTAATGCAGGGGACCTCCAAGAAGGCACCCCTGGCAAACCGAAGGAGCCGCTCTGGGGTGCGGAGGGTGAGGCGGTCCCTGAGGTACAAGGGGCCCAAACCGTGATCAACACCAAAATCTTGAACCTGGCTCGGCACGCTATTGGCAACCAGTGCAGAGTTTGAAGCACAGGTGTTATGTGCTCCCGACGACCCGTCCCTGAAAGGAGCCGGGCCGCCGCATTCTACACTAGCTGCAGCCTCCAAACCAGGAGCAAGGGAAGCCCCATGTAGAGCGTGTTGCCGTAGTCCAGCCTCAAGGTGACTAAGGCATGGATGAGGGAGGTCAGGTCTGGGCCGGAGATGTACCGATGCAGCCTCCACACCAGATGCAACTGGAGATCCGCATCCAGTATCACCCCCAGACTCCGGACCTGCTGAGCTATGGGAGGGCAAACCCCCCCAATCAGGGGGGCCACTACCTCCCTCGCTCTCTCCACCAATATCACCTCCGTCTTATCGGGGTTGAGCATCAGTCTGCTCTGCCACATCCATTCCACCATGGCCTCCAAACGCTGGGATAGCAACGAGACGGCAGGGTCTGGGTCAGTTGAAAAGGAGAGGTACAGCTGACTATCATCAGCATATTGGTGACATCACACCCTGAACCCTCTCACGACCTCCCCCAAGGGCTGCATATATACATTAAATAATAATGGAGACAGAATGGAACCCTGCGGAACGCCGCATGATAAAGCGTGGGGGCAAGATGTCTCATCCTCCAACATCACCCACTGGCTTCTCCCCGAGAGGAATGAACAGAACCATTCAAAAACAGTCCCATCCAGACCCCCCAGGTCACGCAGCCGTCTCAACAGCAGCCCATGGTCCATGGTGTCAAAGGCGGCCAAGAGCACTAGCAGGATGAGAAATGTCGAACATCCTGCATCCATCTCCCAGCGGAGATAGGCCACCAAGGCCACCAATGCTGTCTCAGTGCCATAGCCAGGATGGAGCCCAGATTGAAAAGGGTCCAGGAAACTGATGCTATCTAGATGCCCCTGGAGCTGGATCACCACCGCCCGCTCAATAACCTTCCCTAAAAAGGGAAGGTTAGAGACTGGTCGGTAACTGGCGAGCGTGTCCACATCCAAGGATGGTTTCTAGCAGGCGGCGCACCGCCGCGTCCTTGAGGCTGGGCGACAACCTCCCCTGCTGCAAGGATGCATTCACCACCCTTGCCAGCACCATCCCCAATGTCTTCCTGGAGGCTTTCACCAACCAGGACGGGCATGGATCAATTTCGCAACAGGTGACCTTCACAGACCCCAAGACATCCACCGCATCGGCCGGCATCACTTCCTAAAACTCCCGCCACAAAGCTGGACCGGACAGGGTCTCCATCACCTCGTGCTCTCCCCCTACTTCCCCTAATCCAGTGTCAAAGTTGGTCTGAATCCGAGCAATCTTGTCTGTGAAGTAGGTGACAAACTCCTCACAGCGGGCCTGGGACAAGTCCCCGTCCAGGCGGAGGGAGGCCGGACTGACCAGCCCCCACACCACCTGAAACAGCTCCGCTGGGTGTGACTTCACAGATGCTATGAAGACAGCAAGGAACTCCTTCCTTGCTGTCCTCACAGCCTCAACATAGGACCACAAATGGACCCTATGGAGAAGTCGGTCTGAGTCAGATTGAGTCTGATGCCAGCGTCGCTCCAGCCTCCTGCCTACTCGTTTCATACACTGCAGCCCCTCGGTAAACCAGGGAGCCCTGCAGTGATGAGACCGAGGCAGAGGGCATCTCGGAGCCACCCTGTCAATGGTCTTCTCCAGCAAGCTGTTCCAACACTGGACCAGCTCATCGACAGACTGACTGCTGTGTGTCTAAGCAGCGCACAATGGTGAACACGGGGCCAAACTGGTGTTCCTATCAAAGTCAAAACACACATTCAGACACCCGTTGACATTATGTCTAAAAACACCGGGCACCAGGACACAGGATCGGTACTAGGGACCAGGACATAGGGTTGGGCTCAGGGACCCAAACCGAGGAACAAGAAGAGAAAGGAGGGAGGCCGGGACTGGGGCCAGAACTGGAGTTGGAGAACACAGCTGAGAGGCAGCAGACTAAGGGGAGGCAAGACCGGAACAAGGTAAAAGTCGGGAGGAAGGAGACAAGACTGGGAAATAGGGCTGTGCACAGGTCAAGTATTTGTATTTGTATATCTGTAGCTGAATTTGTTTGGTTTGTGTTTGTCCATGCTTGCTGCATTATCCCCATTGCTGACAGTGTGGAAAACACAGTAAATACGGGTCCCTGCATATGGGTTATTTTGGTGCAGAAGTGCAGGTTGCTGGCTTTGGGAAGGGGTCCCTGGCTTAGGGAAAGAAAAATGGGGCATGAGACTAGGCTCAGGGAAAGTTACTGGTTTGGAGAGGGGGAATGGGACATGTGGCTAGCTCAGGGATGTTTCGTCTTTTGGGTGAGGTTCGCTGACTTGGTGATTAGCTGGCTTAGCTGGTCTTCACTGGGTTGGGGCTGGCTGCAGTGCTGGAGATGACCCTGGCACAGTTCTGACACAGCAGTGGCTGCTGAAGCTGAAAATGGCTCACTACAGGCTCCCCAAGTAGGTGGTTAAGCTAAGAGTCATAGAGCAGCCGGACTCTGCACTGAATATGTTTTGCAGCTTTTGGGGCCCAGTTTGAGACCTTGGATACCATGTTTTTCAGGAAATTTGGGGTTCACTTGGAACCTGAATAAACAGCCTTAGTATTTGTATTTCAAATATGGCTCTTTTGTGTTCATTTGTATTTTATTGAAATTTGACTGCCCTACTGGGAAAGAAGGCAGGAAGGGAAGGCTGGGTCCAAGGCAGGAGAGACAAGATAAGTCAAGTCAAGTTTATTGGCACTGGCTTCCACCCTGACCAGACAAGACAGTGTAGAGCAGAAAGGCTTCTTGGGGGAGGGGCTGAGGTAGGCTGAGCCTGTGGTGCAGGAGGTCTGACCACTGTTTCCAGAATCCCTGGGAGTGTGGGTTCAAGGCTGGGGCCTGACAACTGGGGCCTTTTGCCCATGCTGCTATCATGGCCAGAGCCCTTCCATCATTCCTGCTGCTGCCAGTATCCCCACATGCACTGTCCCTGCCACCACCATTGGCAAGCCCCGCTGCTAATGTCAGCAATGGCCCCAGCAGAAGTGGCTGGCTGGAGGACCCAGTCAGTATCAGCACAGGGTCCCTAGGAAAAATGAGGCATGGGGCACCCCATTTGCCCCACCCTAAGACCAGCCCTGCTCATAGTGTGGTCCAGTGGTTAAAGCAAAAAATCACTGACTGGGACCCCTGGATTCAAAGCCTGTCTACCATGATTTTCTACTCCCCTTGCGGCAGGTGAGGGAACACATGTCAGAAGTTTCTCTGGTTTTGTTCCTCACAGTTTGACTGTTGTCAGTGTCACACATGTGGTGCGTGTGAGAGTACCCCAGCATTCTCCACGCGACAGTATCTTGGAAGGCTACTCAGCTGTGTCAGCTTATGTACCTAATCAATTAAACCCACAAAGAATTCCAAAGACATGGTTTTCACAATGTCTTTCCAACTGATGTGCAAGCGGGGAAATGCAGCTTCAAAAGCAAAGAGGCAAACGCCAACCAGTGAAGGACCTTTTCAAGGTTAACCTGGGGTCTTTCCAGTCAGACTTTGGGAGGAGCTTGGGCTGTACTAAATTAATCAACTGTGACAGTTATCGACGAGTCAGTGCAGCTCAGCAAACACACACAAAAAACAGATCATTTGTCATCTTTCACTTGTAAGGCTATGGTAATATACCTCTGGATAAAGAAATGCACTACAACCTTCCTCCGGCTTAGAGACATTACAGTATATGATTTAAGACCATGTCTCAGTGATCAAGTATCAGAAGTAAAAATATATAGGTGGGAAGGGCAGCAGAATTGCTTTTTGAAGGCAGAGTCAGTCTATTATATGCAAGTGAAATCGGAGTCGTTGCTTTCCATTGAGAGATTCACAAAAGGCAGCATGAGGCTGGAGGCAGGAATCCTGGGTGCTATTTCTGACTTCGCTATTGACTTGTGGCATTGGACATGTGACATAACTGTTTTTCCTCCCACCCTTCTTCATTTAGACTGTAAGCTCAATGGGGAAGAGACTCTCATTATGTGTTTCAAGAATACCTAGTACAATGGGGACCCAGTCTTGGCTCTGGTCTCCATCTGCTTCTGCTGTGCTGCTACTAGTAGACTTTAAATTATTATTATTTATTATTAGTAGTATTATTTTATTAATTCATATAGCACCAGCAGTGTATCTGGCAATGTAAAATCAGTAGATAGACAGGTCTCTATCCCAAATGTCTTACAATCTAGGGGAGACAAGGAAGGGGGAGATGCAGGAGAGGTGAACATCAGAAGAGAGAAGGATACGCTCATGAGGTTGAGAAAATGCAGGTGCACGTGCTTAACTTAGTTACAGGGAAGAGATTCTGAGGGAGGGAAGAGAATGCAATATCACTCATGACGAGCCAGGGAAAGCTTGATGGAAGAGGTAGGTTTTCAGGAGGGATTTGAAAGTTGGGAGGAAGTAAGCAGAACGAATGTATCCAGGGAGGAAGTTCCAGGCCTGGAGGGCAGCAAGAGAGAAGGGGTGAATACATTTAGAGGAGCAAGGGGAGTCGGAAGCAAGCAAGGGTGGGGGCAGAGGAGGAGCAAAACTCCTGGGCAGGAGTGTGGCAGGATAAAAGAGCGGAGAGATGTGGAGGAGCAAGGCCATGAAGAGCCCTGAAGGTGAAAACCAGGAGCCTGTGCTGAATGAGTTCTCATAAAGGAAATCAGTGTAGGGTGGAGAGGAGGGGCTGGACATGGTCAAAGCAACAGGCATGGTGGATGACTTTGGCAGCAGAGTGTTGAACAGAGCTGAGGGGGGCAAGATCAGAGCAGGGGATACAAGTAAGGAGGAAGTTACAGTCACCAAGGCGAGAGATAACTAGAGCATGTGTGGCAGAGTCCTGCCACAAGATGGCATCTTAGACCGCTTTAATGCAAGGTGCTGAAAGCACCTCCTGAGTCCCGCATTGAATGAAAAGCTGTGCAGGGAGTGTTTACATGCTTGTCATGGAGGAACATAGGTTCACACATGTGTAACACGGGCCTACATGTAGACTACAAGTCTGGTAAATATGTAAAGCAAAAGTTTCCACATGTATGTAATGTTACAATTGAGAACTGTAAAACCCAATTCAGGACTGTGACACATGATCAAGCTCCAGGAAATGCAAAGAGATAAAAAGAATGTGTATTTGGGAACCCTAACCAGACAGACCTGTGGAGATGCAAATCAATCTTCATGTTTGCCTAAGTTACCTACGTGACAGGCCTCACATTTCTATAAGGCAGGAAACCCGAGACAAAGGGACCATGAAAGATACTTAAGCAAGGGCCATTAAGCCAGCTTCTCTATCGCTTGCCCAGAGCCACCTTAAGCACTCTCATCTGCATCTTGCCAGAAAGCTAGGCTGGGAGATATGGACTGAGAGAGGGGACTTTGCTTTCTAGCAACTCTAAGTCTGGAGACCCAGTCGCTTACATCAAGGACTGAGAAGAACTTATGGACCTTTATAAGGTAAGATGCTTAATTAAGAACTCAACCAGTATAGATCAGGAATGCATTATATTTACCTTTGATTTCTAGTAACCACTCTGTATCAACAATCTTGTTTATGTAATCAATAAACTTACTTCTTATCTTTATGAAGAAGTGTCTGTGTTTAACATTTGGAACACAAGTGAGCAACACGAGTTCTCAAGCTCTTGCAAACCCAGAGATTAAAGAGTCTGTAAACAGGAAGGATTGGGCCCTTGAGTGACAAAGGGGTTGTCCCTGCGGCAGGCATGAATCAGCCAGAGAGAGAAAACTGATCCAAGTGGGCTGTACGTGAGGGAAACTGAGTCACTCAAACCCGGTAAAGTGGGGGTGCGGACCTCCAACCCATGACAGTTGGTGCCCAACGAGAAGGGTCAAGCTCAGTTTGTGGACCAATGTGTAGAAAGTAGAGGAGCACTGCCAGGTGACTGGAATCCTCTGGGGGAGTAAATCCCATATCTGCAGAGACTGAAAGCCCCAGGAGTCGGGAACTCAGCTCTGACAGAGTGGAATAAGCAGATCCTTGAACAGAGTGCACTGAGTTTGTTGTTTTAGTTTTAATTTCGGGTCAGGGACAGTAACAAAATAGGGCTCCCAAAGCACTTTCATCACCTGAGAAGGTCAGAGCTGAGCATGGAAGCCCGGAACAGAGGTCTCGAAGCAGAAGGGAAAACTAAACAACTGAAACAGCTGATACTAGAATTTGAAATGAGCACAAATGGAATGAATGGGAATGGAGTGGGGGCAGCAAATCCCCCTCCAAACCCCTCTCCATCCGACCAGCAACGAGTAGATGGAGATGCACTGCCAAACATGCCTCAAACCCCCCTTCCAACTGACCAGCAACCAGGGGGACAAGGCTCAAACCCTGAACTCGAGATGGCCAGAATAAGAATGAACAAAGAGCTCAAATTAGAGCAAATGAGAGCAGATGAAAAGGAAAAAGAAAGACAAATGCAGTTCGAACTGGAGAAAATAAAACAGGAAGAAAAAGAGAGAGAGAGAAGAAAAACAGAGAGAGAGAGAGAGGACAAAGACAGAGAACAAAAACACCAACTAGAGCTCCTAAAACTGCAGATAGATGCAGGAATCCAACCCACACTACTCTCTGGAAGCACCCAAGAAAAAGACAGAAGACAGCTAATCAGAGACTGTTCACCACTTTTGCCCCTATACAAATTGATAAATTTTTCACAACTGCCCAGCACATCTTTCAATGAGAAAAGATTCCAGAGGATTTGTGGATCAATCTGGTGACACCCAAGATCCCCGAGAAAGCAAGAGATGTGTACAATGTAAAGCTCAAGAAAAATCAAGCATTGACTTTTGAGGAGTTCAAAAAAGCAGTTCTTGAGGAGTACAGAATCACTCCAGAAACTTTTCACCTGAAACTATGCAACTTTAAGAAGGGCGATGGTATGTCTTATGCAGATATGGGGAAAATGTTAAATCAGTATGGGGTGAAATGGTTAGATGCACAAGGAAAGACTATGAAGGAGCAAGTAATGGACCTTGTAATCCTTGAGCAAATCCTAAATAATTGTACCCCTAATCTCAAATCACACTTGCTTAATCAGGGGGTCACGAATGCCAAACAGGCTTGGAGGAGGGCAGATGAATATATTGCAAATGCTATATCAGCTTATGGGGAAAGAGAGCCAAATAATGGGGAAAGAAAGTCAAATAATGGGGGGAAATCAAAACAAGGGTTTTACCATAAGCAGAATAGGTACAATCCACAATCTGAACAAGGAAACGTGACCCAGAACAAACCAAACGAGAATGGGGGTGGAGGGAGACAGGGATCACCCAGACTCCAAAGAACACACACCTCCCAATCCCCTACTAATGATTCAAGATAGTGCTATAACTGTAAGCAAACAGGGCATGTGGTACTAGACTGCCCCCCCAAAAGGGAGTTTCATAGCCCTAAAAGGGAGTCTGATGAGATTATTGGGACTGTCAGTGCAAATTTTGTGTCTGTACTTCAACCCGTCCCAGAGTTGTGGATGATTGCTATATCATTCCTAACCCACCTACAGGAGATCAGTTGCTACGAAAACCTGCTAAGGTTAATGGGGTAAACTGTGTGGGGAGATTAGACAATGGGCCACACATGGTTATGGTACGGGAGAACTTGATCCCAAAACATAAAATAAACACTCATAGAAAGGTTGTGGTATCCCTGGCAACAGGAATCAAGGATATTTTTCCCACAGCAACTGTAGATTTAGAATGGGAAGGCTCAAAGGGACCCATCCAGGTCGCAGTACTCCCCAGAAAGGCACAAAATTAAATGTTGGTGGGGAATGCTATAAACAAATGGATGCTGGGATGGAGGGTGGAAAAAGCCCAATCCCAGGAACATGGGGAACTGGAGAGCAACCCGGGAAGGGAGCGTGAGGGGCAACAAGACTCTGAGAGCCCTAAACAAGTGGCACCTCTACCCCTGGAATATGGGGAGACAGAGAGCAGCCCTAGTGGAGGGGAAGGGTTACAGGAAAGCTTCACAGATCCTGCACCCCAACCTGTGAACTCCACTCACGGGCAGGAAAACCCCAAAGAGGAGTCCCCAAGCCAGTCAGAAGGCAGGGAAGGACAAGACTCAGGGAGAGAACTGCAAGTCTCTGTCTCATATGGGGAACTGAAGGGAATGAAGCCAATGGGTCAAACTGATTCTGAAGCCCAGGACTTGCACCCCACCTTACATAGGAGGGACCAAATCCTGCAGAATCAAGCCAAGTAACCACCACGGGGGGGGGGGAGTTAGAGACTGCAAATGCCCCTACTCAAACCAGGGGGTTGCAGAATGGCCTGGAGGTTTGTTGTCCTACCTTAAGAGAAGGTGGGAAGGGGCTAACTGAACCCAAGGGGTTACAGGCAAGCCGGGAGGTGGAGGATTCTACCTTAGGAGGAGGTGGGAATATACAGGAAACCTTTCCGGGGATGGAGGGGGGAATGAGGGGTATCTCTTCCCCAGGGATAGAAATGCACCACCCTGTAGTCCTAAAGGGGCAGGAGCATCAGTCTAAGAGTGAACCATGCGCCTCTGCCTTACCTAAGAAGGACCAGGGCAATGCTGCTGAAGTACAGACTAGAGGGGAGGAAACGGTTAAGAGTGTCCAGGATCAAACCGCTGCACTTAATAAACTGCATCCTCGAGAGTTTGGTGTGGGGAGGTCTGAAGGGACACTTTGGGATTCTCACACCCATGTCACAAAGTCAGACTCCCAAGAAGGAAAAATACATGGTTATATGGACCCAGGGGATCCTGGAGGTACAAACAGAACTTGGGGGAAGGGCACAAGAGAGGCTGCTGACAATAGCCCCTCCGCAGAAGCAGTTTTTGACTGCGTAATTGATTTGAATGCAAAAACGTTCAAGCACACCAGTACAGCCAGGAGGGAAAGGCAAAAGACAATGAACACAAGTATTCTCACTGGGAATTACGACAGTTCTCCAGGTGAAAAGGGTGTTCAAATGCAAAGTAACATGGGCTATATGATGGGGGTATTCAGCAATGTGAAAGCACTCACACGCACTCCATACTCCCTCCTTTGGGTCGTACTACTGCTTATGATCTGGACACCCAAGCCAGATCAGAGATAGAAGGGGGTACATGGAAAAAAGACATACAGTCAATGAGAAACAGGCTGCCAGATAATCTGGAAACATGGCCAAAGTTTGTAACTGGGGAACAAAGGTTGTTAACATGGCGTTCCCACCCATTTGTCATAGTCTTATTCAGACACCTCAGGGTATACCCCTACAAGAGAGTGAACCCAGAAGTACTGAATCCTGACAATCACTCCACTACGACATGGTGGAAAACACGTGAACATGATAGCCCCACAGGGCTGACAGAGGGTTTGGAAAACCAAAGGTCTAACTTAAATAGGATTCAAACACATGGCAAGGAGGTAAGGGGGATACTACACACACCGGTAGGACACACCAGTCTCAGCATGTTATGGGACTCTGTCGTGCCCGCTCCACATGCAATCTTACAGGGGGGCTGTCATGGAGGAACGTAGGGTCACACACATGTAACATGGGCCTACATGTAGACTACAAGTCTGGTAAATATGTAAAGCAAAAGGTTCTACATGTATGTAATGTTACAATTGAGAACTGTAAAACCCAAATCAGGACTGTGACACGTGACCAAGCTCCAGGAAATGCAAAAAGATAAAAAGAATGTGTATTTGGGAACCCTAGCCAGACAGACCTGTGGAGATGCAAATCAACCTTCATGTTTGCCTGGGTTGCCTACGTGATATGCCTCACATTTCTCCAAGGCGGGAAACCTGAGACAAAGGGACCATGAAAGATACTTAAGCAAGGGCCATTAAGCCAGCTTCACTATCGCTTGCCCAGAGCCACCTTGAGCACTCTCATCTGCATCTTGCCAGCAAACAAGGCTGGAAGACATGAACTGAGAGAGGGGACTTTGCTTTCTAGCAACTCTAAGTCTGGAGACCCAGTCGCTTACATCAAGGACTGAGAAGAACTTATGGGCCTTGGTAGGGTAAGATGCTTATTTAGGAACTCAACCAGTATAGATCAGGAATGCGTTATATGTACCTTTGATTTCTAGTAACCACTCTGTATCAACAATCTTGCTTATGTAATCATTAAACTTACTTCTTATCTTTATGAAGAAGTGTCTGTGTCTAACATTTGGAACACAAGTGAGCAACATGAGTTCTCAAGCTCTTGCAAACCCAGAGATTAAAGAGTCTGTAAACAGGAAGGCTCGGGTCCTTGAGTGACAAAGGGGTTGTCCCTGCGGCAGGCTTGAATCAACCAGAGGGAAAAAACTGATCCAAGTGGGCTGTATGTGAGGGAAACTGAGTCACTCAAACCCAGTAAAGCGGGTGTGCGGACCTCCAACCCGTGACAGTGCTCCCCGCGCTTCCGGAAGTGACATGCTCCCCGAATGTTCCAGCAGCGTGGGGAGCATGTAAACACTCCCTGTGCGGCTTTTCTTTCAACGCGGGACTCAGGAGCCTCAGCGCCTCATATAACAGCGGCTTTAGAACAGGGCTTAGGCTGCTTTTAAACGAGGTGCTTAGAAGCACCTCAGGAGCCCCACATTCAAGATAAAGTCGTGTGGGGAGTCTTTACATGCGCCCTGCACTACCGGAAGTGACGTGCTGCCTGTTCTTTTCAGCGGCGACGGCTGGAGGCGCAGCGCTTTCAAGAAGTGTGTTCTGTAACCCTCAATTTTTAGGTTTGCAAAATGCGCCCCTTGAAAGTGCCGCATCTCCAGCCGTCGCCGCTGAAAAGAATGGGCAGCATGTCACTTCTGGTAGCACGGGAAGCGTGTAAACACTCCCTGCTCAGCTTTCTCTTGAATGCGGGGCTCCTGAGGCACTTCTAAGCGCCTCGTTTAAAAGCGGCCTAAGACAGCTAAAATGAGAAAAGGGATGCTGGTCCTTTAACTCAGCATGAGAGACTAGTCAAGGCCTATCTAAAGGAGGCATTAAGAGCAATCAAGGGCAGTCTCTATACTGGATTTCATTGGACTTTATGTTGATGATTATCTCTTTTGTTCAGAGGGACCCACCCTTGTTGGGAGAAGCCCTCAACTGGTGGGTCTAGGCCTGACTGTAGGGGCAAATGAGGAGGTCAGGTACAAATTCAGGATACTAGATCCCTGTAAGGTCAGAGGTTGGAGACACCCCAACTATTCCTGGACAGGGTTCGAGATGGTTCCCTGTTATACAGATAACAAGGCCTTGCCACAGTCTGGACTAGGGTTTTTGCAATGGCAACAGTAAGGCAGAACCAGATTTTAGCAATATTATACAGGGCAAAGTGGCATGATTTACCAACAGCCTGGATCTGAGGCATAAAGGAGAGGGAGGAGTCAAAAATGAATCGCAGGCTACATGTCAGAGGGACAGGCTGGATGGTGACACCCTCAATGGAAACTGAGAGGGAAGTAGGAGGGGAATATTTTGTGGGGGAAGATGAGGAGTTCAGTCTTGGCCACATTAGGGTTGAGTTGATGCTGAGACTCCCAAGCAAAGATGTCGGAGAGACAGTCAGCGATACGAGACTGGATGGAGAAGGAGAGCACGGGAGTAGAAAGAGTTGTGTGTCATCAGGATACAGGTCGTACTGGAAGCCATGATCTAAAACATGACAAGTTTAGTGTCTTTGGAATTGTACTGAAATGCTGAGTCCGCTGAAAGGAAAATTTGTATGTGGGGATAATATATAAAGTTTGGTTTTGAATTTACATTTTATTTCATACTTTCAATCTGGCAGGTTTTCGAGACAGGAAGGAAGACAATTGTAATGCAGATGAAGTGGCAATGGCAATACTTGAGTTTCCCAGTACCTTCGAGAAGCTGTAGGAATGACCGAGAAGGAGAATCCTCTGGAAGCCATCAGAAAAGATATTTAAGTCAAGAGAGAGAGTAAAACTCTGTTTGTTTGGGGAATTTAATTACAGGTCCGTACTCATAATTAAGTCTGAAAAAAATATACCATACTGTAACCAATCTGCAATCAAAAATCTGTGCAGGTTGTCATCCTTAATAAATTCTTTTAACCAAGCTTTGGTGTGCTTGTGTGATACTGACATTGGCTAACACATTTACGGGGAAATACCAGGTTAGATACTTGGGCGAACCTTAATATAATTTCTTTGACTGGGAACATCCAGGGACTTATGTGTAGGGTAGTTACCCCTTACAGACTGGGACAGTTTTGGAGAGAGTTGTAGCTGGTGAAGACTGTAAGTGGGGGAACTAAGAGCCCTTTCAGACATGCATGAAATATGTGCCATTTTCTGAAGTCCTCTGTGCGCTCTATTCCTGGCCAGTGCGATTTTCAAATCAGCCCATTACTGGGTAAGAGAAACTTACCTTTACAAGAGCGGTTGTGAATTCGACCACTCTAGTTGAATGTTGGAAGACTCAGTGCGTGCAGTTTGAGCGCACACTTCCGGTCATTTGTCCACCGGCCGGGAAGCACCAGAGCAATGACGGGGATTGGGGAAAGGCAGGGGAAGGAAGCTTCAGGGAGATTGGGGCTGGTGGGGGGAAGAGGAGCCTTAAACAGTGTGGTAAGAGAACATGTGAACAGATTAGAGCGCACTTAATGTTGTGCGTGCTGGACATATACAGTGCACCAATTGGGCAATGTGAATGTGAACTGGCTTTAGATTGTGCGCTTCAAAGAGGATGTATTATTTTTTATCTGCTCCAATTGTGCACGTCTGAAAGAGCTCAAGTCACAGCCAGTCTGGAGGGGTGGTGGTATGTAGACTCAACCCCAACACAAGTTTCCTTGAAATTTTCCGATTTTTATGGGAAATCTCAAAATAACAAAATGCCCAAATTCAAAAGCTGAAAACTAAATATCCTGAAATTTGCTATCAAAATGAAAACAATCCAAGTTCAATTTAGGACTTTTGTTTCAATTGATATTTTGACATTTCATTGCTAATTTGTGATGCAAAAATGCGATATTTTTTTTTTTCCCCACAAGAGAAAAATTTCCTGAGATGCTGTAATTCTGAGAATGTGTTTGTTTGCTATATTTCTATCCTGACCTATCCCAAGCTCTCAGGGCAGGTTACAAACCATATATATAATATATAAATACACAAATTATTAAAATCCCAAATGTGTTCAGAATCTATCCTTGCCTGCCAGAAGCCTGACCAAATAGAAAAGTCTTACATTGCCTCTGGGAGATGAGCAGGCTCTGATGAATCTTCGTGGGGAAGGAGTTCCATAATTGTAGGGCAGCTACTGAGAATGCCTCCCTGTGTGCCCTTGCTTTATGCTTTTCAGAGGCAGATGTACTATCCATGCAAGATGTGCTTGTCCATGATGGGAAATAAGGAAGGAAGTGATCTTTCAGATATACAGGGCCCAGTCTGCTTGAGACTTTTAAAATCAAAAACAGCCCTTTGAATTGTGCCTGGAAAGCTATTAGAAGCCAGTGCAGACCCTGGAGCACTGGTATAATGTTTCCCCTGCAACCCACCCCCAAAAGAAGATGGGCTGTTGTATTCTGAAGCTTCTGAAAAGCCATCAAGGGCAGTTCCACATAAAGCACATTGCAGTAGTCTAGGTTACAAAGGCACATATGGTCATGGCCAGTAGGGATGGGCGAACAGATCGCGGTTCGGGTTTGGGCATTCGGTTCAGTCCGGTTTGGTTTGGACGTTCAGTTCGGGCTTTCAGTTCATTCAATGAGTTTGGGTTCAGCTGTTCAGTTTGAGCGTGTTCGGTTTGGTTTGGGCATTTGGAAAAAGGTATGGCGAGATCCCGTGATCGCGCCGGAAACCGGAAATTCAACTGTGTGCAGAACTGTGTGGCGAGAGAGTGTGTGTTTGGCTGGCTGGCTGTTCGGTTTCATGTGTTTTGGCTGTTTGTGTTTGGTTTGGCTGTGTTGTTTTGGTTGGTGAGTGACTATTGTTGTTGGTCTGTGTGGAGCTTTTTTTTAAAAAAAAAAAGAAGACGGCTGTTGTCTTGATTCCCCGACTGGGGGGCCAACTTGGTGCTCCCGGAGCCGGTGGTGGTGGAGGAGAAGGAAGCGGTCACTGGCCCAGCCCCTGGACCTTCGGTGGTGGTGGCCGGCTCCTCAGATGAGGAGCAAGCAGCGGGCACAGGAGGTGCTGCCAGGTTTGTAAACTTTTTTTTTTACTTTGAGGAAAAGAAAGGCTCTATCTGTTAGAGAGAGCTCACTGGAGTGCGGGTGGGTGGTGGGCATAAGTCAGGCCCAAACAGTGGGCATCAGCGGGTAGCAGTGGACGACTGCCACATAGAGAGAGGGTACTGTAGTGTGGGGGGCTCTTCCAGCAGTCAGGCACGAGCACGAGCAGCACCCCCACCCAAACATGTGCCTGCCAGTCATTCCTGGCAAGGGTCTCCACTCTCCAGTTGCCATCCCTATGCACCCCCAAATAAGGGCAGGATTTGCACATGCCAGCCAGGGTTTCTTCATTGCCATCCCAAGCACCCAAAGGAGGGCAGGATTTGCACATGCCAGCCAAGGTCTCTCCATTTGCCATCCCGAGCACCCCAAAGAGGGCAGGATTTGCACGTGCCAGCCAGGGTCTCTCCATTTGCCATCCCGAGCACCCCAAAAAGGGCAGGATTTGCACGTGCCAGCCAGGGTCTCT
>QEPC01005592.1:67894-93831 GCA_003113815.1 Sphenodon punctatus | reverse complement strand
GTGCATGTAGACTGTGTTTTCTTCCATCCAATGTTAACCCTGGGAGCTCCTGGGTTGTGCCAGGGTTTTGCCACTGTTTCCCTTTTAAGCTTGAAGTGCATTTTAGACTGGGTTTTCTTCCATCTGATGTTAACCCTGGGAACTCCTGGCTGCTGGGTTATGCTCTGGCTCCGCCTACCGTTGCCCTGGCTCCGCCCACCAGCTCGCCGGCCGGCCGGCCTTACTGCCTCTCCAAACTAAAAAGCCACCAGCCGCCCCTGCCTATGGACTTGGCTTCTTCTCTGTCTCCCATGTCTTGGATACAGTGCACCTGTTAACACAGCCTGTAGCAGCGTAGACCTGTCCATGGGTAAGTCCTTGCAGGATCTCCTCACCATCTGGCCAGTCCACAAAAGAATCAGCTTCGCTATTCCTCAGTTCTCCACCATTACATAGTCTTAGTACCAAGAGCCAAGCACTCCTGTGACCTGTTGCATAATCCTAGAGTGGCTAGATATGCACATCTTAGAGGAAACGTATGAGAAATACAGGATGCAGGGCTGCGTTGGCTCCAATGCAGCCCTGCAACCTGTATTTCTCATGTGTCCTCAAATTTGCATATCTGGCTACCCTACATAATCCCCAGGTCAAGTCCCACTCCTGGACTGCTAGTCTCAGAAGGGTTTCCCATCCCCAAGCCCCTGCTGCTCTAGGTTCTGCTAGCCAGGCACAATTCCTCCTGGAGCCAGCTACAAGGAAAAGCCCTCCCTGCCTCTGACTCCTAGAGCCTTGTGGAAACAGCTCTCCTAACTACTCTTGCTCAGCTCTTTCCAGAATGAGCTCAGCGAGACCTGGACTGGTCCCAGCCACGCCCAGCTCAGTTGTTCTCTGTTATTCCTTTAGCCCAGCTACTGGCTGGCTCAGTTGAGACATTCTAGGTGTGGTCCCACTGCCTCTTCCGCCGGCACCACCTTTCATTGGTGCTAAACCACTTTTCTTAACAAGTCAGGTCCACTACTAGCCTGCCTTGCCACACAGCCCAAAGTGGTATTTGCCCTTTTTGCGAGTGTTGTATTGTTGACTCATGTTCACTTTATGATCCGCTGTAACTTCCAGGTCTTTCTCTGCAATGCTGTTCTCTAGCCAATTATACCCCAAATTATAATTGTGCATCTGTCTTTTTTTGTTCCTGTGTGCAATACTTTGCATTTGTCTTTGTTTAATCTCACTTTGTTTCTCTCAGCCCAGCTCTCTAATTTATCTAGTTAGTTTTGTATTCTAATCCTGTCCTCCAAAGTATTTGTAGTCCCTCCCAGTTTTGCATTATCTGGAGATTTGATGAGTACATTCTCCATTCCCTCCGCCCAATCATTAAGTCCCAAGTGAATGGTTGGGATAGAAATAAAAATAAATAAATGATGAAGTCATAATAATTTGTTGTTGGGGAGTGGAGTTTAAAAAACACCTCCCCCCCGCAAAAAAAATAAAAAATCACCCTCACCAAAAGCCTGGCGGAACAGCCAGGTCTTACACTGTCTCCGGAAAGAGGGAAGGTTTGTTACTGACTCTTGCAAGTTTTGCAATTTTAAAGGTTTCTAAAAGCTTGAAATGTCTAGGCTTGTGATAAAAATGTGGTATTTCCAGGTGCCCTTTTGAAGTCTTCAGCCCTCAAGTTGTGAGTGAAAATATGACTGCAGCATGTGTGCTAACACCAGCTTGGAGAAGAACCCAAGATCATAAATCTGTCATGGCCTGACCCTGGCCACATTTAAGGTGTTAATAAACAAGATGATAACCCCATTTTTGAGCTGTGATGTATGACATTCACCCACATCCCATGGGTAACAGCACCCAATAGATGGCATATGTGTGTCAACACACTCACAGCTCAAAAACAGGGCTATCACACCCAGGAGGGGTAGGTGTGATATCACAAGCCCGGCTGGAAGAATGGTGCTCAAAGATGATGCATGAAGTCTCCCTCTCAGCAGCAGTGGCTCTCCCAACAGATGGCATGGCATGCCCACATGTTGGCCTGCATGCCAACACGTAGGCATGTCTTAGCCCAGATGTCTTCTGTGCCCCTGTGCGGAGGTACGCACTATGCATGCAGGCCATAGATGGCTATTGTGCTGTTTATTTTCACCCTTAGAGTTAGATGAAGACACAGTAGTCCAGATCGCGTTTATGGCACAAAGCTTTTGGACCACACAAGGCCCTCAGGCTGCGTGGCCCCACAGCTTTCACCCAATAGAAATTGGTTCAATAAAACGTATCATCTAGATTACTTTTGGGACCAACACAGCACTCCCAATCGCATGCACTGCACTGCACTGCACTCCCCAGAGCTGGGTTTAGTAACATGCTGGTGCTACGTGCGGAGGCTCTCGGGGCAGCTCCCAACGTTACTAAACTCTTCCTCCACTAGCCATTTTGCCCTTATCCAAAATGGCGGAGAAGACACGCCCATTCCTTCCCGTTCTCCCAATGCGCATGCACACCAAGGAGCCCTGTTGAGGCGGGAAAGCAGGATTGAAAAATACACACAATAATAATAATATATTTTTAAAAAAATAAAAAAATATCCGTGCTGGTTATTTTCCTGGTGGTGCAGGAGTCGCTGGGCGGCGCGAGAGACTCTAGACCAGAAATTACCGGGGCGGGGCTAAACGGAGAATGCGTAACCTCTGACCTCCCACGTTTGTGCGTGTTTCTGTGGCGTCCCCGTCGCTTCTTCCCTCCTCCAGGAGGCCCAGGCAGAGCGTGCACATCGTTTCGGGTCCGGCGCGGACTTAAAGTGAGTGGCTGAGGGAAGTAGGTCTACTCCTTCCTCTCGTGCGGGAGGCTGTTTTCATGGTTTCCCCCACCCCAAGCCCCGTTCCCCTGCCTGGCGCCCCATCTCAGGGCATAAGGGAAAGAGACCTCACCCGGGGAGCTGGGCGTTATGTGCTGGGACAGCCATCTCGGGGCTACCGTCCCTCTGCCCCCACCCCGCCCGGTGCCCCGGGCTTCTGCTGCATTCGCACCTCCGTTTCCCCACCGCCTGACTAACTGGTGGTACCGCCTGGAGCTGAATTGTAAAGGAATCTCTATATTTCCGCTTCTGGTAGGCCTGAAAAGAAGACTTCAGGACTTATCTGTAGAGAGAAGATGGGGATGTTTTTAAATGAGATGCTGCCGCTATCCATGTGGGAAACGTCTCGTTTTTATTGGTACGTGTGGAGGTGTGCTCCCCTGAACCATGCACTGGCTGACCATGGCCATGCACAGCACTCCAGGAAAAGCTGTAGTGCCCCATGCAGGCCAGGGTGGCAGCTTCCAACGGGGCAGCCATGTGGAGCTGCCCATGAGAAGCACTTCTCACACACTTTGTGTGGGTGTGATTTCTCACACACTTTGTGTGGCTGTGATTCCACACACACACCCTTTTTTTTTTTTTTTTTGCTGGTCTCGTTTAAACACACCCATGGTTATTTATTGGTCCTCCTCCAATGGGTTTGGTACTGAGCAGACATGAAAGTACAGTCTAAAATAGAGTTGGGGAACCTTTTCCATTCCAGAGACCACTTTGAAAATTAGTACAAGCCTCAAGAGCTGCATAGAAGTTGTGGGCAGGAGTGCACTCAGGAAAAGGAGGGTTCAGATCTTATATCTGTGCAGTGGGTTTGTCCCCCTTATCATTGTGTACATCCTTTCATCTCTGCTCTCCTATCCTGAGCTCAGTTTTTCAGTGTTTGGGGATAGGAAGTGGATCTAGGGGTGAAATAAAAACTAGTTGTGAACTGCATTTTGCCTTCAGGTTTGTGGTTCCCCAACTCTGTTTTAAAAAATTCCAAAAAAACCAGGTTGTATTGTGTGTGAGATTAATATCCAGAAATATCAGTTGTTGTAAGAATTTATTGCACCAGCAATATGCCTGGCATTGAAGAGTCATTAATTAGAGGCAGGCCCCTGCCCCAAACAGCTTACAATCAATCGAAGGGAGACAAGGGTTTGGGGAACATAAGGAGAGAAAGGGGTACATTCATGAAGCTTCAGGTGCACAGGATTAGCTTAAACATTTTTTATTATTACAATTTTTGTACCCAGCACCCTCCTATCATCATTTTGGGGTTGCTCATAATTAATAGATAAAAAACATAAAATACAATAAAATGTAATATAAAAATAAAACAGGATAAAATCCACATGCTGGAGTCTAAGAAAACATTCCCATCCCTCCACTCCTTACCCATCTCCCCCACCAAAAGCCTGACGGAACAGCCAGGTCTTGCACTGTTGTTGAAAGGATGGGAGGTCCGTGGCCACTCAGACCTCTGCCAGGAGGGAGTTCCACAGCGTTGGTGTGGCCACTGAGAACGCCCTCTCCATAGTCAGTTTCTCCCCCAAGAAACTTGGGGGAATTCGAGCAGGGCACTCCCGGTCGACCGCAGGTATCGATCTAAAGCTCAGGAAGTGAGGCAGTCCCACAGGTAGGTAGGGCTGAGACCATATAGGGCTTTATAGGTAAGTACCAATAACTTGAATCGGGCCCAGAAGACTATGGGCAGCCAGTGCAAAGAATGAAGCACTGGTATAATCTCTCAGCGGCGCCCCATCCCTGTAAGGAGACTGGTGTTCTGCACCAGTTACAGCCTCCCAGCAGTCATCATGAGTAGCCCCACGTAGAGCATGTTACAATAGTCCAGTCTTGAGATGATGATAGTGGCAAGGTTGGAGTCCAAGATGTACGGCTGAAGCCACAGCACCAGATGTAATTGGCAAAATGCGCTCCTCACCACAGCCCCCACCTGGGCATCCAGGCAAAGCTGGGGATCAAGGAGCACCCTCAGAGTATGAACCTGAGGGATCAGTGGGGGGTGATCCCCATCAAAGATGGGGGATGCCAACCCCACCGCCCTCCCTATCAACATCACCTCCGTCTTGTTGGGATTCAGCCTCACGCAGCTCACCCTCATCCAGTCCCCCACAGCCACCACACACTGAGTAAGCACCCAGACTGCTAGGTCTGGGTCAGATGAAAAAGAGGTAGAATTGGGTGTCATTGGCATATGGATGACCCCAAACACTAAACCTTCTGACAACCCCCAGCGGCTGTGTGTACATGTTGAACAGGAGAGGGGACAGAATAGAACCTTGCGGGACTCCACACAAAAGGTCCTTGGGGGACGAAGAACTGTCCCCCCAGTACCACCCACTGAGTTCTCCCAGCCAGGAAGGAACAGAACCATTCAAGAACAGTTTTTTTTTGTTTTTTTTTTTAAATAATAATAATATTTATTGCGGCCAAAGCCAGGAACACATAAAAATGTAAGACATACAACATGAAAACAACAATCTACATCTAAAGAAATACAATCATAAGGAAAAAGAAAACAACCCGGGCCAGCCTATATAACTAATTTCCCCAGCAACCAGAACCCAATTGCACTAATTGCCAAATATCCAATTTCCTCATTGACTGACTAAAAAAAGATACCAGATAATAATAATAATTTTGACCATCTGCCAGTAAGACTCCTAATACAGGCCCAAGGCTAACCGTCAATAGGCTGCTTGAAGTTTACAAACAAAGTCCGCAATTTAAATGCTCGCATCAGAAAGTGAGCCACCACTGTTGTAATTGCAGGATCCATATCTGCCAAGGCAAATAATTGGAGGCTCCACTCAGTTCTCCCTGGGAGCCTCCGGAAAACCGGGGCAAGGAGCTCTGTGCGAATAACGTCATAAAGATGACAATTGCATAATATATGGTGGACCGTCTCCACACTTTCAGCATCAAAGGGACACAATCGATCAGCAAAAGGTATAGCCCTCAAACGCCCCTCATAGAGGGCAGAGGGTAGGGCATTTAGCCTCGCGCACATAAATAGGTACCTCCCCCTAAAAGGAATATCCGCAGAGAGATAGGCCGGCCTCTCCAAGGGGGATTTCAAAAGGGGGAGGTAACCCACCATATGGGCCGAAGCTCTAATTTGCGCCATCTCCTCCTGGAGGCTCTGGTCCCACAATCTCCTCAGTATAATATGCAAGGAAACTCCCAAATCCTTACCAGCAAAAAAGGAGGGGGCAAAGCCTAATTTACAGAGAGCCCGCTCCACTGCCCGCTGCCACTGACTCCTATAGGAGTCCTCCCTCCAGTATTTAATTAACCCCTTCCTCTGTGGCACATAAAGCTTGGCCCAAAACTTCATCACCAGAGCCCAAGCTTCCACAGACCAACGACACTGACCACACTCTACCCTGATTGCCGCAGACGGGGTACCCCCAGGTACCCTCAGAAGTCTTTGGAGGAAGCCCGTCTGGAGACTATTTAATTTCCCAGACCATCTCGGAAGGAGAAGAGGCATCCAGACCTCCGCCCCATATAAAGCCTGGGCACGAACCCTGGCATTTAAAACCTTGAGTGCAGGTACTACAGCACGCTTCCCTGAATGAACAAGGAGCCTAGCAAGAGCAAATGCAGAGCCCCTTGCCTTCACCATTGCACCCTCTACATGCCTGCTCCATGACCCACCTGCCTGGAAAAGGAGGCCCAAATAGCGGTAAGTACTTACTTGCCTGATCGTATGTCTACCTACCCTCCAATGAAAGACACGTCTTGAGCTGGAAAAAACCACAACCTGGGACTTATCATAATTGATCTCAAGCTTATTTTGAGAGCAAAAATCGGAAAAACACTGTAACTGTCGCCTTAGACCCACCCTTGTCTGTGACATAACTGCTATGTCATCGGCATAAAGGAGGGCACCTACTGAATGCCCCGCCAATTTGGGGGGGTGAAATGATGTTTCAGCCAGCAGGGGCACTATTTGATTAATAAATAGAATAAACAAGATAGGGGCAAGAACACAACCCTGCCTAACCCCAGAAAAAGTGGGAATATCCTCAGTAAGATGGCCAGCCTGATCCGTCTTCACAACAAGCGAGGAATTTTCGTGCAAAGCACGAAGAAGTCCTAACAACCTTGGTTCTACTCCCAGGGCAGCTAACCTTTCCCATAAAAGCGCCCTGTCAACAAGGTCGAAGGCTGCACGAAGATCAAGAAACGCAACATACAGCCTCCCAGATTTAGCTCGATATTTCTCCACAAGGTGGAGGAGAATGTGACAATGCTCTGCAGTGGAGCGGCCTTGTTGGAAACCGGCCTGTTCCGGGAATATGATATCGTGCTGATTTATCCACAGAAGAAGTTTGGATAGCAGCCATTTTCCATAAATCTTTGCAGCTACACATAAAAGGCTGATGGGCCTATAGCTTGCAGGGTCAGCACCATCTCCCTTTTTAAATATTGGGACTACCACAGCTCTGCTCCATATGGCTGGGAGTCTGCCTGTATTATTTATTGATGTAAACAGGGCGGCCAACCTAGGAGCCCACCAGTCAATGGTATCCTTAATCACATCTATTGGGATAAGGTCCAGGCCAGGGGCCTTACCCTTCTTAAATGTGCCGACAATCTCACTTACTTCCAAGGGCAAAACCGGGGGCCAACGAGGCGCATTTATCCATTCCCGATCCAGAACGGGGGACCCGAGACTAATCTGGGATCCCGCATAAAGATCACGAAAATATGCAACCCAAATCTCATCCAAGATTTTCACAGGAGATCGACCGGGCCCAGGCCTGGAATGCCTGTTCATTAGCATCCAGAACCGCCGTCCATCTTTGGAAATGGCCGCCTCCAATACCTCATCCCATTAGCTATCCCAATAATCAGCCTTCTTGTCTTTAAGCGTTTCCTTATATAGCCTCCTGGTCAGAAAATACTGCACAGGAAGAACCCCCTCCCCAGTCCTCCTATATTGCTTATAAAGCACAAGAACAGTTCTGCCCGCCCCAGCTTGGTCCTACAAGCGAGTCACGAACTTCTTGTGATCAACAGTATCAAAAGCAGCCGACAGATCTAACAGAATCAGAAGGGTTAGAATTTAGGAGAGACAAGGGATATATTCACAAAGTTGAGAAGTCACATGGTGTTTTTAAACGCGCAGGGCTGGAGGGCAAGAGTCTGTGACCGCTGAGTGACACAGCTGCGAAGCAGCCGCTCAGGTGGAGTGAGTGAGGAGGGATTTAACAGTCAGCTCCCAGTGTGGCTACCGTGGCAGCCGCCTCGCACTCCCCCACCATGAACCATGGAGGTGGGGTAAGAGTGCTGGGTGGGCCTTTGAAATTGACATGTCCTGACTTTGAGCACTAAGGAACTGGGCTCCCCAGCGCTCATGGCCAGTTCTGTGACTTTCAAAGAATGTGCCCCCTGCCCACAGTGCCTCTGAGCAGGGGACCTGTCTGCTGGTGTGGGGGGCAGTCCTATTTCATATGGGCAGGGGATGTGTGGGCACCCGTTGCCACGTACTTTTTTAGCTTGCCCTGTGCAGGGCATTCTGGATTTTTCGGCAGTGCCCCGAGAGTGACCATGAGTGGGTGCTGTGTGGCTCACGGGAGTGCGCATCCCCCGGACCACCTTCAGATGTCCGGTCAGATGAGATGGGGCTCCTGGCTGGCCATGCGTGGTAGCATGCATGTGCTTGCCTTAGTTATAGGTGAGAAGGGGGCCCTGAAAGAAAGGACAATAGAAGGAGCATTAGTGAGCGAGCAGTCGAGATGAGGAACTGGGGAAAAGATTTTTTTAGACAAGGCTAGTGGGACTGGGTGGCCCCTGCTGCTTTTTCACAGCAGATTGGGAGTCTCTACCCTTCACATTCTTAGCCATGTGCTCCTGGGGATGAAGGCTGTTATCTCCCACATTTCTCTCTTTTTGAATGGGTCCTTTTGCTTCTTGCTCACCGCTGACACCCAGTTTGCCAGGGAATGACAATGCGAGCTGATGTCATTGCACTACCTAAGCTGTAGCATGACATCCAGAAAGTCTCCTTTTGAGCTGCATCTAGGAAGTGTGTGTAATCATGCTCTGCGCAGTTAATTTTCTCACCTTCTTGTCCTGTCCCAGTATGAAATGATGGGACTGTTTGCCCTCTTCAGCAGGTGATAGACCCTGATGGACTGGTATTTTATCCCACCTTGATCAAAAAATCTGCTAGTGATATTCCCCAGGCCCTGGAGCGGCCCCTGCGGTTGGCTGGGGTCGCCTTCTTGGAGGTCCCCCGGGTATCCTGGGGTGCAACTCTGGAGAGGGTGTTCTCGGTGGCCGCACCTAGGTTGTGGAACTCCCTTCCAGCAGGGGCCTGGTTGGCTCCAGACCTCCCTTTTGACGAAGATGCAAGACCTGGCTGTTCCACCAGCCATTTGTTGAAGGTGTTGGGTGGGGTGGGTTAGGATGGTAGGGGTTGATTATTCCCCTCAATTTTAGTTGAATTTTAATCTATGATGTATTTTAATCTATTTATTTATTGGTGTATTTTTGTATTTGTGTGTTTGATTGTTTGCCACCTCAAGTGCTGGGAGCAGAAGCGGCAGGATATAAATATTAATCTGTGGCTCCTGCAGTTAACTGATGTTCATGGTGCTTATCTATTTTGTGGTAATAAGACCGAGAGCCTGACACATGCATATCTGGAGTGTGCCAGGTTATAGTCGACCTTCTTTGTCTTTTAGAACATTAAAGTTTTTGTTGCACTTTTTTCCCTCTTTGTGCACTGCATCTGAGGCCCCAAGTAGTCCAGGGATCTCTTGAATTGCCTCCTTTTTTGGTCAAGCTAACTATTTACCTGTCTTACAAGAGGAATTTCCATAGCTACAGCAACTGTCAGACCATTTCCCCTAACACTTGGTCTTTCAATGGGTGCAGCTCAGGGTTTGCTGCCATTTCATAGTTGCTTAGAAACACCCCTAATTCATCCATCAACTGATCCTTGCCTGCTAAAGTTTCAATAAGCAGACATCTGTGACTGACTCCTATCCTTCAGGAGCTTCCCTGCATTGTGTAAAAAAAACCCTACCATAACCCTGAATTTTTTTCTTTTGGGTTCTTTTATTACAGAATGCGTTACGTGGCCGCTTACCTGCTTGCTGTCCTGGGTGGCAACAACAGCCCTACAGCCAAGAACATCAAGAAGATCCTAGACAGTGTTGGTATCGATGCAGATAATGACCGTATTAACAAGGTTTGTTCTTTCACATTAGTTTCTGTAATGCCTTTTGCAGTAACTACAGTAAAAGTTGTTGTCAAACCTTATTGTCTTTAGTATGATCTAGGGTGGTTTAGTAGCTTAGCAGTGAAAACATTAAACCTCTTTGGTCCATTTGTCTATGATTTTTTATTTTTTGCGAAGACAAGAAGTTCAGTTGAAACTGGTGCAATGTGCTGCCAGGTACTAGAGCACAATTCAGGTCTTGCCTGTCCTTTCCAGTTTAGCAGTAACTGAGAGTCCTGTGAAGGTATTTCTTGATCTCTGGGTGGCTTTAGGTAAGATGGGTTCTTGTCAGATTTGAGGCATTCTTTTCACTGACCTTTTTGAAACCTTCAGCAGAACTGAGTGAGTGTGTGTATTACGTTAAATATGAAACCTCTGAGACTTGCAGTCAGGGAAAGATAGACAAGAAGTAAGTGTACTTTTGTCATTCTGTATTGTTGCATGGTTTGAGTACAGGTTATGTAAATCTGTCTTGTGGTGTTGTCTTCTATTATTTTGACCTTTTGTCTGCTCTAAAAACTTTAGTATCGATTGTCAGTACTGATTTGTGCTATGAACTGCAGTATTAACTGCTGCTAGGCAAACAGAACGCTGCAATACTTTGCATCATTTTCTTCAATAATTGATTGTCCAGTACTGCTGTTGATGCCTAATCCAAAAAGGGTTTTGCTGTTTGTGTATAATACATCTAGAATTATGAAAAATGTGTGTCTGGGTATTATCTAATATTACATATTTGCAGATGCTCTGAGCAACCAATTTTTGTTTTTGTATAATTCAAAACTCAATAAAAAGTTACACTTAAAGTGTGTGTGGTATAACCGTGCTTGAAAAGCTGTACTAACTTTGAGCTGGTGCATTATGAAAACTTTAAAACAAGTAATTTTACTTCATAAGAATTAATAGAAAAATACCTTGTTCTGATAATGAATCATTTCATTATCATTTGATAATGAAAATGATTCATTATCATTAATATCATTTGATAATGAAAAGTATTGGCAAATTCATTTATGCATAATTGCATCCAAAATTTTTAAATGAATTGTGCAAATAACCAAGCAGCCATACATACATTACAGATCTTTGAAACCCAAACCTGAGCATTTTCTGGAGGTTCTTCTTATTTGATCAGGATTTTATCAGGCAGCGATAAGGTTTGGTAGTAGGTTTAATTAGAATTCCATTAGTTTTAATTTATGAGATTTAATAATTTTACTTTTTTTATATATATTATGTTGTAAGCCACCCTGAGCCTTCAAGGAAGGGTGAGGTAAAAATCCAAATAAATAAATGTAGGAGCTTTCCATACATTTTTATTGCTTTCTTCATTGCACTTGATTGTTAAAAACATTTTTTTTTTAAAAGAAATGCAATGTACTTTTTATATTGAAGATCTGACTTTAATGTTCGATTTTTAAACAAACAAAAAAAAAAGCTCAGAAATGGTACTTACCATTGTAAGTATGGTACTATAATGGCACTGCACTCTTCTGGCTTTAAGATCTGTTTTGACAATCTGGTCTGTTTCTTGCATACCACAAGCTATACATTTTTCACTTTGTAATTCTTGCATCAGTCCCATAATAGCTTTTTAAAAAGGGAATAAATTTGTTCTACCTGTTGCTCACACTTAGTTTTTATGGACACAAATAGCTCAATGCTGTGATGATTGGGTTTCAGATACTGCTATGTAATGTTCAGTTCTTTAATCTTCATTTGTTTGATCCCTTTTGTTAAATTTCATGAAAAAATTCCTAAGATTATCAAGTTTCTTTCCTTTGTCTTGGGCTTAAACTATCACTGTCCTCTTTTAATTCCTTGGTGGTGGTGGTGGCTATCTTGATTTTCTGGTGTTTATCCCATTGCCAGTAGTGCAGAAGATGCAAATTGCTAGTATCAGAAGAATAAATACATTTCATTGCGAACATTTCAGGACTGATCTCTAACACTTTTCTATTTTTCTTTCTTAATCAAGGTAATCAATGAACTTAGTGGCAAGGATGTCGATGATGTTGTCAACTCTGGTAAGTATCTAACAGTTTTTAAGAAGTAGTGGTGAGATGAGGTTGGCAGATTAGACCATTCACTAGAACTAGAAGAGGGTACCCACAAGATCAGCTAACCCATTGAATTTCCAGTACCCAATTCGACCCGGTAACGATTGGGTACCACGTGGTACCCAATTACAACCTGACTGGGTATCTGATGTCCCAGAACTGTCGATTTCCAGTTCTGGAATGTCAACTTCTGGTACTGATTTTTCAACGTTTTTGTTGATACACCAACTGCCAATATCCAGTTAATGGATTTCCATTAAGTTCTGGCCATTATTTGATAACTTCTAGTCCCAGAAAACAACTTCCAATTCCAACTTAACTTTTTTTTCCTATTTTTCTTTTTAAGACACTTATTTATGGGTTTTCCATCCCAGAAAATGAACTTTCTAGTCCTGGAAAGTCAACTTCTGGTACTGAGAAACTGCTTCAGGTCACTTTTTTTAAGAAAAAGAAAAATTCAGGACAATTTTTCAGTTTTCCAACTTGCTATACTGATTGACATACCGACTGGGAATCGGTAATCAGTACCCGAAGTACCTGATTATTATTATTTTTTTATTCGGTTAATATCCAGGTAGCCCACCAGGTACCCATGTGGTACCTGAAAATGTGGGTCTTACCGGTGGATACTAAATTTAGTACCTGTTCACTCTACCATTCACCTTTGAGAGGATTAGTAATGGAAATAACTTGTTTGATATTTGCTTAAGCAAATTAAATGCCCACAAAAGCATTGACTGGAAAGCAACATTTTCAGGCAGGATATTAGGTCTTAGCTTCCTAAAATTCTATAGATGTCACTGTTAAAGTTAGGTTTGGTTGGCAGAGGATGTATACTTCTTGGTAGTAATCCAGAAGTAGTGGTAGAGTCTGGGTTATTGATAGAAAATATTGTGGCTGACTGTACTGTGGCATACTTGATGTAAATATATATTCCAAAGAGAATACAGTATATTTTTCTTGCCTTTATGAAATTGGTTGCTATTTGGTCATATTTGTTATGCAGTTACCACCAGGAAGTCTCGTAGATCAGAGGTTCACAACTGTGTGGGGTTGGACGCATCTATGCTTCAGCAACGCTTTCATGGCATTCACCTGCTTGTGTGTCAGTATACCCCATGCAGCCATGCACTTAAACACTGAAAACCCTTCTTGCATGTAACTAAAGACAAAATGAAGCCTTATTCTGAACCAGAAATATAAATTTCCTTTGGTTCAGTTTGGGTTCAACAAAGACTTTAAAATAATTTAAACAGTATTTTGTATTTTTGGTTGTGAGCCATCCTGAGCTGGTGGAGACAGGATGGTGGCGGGGTATAAATGAATAAAATAATTTTTAAAAAATGAATAAAAATAATAAATGATTAGGTTCTGTTCCAAAAGAGAAAAAGATGCAAACTGCTTTTTTGGTTCAGATTCAGCTCCCTGGTTGAGTGCTAAGTATTAAATTCATTACATCCCTTTCAGATTTGAGATTGGCTGAATAAATAAAGCCCAATGGTTTACTATGCAACTTCAAAAGACTGAAGTTCATGTCTATCTTGTCTGCAGTCTTTATTCCTGTGCAATTTACCATGTAGAATTCATTGTGGTCTTAAGTACTGTAATTAGTTCAAGGGTAAAGAGACTTTTTGCTGATTTTCTGTGAGATTATTTTATACGTTTCAGTTTCCTGAAGAAATGCCTACAGGTCAGATAGAGGTGACAAAGCTTATAAGGCTGCATTCAGTTGCCATCCTCTAATAGTGGTGTGATCTGTGCTTCCCCACTCCTCCCTCCTTCCCCCAAATACAGGTCTCAAACCTTCAATCCTGCATAGATTTCAAGGCCAGAAGGAACTATTGTGTTCACGAATATATATTTACTCTGCATAGCATAAGCCCCAAAATTTCACCAGTTAATTTCTGCATCTTGCTCGCTAGCTGTGGTTGAACTGCAGAATACAGGAAAACATTCAGTTGATAATCTGCCTAGTCAGACCCACCCTGATGAAGGTAGGGCATTGCATGGACTCCACAATCTGCAGCTTTCATTTTCATTCTAAACAGATGATTGCAACCTGCAAAATGTTGGTTAATATGATATGGTCCTTGAGGCAAACTGCCAGTGCAATCCTTGATTAGACATCTTTTGTGTAGGAGTAAAGATCGGTTAGGGTCATTTTGGGTTACTAGTTTTCTTTCCAGGCTGTATTCTGCACACACTAGATAATTATCCACATGAGTCATATACTTGAATCTTAGTGCTTGTGTTTTCTAGTAATTTGCCCCCTATTTGGGGACAGAGGTTATTTGGAACAGTCGAATTTTGAAATTGCAAAGTGGTGCTTTTCAGTGCCTAGTAAGCCAAGTGTAGATGCTTGTGGAGTTTGTTTGGACAGTTTGAATGCAGTTTTAGCTGCTTTAGCATGTCTACCAAATGCACGAGTGTAGTCTTTAAATGTGAACTTGCATCCTGCAGCTGAGAAGGCAGAACATCACTTTAAAAAAAATAAGTGTAAGCACAGGTTCTGTTGTTAGTGGGGCTTTTGCTAAGGCGAGATACTTTGTGTTTGAATTTACATGTCTTTCTTGCACAGGCCTTGCCAAGTTAACCTGTGTTCCAGCAGGTGGAGCTCTTACTGCACCCCCTGCAGCTTCACCAGCTGCTGGCGGAGCGGCACCCGCAGGTAGGTTTTATTTTTGAGCAATGCCAGTGTTGCATGTTCTTTTGTCCTCAGCAGAGGGAAAGGAGCCCAAATGGGGGTGTCAGTAAGTCCTGCCCCTATCATCCCTTCCTTCCGTCTCATGTGTGGTACTCTGTGTGTAAGGGGCCCCTGTTGTAGTCAAGGATAGGAACTGTCCCCACCTCCCTGCCCTCATCCACTGTTAGCCAAGCTTCCACACAGCCTCCTCCAAATGAGCAACACCATATTTTAATGAGCTGCGCCTGCTTGCTTTATTTATTATTATTATTATTAGCATTTATATAGCGCCAGTGATGTACCTGGCACTTTACAGAAAATAAGATAGACACGGTCCCTGCCCGAGAGCTTGCAATCTAAAGACACGGGGAGGGAAGACCGGGCACAGACTAATTCCAGTGGGGCCGATCCTAAACTCTGAACACAGTGTAGAACCTGCATTGTTCCTGGTATGGAGACTGCGATGTGTGTGCAACTTGCGCATGCGGGTATAGGATCAGGCCCCAGTATCTTTCTGGGCCATGCCAGAGAGATTTCAGATAAAGATGCTAAATCTGTCTTCCTGGCCACAGTTGATAAGTGTTTGCCCTGAGACCTGAAGTCTTTTAGAATCCGATTCCGCAGGGAGCTCCGCACAGGAGAGGCTGCATTCATTGACACTGACGAGTGCATTCCAATCAGGACCTGATACACTCCTAAAAGGAGTACAGCCCCACAAGCTGTGGAGGGCCTGATCCCTGCACAGCCTTGTGGCAGGCAAACTCAGCCGCCACACTGCAGGGCAAGTGTGGGGAGGAGGGCAGATGGTTGAGGGGCAGGTGGACTGCTGTCAGGCCGAGGTGCTGGCCACACAAGCAGGTGCCCTGCCCTCCCTCCCACCCCCAACTCAACCACTAGCCCAGCCCAGCCGTGACGTAGCCACTCAGGACTGGAGCTAGCAGCAGCAGGGCCCGCCATGGAGCAGACGTTGCCGTAGGGCCTGTAGTAGACCCCGCCTTGGGGCAGACAGCAACCGGGCACACGAGCTACCACACCTTGGGCAGTCTTACCCCATTTTGGGGAAGGCTGCCACGTGCTGCATCCTCAGCTTTTTTCTGAGGATGCAACACGTAGCAGACAGCTGCCTGCTCCGCCGTGGAGCAGGGGGAATATCTGGCAGCCGCCAGGCACACGATACAATACGTTGTGTGGTTAGGCTGCCCAGAGTGAGGTGAGGCTGCTCATGGGTGCATCGTGTGGTTCCATCCACCCTCTTGCCATAACATGATTTGGTTTTTACTTAATATACGCTGTTTTTTCTCTGCACATTATGAATTAGCCAAACTAAAAGTATTGTGTGCAAGCGGATAAAGCTTTGAGTAGTAGAAGTAGCTGCTTCATTTTCAAATTTTAATTTAAATCTTTTCCTCTTACAGAAGAGAAGAAGGAAGAGGAGAAGAAAGAAGAGTCAGAGGAGTCTGACGAGGACATGGGATTTGGACTCTTCGATTAACTGTCTTTCTTGAAAACAACAATAAAAACAGTAAAATAAAACTCCAGCATGCATAAGCACTTGATTTACTTATTGGAGATAGGCAGCTCACCCTTATTTCTGGTAGGCCTCCTAGGTACTAATCCCAGCTTTGTTGCTGATCTTGGGTAAATCACTTAAACTCGGACTTTGGCTATCCATGTAGAACTATGGCTGAGGAGTAACACAACAGTCTAGTCATTTTATACTTATCCAAGTACTAACAGCACACCTGGAGGAGTAACATTTCGTTACAAGTCTTCTGAACTTGTGGCCCCTCACACCTACCTCTCAACCTTTTTTAAAAATATTTTTTTATTTAAATCTACACACTTTTCTCTGAGGTTGGGAAGGAAATAGATAAACATTGAGAGACCATGTGGGATTCAGGATACCAGCACGTTCCTACATGTGAGTAATCAATTGCGGGTGCCTGTGGGGCTGCTGTTTAAACAGGTACTGTACCAGCATAACAAAATATCCCAACAAATTTCAACATATTTCAGAGTTCAGCAAAAGGTTTTCCATGCATCCGATCACTTGGAGAGAGGGAGCAAAATTCAAAGAGATTGCCGTACTCTTTCAAAGAGCAGCAAAGTCCAGAAATAATAAAACAAATCTTACTCACCCAAAGGAGAAAAATTGTGTGCTCTAGGCTGAAGGAGTTGCCTCTGGACTAGTCCAATTCAGTTCTTGCTGTTCCAAGGCTCTCAGTTCCCGCTCCCCTGAAGAGAGGAGGGGCGCATGGGGCTCTTTGCTGCTATTGGCCTGCGATGCTAGAAACCAGTGCTCTGTGGCCACTCTTTGGCTGGGTTCCTCCGTAGGAGTGCAGTAAAGCCTCTCTGTGGCTTTACTGCACGTGTGCCCTAGGGGCAGCTTGTCATCCTGCCCATGGGGCACAGGCACAGTGAGGCTGTCTGCCTGCCTTGATCCTTCCCAGATACTCAATCTCTCCCATCTTGCATCTTTGCTCACCACTTCGTACATGTGCACACAACTCTGTCACTATGCACTTCTGCCAAGCACTAACCCCTGCACATAATGGGGAATTGTCCTAGGCCTGTCTCCCTTTCTCAGTCTTAGATTATAAACCCCTTGGGGCAGGGGCCAGTCAGTACCTAGCACATGACTGGCACTATACCAACAGAATAAGAAAAGGTCCAAAAATTTAACCCGCACATAATTGGGGCTGAAACCAGAATAGAAATTGGGAACACAATGTAGCCCCCTTGCATGCCCTGCACAGAAGCCACCAGAGCAACTGCCTGTCCCCACACATAAACCAGATGGCCTTGATGCCTAAATCCAATGAACCCTGCAGGATGCTTAGGAAATTGTGGCCTCAGGGATATGGGTGCCCCCAGAATCTGAGTTAGATAATGGTGGTGTCACGGTTTCCTAGGTGCTGGTGTGTATGTAGAGATTTGGGGCTCAGCACTACACATTACAATTAGCTACAGGGAAAATCCGCCCTGTGGTTAGTATGCTACCCCATGCACAGACCCCTTCTTCCCCCCCTCCACCACCCCACCTATTTATGCTTGGTAGAGGCAGCAGGCAGGATTCCAGCTGTGTCTCCTGCTACACATGCAGTGACAGGGCAGGGGACTCAGATTAGCTTCCAGAGATTCTTCTGGCTGCTATAACTACTAGCAAGTCATTTCCCCATCCCACCCCTGTGTTTGAGAAGGGGAAGATGTAAATGGCCTTGTGCACAGGGGAAATATTTCAAATGTGGAATTCTCTGCTCTGGCACATTTGGGGAGGGGGGAGTTCCTATTTCTGGCTGTCTTCTAGGACCTGAAATGGCTATTTTCAGGTCTTTAGCATTTCAAAGTACCCACCCTGCTTCTGCATAGAAAATGCCCTCCAATAAACCACTGCAGTCAGGTTCTAAACACTTAACTAAAATTTCCTTTGTTTAACATAAAAAGCACATAAACAGAAAAACAGGCATGCATCCTATCTGGCTACTTTCAGCTCTAAACTAGCCCTGGATTTGATGGCTAGAGGCTGTTGGGGGTGGTGACTGCTAGAAGCACAAGAGGAGAGATCTTTCACCAAATTGTGCATCCAGTCCATTAGAGTCTGGGTGATTTCAGACGTGACGCGGTGAAATTCACCACAGTGAATCCCACCCCAGTGTGAATGGAATCACCGCGGACCGTGGTGAGATGCGCAGCCCCAACAGACGTGACAGGGGCGGCACCACTGCCCGGGGCCAAACAGAGAGAATACGGGCCAGGGGAACCCAACAGATGTGACGCGGTGGGAGCCCCACAAGGCACCGGGAATCTGCGAACTTAAACATGGTCGCTGGAGGGCAAATGAAGCCAAAGACTTCTTGCTTCTCTTCCCTGGCCCCGCCCAGGGAAGAGAAGCATGAAGGGAGGGGGTGGAGGGAGCTGCAGCGCAAGCAGCACTCACAAACAGCGGTCGCACGGAAGGCGCACGCACTTCAAAACGGGAAGCACACACACAAATGAAGTAGCATACCCACACGACAAAGGGGAGGCGAGCAGGGGGCCAGAGGGAGGCACACACCGGGGGGGACAGGGAACACCCTGGCCGGTCGAATGCAGGAGAAAAGGGGAGGTGGCGAGGGGCCGGCACGGCCAGCCCACCAGGAAGGGGAGGGGGTAGGAGTCCAGCGGGGAAGGGGGACCCAGCAGTCCTAGGACACAGGAGGCAATACAAGGCACAGAAGCACAACAGGTGTTTGTTGAGGACACAAGCAGCACCAGCCGGGCGCAGAGGCATACAGAGCGAGAGCACTCAGGACCAGGGTGCGGGGCCCAGTCTGGGAGGGGGGGAACCAGCACAACTGCCCACCACGGAGCCAGGATCTGATGGGGAAGCACACCCAGTGCGTGAGGGGAGGCACCAGACGACGGCATGAATCCCCCCCCACCCGCACAGGGGAGGAAGGGCATGGGGGCCCCCCAAACACACTCCACAAGGTGGCCAAGGGCCGGTGGAAGGGGGGACATGGTCGAGGGCCACTGAGGCAGGGGAGCAGCCCATACCCCATGGAACAGGGGGCCCCAGGCCAGGGGCAGGAGAGCAGGGCGCAGGGGTGGGGGTGGCAGCCCACAGAGACAGAGGGCTGTCAGTGACACGTCCACAGGAGGCCACATGGAGGGTTCCGGGGTGGCGGCAGCAGATCCTAGGCAAGATGGCAACAGGCAAGTGGGCGGAGCCAGGTCACAGGGGGTGCAGCCGTCCCAAAGAGGCAGCAGGCGTTGGCGCGAGCACCCAGGCCACAGGCGGAAGGAAGGCGCAGAGGAGGCAGCTGGATGTCAGATGGGCCCGGAGCGCCCTGCTCCCATCGGGTGGAGGGGGCGGTTCCAACAGCAGGTGCACATAGCAGGGCCATTGCCACAGTCCCTGGCAGAAGCCCCAGCCGGCCATGTGGAGGCAGATCAGGTAGAAGGCCTCGAAGGGATCCGTGCAGCTCATCCTGAGTTGCACATCAGAGCGGCTGCACATCTCCGACAGGGCTGCCAGCTCCAGCCCAAGGGGGGGGGGGGCAAGCCATAATCGGCTGCAGGGGACCAGGGCAGGTGGGACAGCTCCAGCAGATGGTAGTAGGCAGCCCTGTGGGAGCATGGATACCCACGGGCACCCTACACGCTGATGAAGTAGGACACGGTCATGGCAGGACCACCCTCACACAGGCAGGTCGCATATCCCGGGAAGACGCACACACACTGAGCGGAAGCCATCTCAGCAGGACTCCATGCCACAAGGCCCCCCCAGCGTGTCCAGTTAGCGCCCCTCAGAGAAGGGGGCGAGCCCCAGCTCCTCACTGCACACGGCAGTTGCCAGCGGTCGCGACATAGCCAAAGCGCAGCATACCAAAGCTCAGGCACCAATAGGCATCCAGCCGGGTGGGTACAGAGCGCAGGCAGTGCTGAACGATGGGCGAACGCCACAGGTTGCAGAGGGCCATGCTCTCCTGGGCACTCCAGACTCGGACAGAGCCCCCAGAGCCTCCGAGGGGGACCTCGGGCTGAGTAGCAGCTGCCATGGTACAGCTCCTGGAGGGTCTGAGCCGCAGCAGTCATGGGGGCAGCATGGGATGCGGGGCTGGGGGGCTGGACAGGCGGACAGGCAGACGGGCTGACAAGGCCGACTGATAACAGCAGGATGGGAACAATAGGGCTGCTGTGGAGGGATGCGAAGGGAGCGGGCAGCGCACAGCTGCCGGCATGCAAGGCTGGACAGCCCCACACATACATACCTGCTAGTGGAGATACGACCGACAGCACGCACACGTATAGGGAGAAGCAGCGGGTCAGGGACCAAGGCCCCAGCCCTGGGGGGCCGCACAGGGTACCCCCGATGGTGGACCCTAGCCAGTACTTTGGAGGGGGCTCCCAACCATGGCATGCCTGGTGTGGGACGGCTGTGCGGCTGTGGAGGGGGTATGCACCTGTCTGAAATAAAGCCCTCGGACAGGTTTAGGTGTGTCAACGCCCATTTATTGTGCTCCCCAGGTCCCGCCCAGTACCCTGGTACACCCATGTGCCCTCGTGCCCTTCCCCACTCCCACTCCCCTCGGTGTTGCTGGGTGCCCCCACCCTTCCCCAACCCCTATGTTGCCCTCCCCCTTCCCCTGCCAACTGGGATGGCCGAGGCTACCGACCCCCCTCTCGTCTGAGGTGAAGGAGGAGGTGCTGTCATCCGGCAGGGCCGGGGGACCTGCCCCTGCCCCCTGTCTTCCGCCCCTGGGGGGATCCTGCCCCTCCCCCCCCACACCGCCTGTGGCCGTATCGGGGCCTGGCGGCCCAGCTGCTGGCATCTCTGCTGTGGGGGAATGGGTCCCCGGATCTGCGGTCCCTGCTGCTGCTGGGGAGGTGGGGGTTGCAGCGCTGGCCGGGCCTGTGGTGCGGCCGGTGGGGGGGAGGGGGCACATGTCCGGGCGCTGGCACAGCACCCGGCGGGACTGCTGCCGTAATGAAGGCACTCAGGGCCCCAGCCTGCGATCCAGTTTCTGACTGAGATTTGCGGCCCGGCAGTCCTGCCAGTCCAAGTGGGCCTGGAGTGCCTCCAGTTAGCAGTTCATGTCCCACCTCTGCAGCCACCACTCCTTCCTCATCTCTGCCACCAGCACCCAGTCCCTCCCCTCCACCTGTTGCAGCACCCTCGTTGTGCCCTTCTCCAGCCAGTTGACAGCCACCAGCATCTCCTCCATCTGCCGCATGCTGGTGGCCACAAGCTCCTGCGCGAGGTCCTCCCTGCACCTGCATGCCCGCGCTCGGTGATCCCGCATCCTCTGGGCCTGCGGTACTGGAGGCCCCCGGGCCCTCCCGTGCTCGGTGTTGCTCTGTGTAGCGATAAAGGGGTCGGTTCATCATGTGGGGTGCTGTTCCCCAACCCCCCCTCCGGTCTCTGTGCTCTGGACGCTCCTTCCCCCCGGGATGGGAACCCCCTGCCTCCTGTGGTGCTTCCTCTGCCCGTGCCCCATTCCTGTCTTCGGGGAAGTGGGGGACAGACGACTGCCATCCCCTTCCACCACCTTGGCCCCCCTCCCCTTGGGATCCGTGCGTGAGCCTTGCCCTGCCCTGCCCTGACCTGCTCCCTCAGGTCCGTCCCCTCCGAGGCTGGGCGGTCGCTGGGACTGGTGTCTGCTTGCTCCCTGGGTCGGCAGGCCGTGAGGTTCAGGGTGACGGTCTCCTCCTCCCCCTCTACCTCCTCGGAGTTCGCTGGGACATCTGTGACCTCGCCGGAGGTAGGGCTGGAGGTGTGTCATGAGCGTGTGCCCCAGGTCCCTGGCATCTCCTCACTGATGTCCATGCCCAGTGCCGGGAATTGCTCGGGGATCTTCGACTGCAAGGGGGGGGGGGACTCCTCATCCGCGGGTTGGTTCTCCCAGGCACCCCCGCTACCGGGCGCCGGGCCACTATTGAGCCCTTGCGGTGCAGCACCCGGCTCAGCACATCCATGTAGGGGGAGGCAAGTGTCGCCTGCCCGGAGCTCCGGTTGTTGTCTGTTATGTCCTTGTACCCCATTTTCAGCTCCTTTATCTTAGTTCGGCACCATGTGGCCATTCGGTCATATCCAGCCTCCCGCATCTCCGTGGCTATCTGGGCAAACACCTGCTCATTCCTGGTGTTGACTGCCAGCTCGCCCTGCATCTCGGGTGTTGCCCAGATAGCAATGAGGTTGTGGGTCTCCTGGAGACCCCCCTGATCCCCCCCCATGGTACCGGCGCCTGGGTGCCAGCCCCTCCGCTGTCTCATCCTCCTCCGCGGCCGCCGCCTGGCCCTGGCTCCCTCCGGCCTCGGATTCCTCCGAGGCACATGCCCTCTTGCTGGTCTGTTTGGGGGTACATTGGGGGCTGCTGGTTAGGCTCCTGGTGGCTGTGGTCCCTCCCTCCCTCCCGTGCCCCTCCTCTCCCCGACTCTGACCCACCTGCTTCCAGCTGCACCCCCAACTTCTTCCGGGGTGGCCCCGTGTGCTGCTGGGTGTCCCCCGCTGGGCCGGGTTCCCCCTCCTGCTGCTGCCACTGCTGCTGCACCTCCTCCTCACCCTCTCACTCCATCCTCTGCTTGGTTTCCTCCACCCTCCTCTCCATCGACTGCTCCACCACATTCCCCTACTGCTTCCTGCCCTTTAAATCTCCCTCCATGTGCCGCTTGTTGTCGGGTGCCTAGCAGTGACGCTGCGTGCCGTCACCATGGCCTGTGGTCATTTCCTTTCATCGCGGCCGGGGTTTCCCCTTCAGACGTAACTTTTCATTCACCCCTGCCTTGGTGACCATTCACCACACTTCTGGACCTCCTCCCATCCTGACCTCACGTAGCGTGGTTAGGTTCACCCCAGCCCGTGTTTGACTGTGGTGAACATCTGGATGCGAACCAACAGACGTGCACGGCTCTTTCACCACCGCCCGTGTTTGACTGAGGTTGACTGTGGTGAATGCCGGAAACGTAGCGTCTGAAATCACCCTCTGTCAGCATTGAGACTCTTGCCAGCTAACCTGAGTCCAGAATCATTCCACCTTTATCTTGAGCCTACAGGCCTCTGAATTTTCATGAGGTTTGATCTACAAAAAGAGGGTCTTTGAGTATATGACCCAGAGAAGTCCCAGAATGTCCTTATTTCAGAGATGATTGCTGTGTTTGTCCCAAATGTTAGAGATGGGGATGTTTTTCAGATAGTCTCTTATTGGACCAACTTTCACCAATGGAAATTGGTTGAATAAAAGAGCTCATCTGAACTACTTTGTTTCCATCTCTTAGTTTCAGAGTCCTTGATGTGCAAGCCATGTCAACACATTTACCTATAAGTAAAAGCTTAATCAAATGAGCACTATTAAGACATGCCTCTTCCCACAATGAGCCAAACATTCCTCACCGTCTCTCATCCACAAACAATTTCCAATGCCAGCATGGACCTTAATTTGAACATCTTTCTGAGGCAAGAATGGTGAATTCTAGCCAGTTGTGACATCCTTACCCCATTAGCAAATACTGAAACATGTTTATCAGACTTCCCACAAAGTTATTTAAACTTCTTATCCCACCCTATCTTGAGAATTACACCACACAAAATTCCCAAGCCTCCCTATCCCCTTGCCTCCAACCCCCACCCCAAATCCTATTTGTGCATGTCAAATTAAAAGGTCTTGCATAGCCAGAGCCTTCATCTTCTGGAGGTTCAGATAAATCTCCAGGGAGAGGGAGTTCCATAATAGGGCAGCCACCAAAAATGCCTCTCTGTATGCTCTTGCTGCATGAACTTGATGGGCAGGTGGTATGAGCAAAAGGGTGCTCCTGGCAGACCTCAGAGGCCACAGTGGACATGAGGGAGAAGGTGGTCTTTCAGATATGTAGGGCCCAGATTGTTAGGGTTTTGTAGTTCAAAATAAGAACCTGATTGATTTGTGGAATAGCTTGACAACTCAGGCCATCAATATGGTGGCACCTAGGCATCTGCTTCCACTGCTGCAGCAGCATACATTTCCTGGTATACAGAGGGTCTGAAGCTGTTAAAGCAGGAAGGTAGGTGGTTAGAGTGCAAGTGGTGCTCAATCTGTGCAAAAGCCAACCAACACAGATCTTTCTTAATGCATTATGCTGTGGCAGCAGCAAAAAAGCGTTCTTCTCTGCTGTCATAGTGTCTGCAGAGTGCCGTCCAGAGGAGCTGTTCCAGGTGGTGAATGAATTGGTGAATCCTGGTTGACTGCGCACACACACACACACACAGAGTTAGAACCATCTATTGCCTGCTGTGATGACTGTGCCATGTACTTTGCAAAGTCACTCCTACTCAGCATGACTTGAGAACCTCTAGCTTGAGGTTGGGGAGGCTCAGTCTTTTCCAGTTTGTTTGGATCAGCTTCAGTTGGTGTCATGCACTGATGTGGAGGGTGTGATTGGAGTAATGCGGACAACCAGTTGTGAACTAGATCCATGCCCATCCTGGCTTGTAAAAACTAGCCATGAGATACTGGGTTCGTTGCTGGCTGGGGTTGTTGATATTGTAAAGTTAGCTTTCTGTTGAATAACACACAGCAGAAGTTTCTTCAAAACAGAACTTTACTAAGAGCTCAGAAGACATACTTCTATACTGTACAGACAGCATGGGACAAGATGGAGGACAGAGAGAGGAGAAGAGGAAACAAGGAGAACAAAAAAAAAATTCATCCCCTGATCCTCCCCCTACTGGACAAGCCCCATATTGAGCTTGCAGGGCTTGCAATGGGCTTTTACTTGTGACTGTTCCACAATCCAACACCTCTTCTCAACAGTCACTAGTCAAACCCACTAGGTTCATTCCTCTTAATACCTTGCGATGGTGTTCCCCTGCTAGTGGCTTCGTGAACACATCTGCTATCATATCCTCTGTAGGACAGTATTGCAGATCTATGAGTCCTTGTTCCTGTGAGTCTTTCAGGAAATGGTATTTTACATCAATGTGCTTGGTTCTGAGGTTGATTCATTCTGTTTGCACCAGCGCTATACATCCTTGGTTGCCTTCCAGGATTGGCGTGAGTCTGTCCAATTTTTGCCCGAGATTGTTCAGAAGCTGTTGTAACCAGATAACTTCTTGGCTGGCGTGTGCCGCTGCCACATACTCTGCCTCCGTCGAGGAAAGTGTCACAGAGGCTTGTTTCCTGCTGCACCAGCTGATGGGTCCTCCACCAAGCAAGAAAGGTACCTACTGGTAGATTTTCAGTCCAAATGGTCTCCAGCCCAATCTGTGTCCACGTACCCTATCAGGTCTAACACGGAAGTTGCTGGAAGCTGTAGTTTGAGGTGTACAGTTCCTTTCAGGTACCGTAAGACCCTCTTCACTGCGTTCCAATCACTTTGGGTTGGGGCTGAGACTTGTTTACACAGTATACCTATTAGGGGCGGGAAACCGGTAAAATCCGGTATCCGATAATGCCGGTACCGGGCGTACCAGCATTATCGGATTCGACCCGGTAATCCGGTCCGGGTACCGGATTCCGGGGTACCGGATTTTTTTTACCATTGCAGCCATTTAAAAATGGCTGCAATGTAAAAACTTAAAGCCCCAGCAAAAAAGTTTTTTTTAAAAAAAACCTCCCCGAGTCCAGGCTGCGCAGGTGGAAGGGGGGACACCCCCCACCCACCCTG
>QEPC01005592.1:22468-41551 GCA_003113815.1 Sphenodon punctatus | reverse complement strand
CCCCCCAGCCCCAAGCCAAGCTCCCCCCCAAGCCCAGGCCTCCCCAGCCCCAAAGAGACCAAAACTTCAGGCCCAAGCCCCCCCAAGCAGGTCCTACCTGCTGCCCCTGAGGCTCCGTTCTCCCCTGCCTTGAGGAGCTCGAGACCATCACGTGATCCCTACAGTGAGCGTGCACAACCCAGTTGACTTGAGAGAATGTTGGGAGCCATCTCGAAGAACCTTCTTTACAAGGTAGCAACCTTCTGATCAGCACGTGGGGAGAGGAGGAGGAGCTGTGTTTGTAAACACAGCCTTATCTTCCAGCCCAATCGAGTCCCCGCTGCTGCTGCAGCTGCTGCTTTGCTCCTAGGAGGGAGAGGCACTCAGGCAGGTGAGGCCTCCCCCCACCCAGCCCCACAGGGGTTGGGACCAACAATTTTTTTAAAAAAAATTAATTAATTTACAGCGGGACCGGCCCTCCAGCCCAGCCCGACCCACCGGGAATCCTCCTGGTGGGTTCAATGGCCAATCCGCCCCTGCTTTGAACTTCTGATAACATTCCATGTCTAGGATTTAACTTTTTACATTCAAATTGGACCAGCCCCTTAATGTTCCCAACAAGTATTGACCAAACTGCCCACCCATTTACTGCCCTAATGTGGTTTTCTTGTATGTTCCAAGTATATGGTGCAAGAGCTGTTGGAACTGATGTGCTTGGGGGAAATAGTGTGTCATTAAACTTTATTACAGTGTTAACATGTTATTTTCTGGGGGTTTCTACATTGTATACCTTCTCCCCACTCCATATGTCATCACCACTATACTCAGGTATCTCAATTGGTGGAAATAATAATTTTAACTGAATGCTGGAATTGCAATCTTGAATCCCTTCCCATTCCCAACAACACCTTGTGAATCCTCATCCATCTGCACACCATACCATGCTGAATTTTCATCTTTACTCTTTACCATCTTTACATCTTTACTATGTTCATCTTTACTCAGTGAATCAGGAGTGGAAGTGTCAGTGTCTTTAATATGCTGTGGGGGAGTCCAGGTCCATGAAACTTTTATTCCCACACCAAAGGGTTGAAAGAAATTGATTGATTTATGTAGGCTGACAACTTGGCAATTTAAAATTAGCTGAGTCCTCATACTATATTGTTGGACTTCATCCGGAACAGAAACAGTAATTCCCTTGATCTCAGTCCAACTTGATCTAGCAAGGCCAAAAGTATCATTAATCCAATATTTGTCTGAGAGTCCATGGACTGTTGTAGAGACCAGGTACAGGATCCAAATCAATGGTAGCATGACACTTTAAAAAAAAACCTTCTTTTCTGCTTCTGTAACTTTTTTTGTTTCTGCTTCTGTAAAAAATAAAGCAAGACAAATCCGGCCTGTATATGGCCTTGTAATTTCCTGGAAACGAATTGGTTGGTTAACCATACTTCCCTGGATGAAACCTAACTTAAAAGAGAAAAGGAAAAAGAGAGAAGTGTCCATCTATACTTTCTCCCCCACTTAAAAAAAGGAAGACAAAAAGTGTTGAAGCTAAAGTGTGATAAAAAGGTTTGAGAAATTGCTCACAAGGTAAAGCTGTAAGTGGAAGTGACCAAATGGCGAGGGTGTAATATTACATTGAGAGAGAAAGATAAAAGGGAAAGAGAGAGAGAGAAAATAAAAAATAAAAAAATGTTTAAAAGGCAGGTTTTAGTGTTACTTATTCATGTGAGTGACATCAACAATGATTAGGAGACAGACAGTGGTAAGTAACCCTTTCCCATTCTGTTTTTCCTTCTCATGCTAAAACAACTTAACACCCAAAAAACTCACATTCAGACATCCTTAGTATCCCGATTCCCTCAAGCCACCAAGTAGCTGCCTTTGCAACAGGCCTAGGAATTGATAATATTGCAGCCACTTGTGCATTAGTGGGTCGTTCAGCCAAAATAGGCATTCCAGTATTCTGGGAACGCTGTGAGCTGTTTAAGTATAGGGTGGAAGCAATAATAGCAGCACACATAGATTGGAGGGTGCGGGGTCGTGAGCACAAAGTTCGAGGGCAAAGTAACAAAGGTATTTTAGGTGCCATCCATGCAGTAAGCCATCCTCGTCCTATAATTCCCAACACGGAACTAAACTGAGAGTGACAGACCAAATTTAAAGGGTAGTGAGAGGGAACTTCCCAAACCAATTCTCCCATCCATACATTTTCTGGACGAAAATTGGCAATTGTGCCTACAATTGTATGCCACTCCTCACCTTGATAGGGGAGCGACACTATGAACACAGTTAACACTGCTTCGTATTTTCTTCTAAGCAAACAAATTTTAACCTGGGAGTCAGGGTTGCCACAACTTCAGTCCCATGACACAAGTGTATATTGATTCGGCAGGTGTAAAAGCCACCACCCAGAAAAAAGCTGAATAAAATAAGTAGCTGGTCTATGATTAGTAATGCTTACTTACCAATTCCTGCAGTTGCTCCATAAAATGGCCCGAGATAGGGTGGGACATGATCTGGCAGGGCCTTTCCTCCCCCCTTAGTGTAACTTAAACAGTTTGAGCTGTGAGGAATGTACCTACTTGGGAATGCCGCTTCTGTCAATGCGATAGACAGAGGATCCTGCCTTGTCAGTGATATAATGGGATAGATTTACTAGATTTACTAGATAGTGTGTGCTGTTGTTCCCCAAATTTGCACAGCATGACCTCAGTTCCAATAGGCCATTGAATTAATTTAAAGGAGTCCCCACGTTTGTCCATTTCCGTTTAGGCTTTGGTGTGAATTTCAGTTTGAATAACCTAATGCTGTTTTTGTAAGGCTTGAACCCACTCATGTATGTGATTGAGATCCCAGAGAGTGTTTTCTTGACTGGTAACTCCCTGACATACCCCCATTCTTCCCCAATGGTACAGCTTGTGGCAGAAGCTGCCAGGAGCAACCCTGCCCTTTCCAGGTGACCTTCACTAACACTCTGGCTTCCAGGTTGACTAGGCCTGATTTCGCAACCGGCTGCATGGCAGGATTTTGCCATCCCAGGGGAAGGGGCCTACAGCCAGCAGGGCTGGAGGGGTCATTCTCTGATTGGACTAGGACCTCCCAATGACCAATCATGATTGAGGGGTAGGGGGATTTTAAAAAGAAAAGCCACACCTCTCAGGGGAGTCTTCCATCTTGTCTTCTGTTTGCTCTGGACACTGACCTTGTGCTATGGAGCTAAGGGAATGGCTCCTGGCCTGTTTGGACTAAACTGAACCTAAGAACTGAACCCCTTTGCTGCAAGGCAAAGGTTCACCTGAAGCTGTGAGTAATTGAATGTTACATCTGAGGGACCAGTTAGGCTAGATGCTACTAAAAAGGCCACTGTGCCTAAACTGTTCTGATCAATTTCTTTTGCTCAAGGATTCAAAGTACTTCACATGGTTGGTTAACCTGTGATGCTGGGTTTAAAATAACATTAAAGTAATATTTCTTTTTCTTGATCTAAAAGATCTGTGCGTGTGTGTGTGTGTGTTAGCAAATACACCTCTGTACACTCAGGCAACAGAAATTGGGAACTGTTTTACACTGGCTTGTGAGCCTGGCTGTTTAAAGAAGCAGTAGAGTTCTCATTCTCCCCAGAGGAATGAAACTGGAAATTTAAGTAAACACTCTGGGTGGTGGCAGCAGGAAGAGACCAGATAATAAGTGGGTAACGGGGTGCCAGGAGGCTGGGGTGAACCCCAGTGGGCTCTTACGCCACACAGCTCTGGGGTGCGCATTTGGTGGCCTGTTAGAATTTCAAAGGGAGTGTACACTGAACCCAATCTTTTACTGCTGTGCAAGGCCATTAAGATAAGTGGGAGCCAGAGATCCTAGTTTGTGCCAGAGTGAGAAACAGTTTTCCTTAAGGAAGTTTTGATAGTTCTGTTCATGCGCGCCACCTGTCCTGAAGACTGAAGGTGATAAGGGATGTGTGTTTTGTGCTCAGTTCCCAAAGCAGTGCATAAATGTTTGAACCCTTCCCCCACAAAACTAGGGCCATTGTCACTATCTATAATTTTTGGGATCCCAAATCGAGAGATAACAACATTAAACAAGACCTTTGATGTGGTTTCTGCAGTGTGATTTTTAGTTGGGATGGCCTCAACCCACCCTGAGAAGGAATCTACCAAGAACAAAAGGTAGTGGTTCCCTTTAGCTGTTCAGGGCAATTTGTCAGTATAATCAATTTGAACCCTGTGCCATGGTCCTATATTTCCCTGGTGCTGGAAGGGGCCCTTAAGAATTCTAGTATCTGCTTATTTATCTGCACATGGCAAGTAGTTTCTTACCCAATATGTTACTGTGTGAGTGATAACTGGCCACCATGCAAAAGTTTTTATTTGTTGTAGTGTAGCTAATACCCCTTGATGTGCGAGATCATGACAATACTGAATGATGGGGCCCTGTGCCAACTCAGGCAGAAGCCACAATGTTGTACCCTCCTGGTTTACCACCCTTAGGTAATCTTCGTGCAATACAATATTCCATGTTCCCTGTTCTTTAAAAGTTTGCCCTACCAGTTGTTTTTGTGAGACAGTGTAAGGTGGTGTGGGTGGGGGTGTATAGGGGTCTAATGTCTGTTCCTTCCTAGCCTGGGCTTGGGTTACAGCAGAAATACCATGGACAGGCAGTTGGGAGGATGCTGCACCTTTTGCAAGGAAATCAACCTTATTATTTCAGACAGCTTCAGTGGTTTGTGCCCTTGTGTGTGCCTTAACATGCCTGATCATAACTGTTGCAGGTCAGGCTCTTACAAGCAGGGTTATTTCTCGCCATGAGGCCCTATAGCTTAAAGGCTGGTTGTCATAAGTAGCCCAATCTTGTTTTTCCCAAAAATGTAACCACATCTGTAAACCTGAGGCAATGAACTGTGAGTCTAGATATAAGTACAGGGGTTTATCTGGGGGCACAGAGGTCAAGACTGCAAGGACAGCAGCCAGCTCAGCAGCCTGGGCTGAGTGAGGTTTAATCCTACCCATCAGGGTTTGTGATGTGCAAGGGTTAATAGCAGCAAACCCTGTGTATGCCTGGCCTTCATGAAAGAATGCTGACCCGTCAGTAAACCAGACCTCCGGCTCCTTATGCAGGAGAGCTTTGTCTGCCTCTGGCCCTGTCTGTACTGGCCATGAGTCCAAATGTGGATCAGGGGGCAAGGGGCACTCATGCCTGCTTCCATGTACTGTGAGACCATATGACATTGGGGTTGACTGTTTGAGTCTCTGGAAAGAAACTCCCTTGGCAGCCAGCCAAAGAGCCCACTGACCCAAATGAGCATTAGACATGTGTTCCTCCATGAGTTTGCCTGACAATATGTATTTTAAAGATGAGTGAATGGATTGTACAATTATGGGTGCCTCTCCCACCAGGTGCTCCCAGTGGACCAGTACCCATACCAAAGCATTACATTCTGCCTCACAGATGGTGTAGGTTTGCTCAGCTGAATCCAGCACCTTTGACCCATATGCTACAGGCTGCATCTTTTTATCTGGGTTCTCTTGTAGCAAAACAGCTCCTAGTGCTGTCTCAGACACCACCGCTTGGATAAAGAATGGCTTGGAAGGATTTGGGAACACAAGCACTGGTGCTGAGGCAAGGTCTGTTTTCAACTGAGCAAAAACCTCCTCCTGTTCTTTTCCCCACTCCCACAGTTTATTCTTTTTTAATAGGGACCAGAGGGGTCTAGCTTTGCTGGCATACATTTCAATGAAATCTGACACAAACCCAAAAGATCCTAGCAGCTGTCTGAGTGAGTGGGGATCCTTGGGGGCAGGGAGGTTGAGCAGCGCTTCCACTCTGTTTTTGGATTGATCTACCGTGTTGCCCCAATGTGGATCCCAAATAACTGACTTCCTGCTGTACCAATTGAGCCTTTTCCCTATTCACCTTAAAGCCTGCAGCTTGGAGGATAGCCAGGACCCTTTTTGTCAGGTAGGTAACCTGATCTTCAGTTTGTCCATGTATGAGGATGTCATCCACATATGAGATTACATGGTCCCTTTCCTTGGGGGCCAGTTGATCCCACAAGTGGACCACATGATAATGGACTATGGCGGGTGCACTGTGAAAACCCTGGGGAACCCTAGTGAAGGCATACTGCTGATCTCTGTATGTAAATGCAAATCTAGCCCAGTCTGGGTGTAGGGGAATGACAAAGAAGCAATTTGAAAGATCCATCACGGTAAACCATTTTGAGGTTTGTGCTATGGATGCTATCACCTGGGGGAGTTTGGCCACTATGGGTGCGGTTGGAGGAGTTTTTGCATTAACTGCTCTGAAATCTATAGTCCATCTGTAAGTTGTCCTATCAGCCTTCAGTACTGGCCATATTGGCGAATTAAAGGATGACTGTATGGGCACAATGACTCCTTGTTCTAGCAATCCAGCAATTGTTGCCTGCAACCCTTCCTCTGCTGCCTTTGGGTATGGATATTGTTTTGTGGGGCCACCAGGGGTCCCGTGATTAAAACCTCAGCATCCACTTTCCCACAATCCAATTTATGTGTAGCCCACACTTGGAGAAATTCCCGGCACCATGGGTCATTTTGATCCAATTTACAAGACTCAGCAGCCTTCAGAGCACTTGCTCTGAATGTGGAGCAAATGGTGAAGGATTCCTCTCTTGGTCCATCATGTTGCCAAATGCACATTGGACAAAACAATGCACCAACGATTGTGAACAGCTATAGGGCTGCCCAATAACACATCATCAGTGCCTGCTGACTTGTCCAGCACAAAATCCTCATGGTATCAAGTAAGACCCACAAGTATAGGGATTTATGTAAATGTTGCCCAGTACTAATGTGACCATTGAATCCTTCTAACTGAATCATTTGAGCTACCTGGGGTAGTTCATTTTGAGGGATCTTTCATGGGTGGGCTACTGAAATGGAAGCCCCACTGTCTACTAACAACCAAATGTGTGGATGTGTTCCCCTCCCCAGCTTTACATATGCATGTGGTCTGCCGACAGGGCCAAATCAGAGATCTGCCACCCATTTCTATGTTCCCATGTGTCTGGGGTCTTGTCTGGAAAGGGGAAGCACCTAGGGGGTAACCACTGCTGTAATCAGGGCAATTGTTGTGATCAAGGCACTAGGAGAGCTGTGCAGTGCTGGGACAGGCTGAGCTCCCTTTGCCAGTTCCTGCATGTGTACTAGCTGTTGTTTCTGCAGCATTTCACTAGTGGGTCGGTGGTTCTAATTCCTAGGGTTCTCTCCCAAATTCATTAGCTGCCTCCATACAGTTCCTCGTAGGGTCTTAGACTGTTGTGCCTGTTGCTCCTGACATCCTCTATTATTCTGATTTGGCTTCCTTCCTCCACTGTGGTTATATTGGGCAGGGGAGTTGTGTTGGCCTGCTGTGTTGGAGTAAGTGGCTGCCATTATTTTCCCTTGGTCACATTTGGGTCCCTCTACCATGTCTTGTGGGATCCCTGACAAGTCCTCAGCTGCCTTAACTTTCTTAATGATGTCCTCCACTGTCCATTGTACATCCAGTGGGCCCATATATAGTTTGGAGTGCATCGTTAATCCATCATAAAGTCCCCTAGTAAACCAACTCCCATCCCAGTCAACGGTGTCCAAACCCTCAATTTCCAGTTGTTTATGTTGATTAAGAGTTCTTGCTCATCTACCTTTCCTTGTACTTCCCCTGCCCCTATGGCAAGTATTTTGTGTCTCATTCCATATGTTTTTACAGGCTCCCACACTTCTTGTGCGTTGTTTAAATATGATTTCTTGATTCCCTGATGGGAGAAAATTCCTTCTAGGATGGCCTGAATAGTTAATGTGAGGGAGATGTTGTCTGCAAAGGCACTGTGTATATCAGACCACAAGTGGGGCTTGGCAGCAGCCTGCGGCACATCACGCAGATCCTGTCGAGTCCACTGTGTGAATGTGATAGCCTTGGCCAGCCATCCCACCACTGTCTTCCTATTTAAGGGGCCCAAGAATGATACTGCTGCCTTGACATCAGCAGGGAACAGGGGATTGTCTTTAGTGATGACCCTAGTAGTATGTGTGATAGTTTCCATGTGCGGGGCATTGCCGTCCCCGTCAAAGCCTTCGCCTGGTTCTTTTTTTTTTTTTTAATGGTTTTGGTGACTCCTTTATGTATAGTAGTGACTGTAGCTACCCTATGGTCAGGGGCATCAGGACTGTACGGTGGAGGAATGGAAAATTCTTCTGGTTGCCTTATCATGCATATCTTGTTAATAAGCTGCTTGTCGTCAGAGAAGTCACCCCCCTCCCACTGGTCAAAGTCAGTAGGATCCATTTGGCTGCACATAGAGATAGGAGAAACTTTTGTCACAGCTACTAAAGCACGTTTTCCCTGCAATTGTTGAGTGAGGGCACTTATTCTTGCCTCACACTGCTTGTGGGATACTGCATTTTTGTGATTAGCTTGTTTTACTTGATTCATTAATAATCTAATTCCTGCCTGATTTTCTTGTAAGCAGGTGGAACAGATTTTATTACTGAACGCTAACTGCTTGTTTTCATTTTGTACAGCTGTGAGTTGATTTTTAGTATCAATGAGTTCCTTAGTTTGAAGCATGCATCTGTTAATTGTTTCATTTTTCCAATTTTGATTTGATAAAGATGGTCTTTATCTTTTTGTCGGAGTACTGCCAATTCAGCTTCAAGTTCTTTTTCTGTAGGCTTTCTTTCTAACAGTTGGTTGTCTAGCAGCTTCCAGGCCCAGACTTAGGGGCAGGGCCCGTAGGCCCGGGCCTTGGGCAGCATTTCCTGGGGGGGCGGCAATCCTGGCCTTGGTGGAACCCTGCTCTGTTTTTTTTCCCTTTTCTCCCTGCATGGTTGGAAGCTGCTGCTGCTGCAGCCAAAGTCTGCTGCCTGGGTCCCCATCCCCCACCTGCCTCTGCCATCTGTCTGCTAGTAGTGCATCAGCAGCAGTGGGGACACTGGGAGACTGATCATACTGGGAGATAAAGCTGTTTATTTACAAACAACTTCTCCCCATGTGAATGATCAGAAGGTTGTTGCCTTGTAAAGAAGGTTCTTCGAGATGGCTTCCAACATTCTCACAACTGGGTTGTGCATGGCCTACCTATTCAAATAATAGACTACGTGATGGTCTCAAGCTCTATAAAATGCACTCTCTCCCTCAGAATGACAGTTCCTTCTAACCCTTTCTAGGAATATAAGAAAAAAAATCCATGCGGGGCTGGAAGGGTGGGTGTTGTGAGAATGTTAGGAGGCATCTCGAAGAACCTTGTTTACAGAAACCTTCTGTTCTTCTTCGAGTGCCTCCTCACATGCCCTTTTTACATGGCTTCCCTGGGTGGTGGCCTGTGGGTGCACCAGTGCGTGGGCGGGGGCATACACACAGCCCACATGCATCCCCGCTCACCCCCCACTCATCTGCACCCACGGAGCAACTGTCATTTTCCCCGGTTGCTCCATGCATGGGGATGAGTGGGGGGTGACTGGGGATGCATATTAGGTGGGCATACGCATGCACCCCAACTCACTGCAGTCACACGGACCATGTTGTTCATACAGGACTCCCCCACCTATGAACATGCCGTGTGGGGGTGGGACTTGGCTTGGTGGCAGGGCTTGGCTTGGCTTCGGGGCAGCAGCCTGAGAAGGGCCTAAGGACACAAAATTCCTAAGTTCGGCCCTGGCAGCTTCAGGCTCTTCTTGATGCTATTGGATTCCTGGATCCATTTCACTCTGGCTTTTGTCCTGGCTATAGTATGGAAATGCGCTTGTGGCTTTGGTCAGTGATCTATACCTGGAGAGCAACAGAGGAAACCTCACACTATTGGTCTTGTTAGTTCTTTCACAGTTGATCATGAGTGTTGCTGACTCTGCTGTGGGACGTGGCAGGGGTGTGTGGGACTGCTTTTGAGTGCTTTTATTCATTCCCGTCAGGGAGGTTCCAGAAGGACGTGATGAGAGATTGCTCATCATCCCCTCAGGGTCTCCCCTGTGGGGTCCTGCAAAGTCCCCTCCTCCCTTGTTCAGTGTGTATCTGAAGCCACTAGAAGAGCTCATTCAGGGGTTCAGAGTGATTTGTCATCTATGCTGATGATACCCAGGTCCTGCAGTCTTGTTGCTTACCCAGTGCCTGGCTGCTGTTGAAGATTGGAGGAGGATGAGCTGACTGAAGCTGAATGCAGACAAGACTGAAGTGATGATGGTTGGACAGCCCTGTGACTCGGAGGGGGATTGGGACTCCTCTCATTGATGGGTTCCAACTTCCTTTGGTCAGTCAGGTTTACAGCCTTGAAGTGCTTCTGGATCCCTCGCTGTACCTGAAGCATCAGGTTGCGGCGGTGGCTAGAAGTACTTTTCACCAACTCCCTTCCTTCCTTTTTGATTTGGATCTGGCCACCACTGTCCATGCCTTCATAATCTCACGGCTAAATTACTGCAATACCTTCCAGCCACCCATGATGACTGTTCAGAAGCTGAAGCTGGTAGAGAACGTGGTGGCCCGACTCCTCTTGGGGTAGGTTACTGTGAGCACATTACACCTGTGTTTCAAAGTCTGCACTGGTTACCAGTAGCTTTCCAGGCACAATTCAAGGTGCTGGTTTTGAACTTTGAAGCCCCAAGAAGCCACAGCTCCACATTTCAGAAAGACTTCCTCTCCTATCATACTCAGTCACGATCCTTGCAGTCAGCCAGGAGCACCCTCTTGTGGGTACCAGCATCCACCAATCTTGTTCATAAGGGCATGCAGAGAGGCGATCTCAGTTGCTAGCCCAGTGATTTAGAACTCCCTTCCCCTGGAGGTCCATCAGAGTATGAGTTTGAGCATATTCTGGAGAAAAGTAAGACCTTTTGTTTTGGCAAAGCATTTGACAGGTAGGGATTGTTGGAAAAAAAACAGCTCCAGATGACATTACTTTTTGCACCAACAAACCCTAATGACCACTAGGGGCAATGGGAGTAGAGATAGTGAGTTAGTGTGAGTGTCACTTTAACCTTTCCTGATCTCTGCTTCTAAGCCCCCTCACAGGTGGGATGTGCCCAGGAAGTTCCTACTGGACTTCCTCCTTCTTTCTGACCTTTCGCCATTCCTAACTTCTCTCTCTGACCTTCAACATGACCGGCCACCATGCTGGTGGCAGCTAGCTAGTAAGACCTAGGGCTAGGGCTTTCCTATCACAATGTACTTCTCAATAAAGTAGATTATTTTAATCTAGAAACAATCTCCAAGGTGTTGATTACTACTAAGCTGTTGCTACTAAGAATTCAAGCTGCTTCTTTTTTTTTTTTTTTTTTTTTTTGACCACTAATAAAATTCCAACAGGGATAGGGTTGGGTGAGCATTTAGGGTGGGTTTTTTAAAGGATTTACGGTGGGTTTTTAAAAGGGACATATCTGGAGATTTGGGCTTCATTTCTATCATATTCAAAGGAGAAAGTCTCCCTAGCCAATAAGTCAGGTTTTTTGAATACTGAAAAGAAACAAATAATAGATGTAATACTGATAATGTATGTGATGTGATGGTCAACACAAGGAATTGGGGGTGGGGGGGATGATAAGCTCCGCATCCTGAGAAAGCATTGTGCAACATATGATATATAATCTTTGTTGATTTATTTCTGTTATGTGCCTTAATAATAATAAAAAAAAATTAAGTGATTTATTGTAAGCTGCCTGAGTTTTAGGGGAAGGGTGGGGTATTAAATTTAAATAAATAAATTGTGCTCCGCACTCTCTGACACCAGACTGCACTCGTTTGGGCTCTGGAAAGCTGTTCAGGGACTGTCAGCTCAGCTCAGTCCCATGCAGAAGATTGCTCTTCCTGCTGGCAAGGGAGGAAGGAGGAGTTGTCTTTGCTCCAGGGCTCCCAGACTAAAAGTCTGAGTACTGCTCAGCATGTGGGTAGCAATGGGGGAGGAGGGCAGAGGGGATACTCCCTCCCCCCACCTAGGTTTTGGGCACAGGGACCAGACACCTCTTAAAATTAAGCCACCTGCAACCACTGTGGGGCTTTTGGGGACTAAAGCTAAGGAGGAGTTGCTCTGCTTCCTGCCAGCATTCAAATTTCCTAGCAAGTGGATGAATGACCAGCATGGCTGTCATTTGGGGAAGGAGTCAGGGTGGAACTTTTGGGTGGAAATAAATGGTATGATAGCCGTCCAGAAATGGATGTCTGCCAGGCCATTTATTAGGTGGACACAGACCGGGAACATATTGTCCCCTGCACAGCACACACACACGCACACACACACACACACACCCTCCAGGAAGCAGGACCACGTTGTGTGGGCTAAGGAATGCAAACATGTTGGCTGTGCATCCTCTGTCCTGCTGAGGAAGGAGATGAGTGGTGATTGCAGCTAGCATGCAAAACCTCTGGAGCTGACTGCAATCGCTCCCCACTTGTCTCCTTTCTGTCAGAGAAGGAGCCCACCCAGCGGGGCTGGTGGCAGGCGCATCAAGCCTTCTTGCACTGGCTGAAATCCCTGCTCATCTCCTTGGGACTGAGGCCGCTTTTAGATGTGCACGGTGAACACGCAACATAAAATCATGCTATGTGTTAATATGCCACTTGTGGGATTTAGACATGACATTTTACGCATTAAAGTCAGTCGTGCATTCTTTTAAAGCCATGAATTAAATACCTTGACATTGTGGTATTTAATTAGTGGCTTTAAAAAAACGTGCAATTGGCTTTAATGCGCAAAATGTCATATCTAAACCCCACACGCAGCATATTTACATGATGAGATTTTATGTAGCGCATTCACTGTGCACGTCTATAAACAGCCTGAGACAAGGAGGGATCACAGTTGGCGCTTGGAGCCGGTTGCAATCCACCCATCTCCTTCCCCAGCAGGAAGGAGGCAAATGGGGATTACAGCCAGAGCATGGAGACTCGAGGCGCCTACCACCAGCCCTGCTGGGCTCCTTCCACAGCAGGAAGTAGACCAAATGGGGATAGCCCTATGTGCGAGTTGGGAGGGTCAAATCAAAAATCAACTGCATCCGTCTGTTGGGTGCTGATACCTACAGAATGTAAGTGTCACATGACACTCACAGCCCGCACACAGGGCTACTGTGCCGTTTAGTTGCACCCTGTGTTACCCCAACTGGCCAGGTCCCCACTTCTCTGCCTGCGGGCTAACAGCCTCCGGAGTGGTTCATCGGCTCAGGGACCCACATGTCCAGCCCCCTTTCCTTCCCTTCCTTGATCAGCTCCATGTGTTTTTCTCTCCCAGTGATGCGAGAAGCCCCTGGTTAATTTCTGTGTAAAGTATTTATTCTCTGCACTCTATGACCTGTGCCTGAACTAGGTTGCTGGGGATTTCTCTGTGTCCACGGAGTTGCTGCCGGTGTTGATCATGGTACTGGATCATGAGAAAACTCTAGACAGCGCACTGGAAACTTTCTCAAACACAGATGACCGTTGTCTGGGCACATTAGGATCTGGAGCAGCAGCAGTGGAGGCAACAGTGGCTTCTGGGGGTCAAACAGCAGTGTGTCAAAAGCATGAAAAACCCCATGAAAATGGCATGAATACCACCCAGTTATGCTGAAAATGGAAGATTCCAGCCACAGTGTCTCGGATGGGCCTGCTGCTGTGACTGGCTTGTGCTCTGCTAAGGAAAAGGGTCCTTTTTACTCTCCACCCCCAGTGCTGGAGCTTGCATGCAGAAGGCTCCCAGCAACGCTTGCCAGACACAAAGCACTACAGCTTACTGTGGTGCACAGAGCACCAGACCAAGGCAGGCAGGGACCACCCTACACATGGACAAAAACTTCTGGATCAAGCATAGTGAGTGACCAGCCAGTGATGGAGCCTGGGTGCTCCACTCTATTTCACACAAAGGTGGTGATAAGGGTAAAACTTATTCCTGCAGGTGAGGGGTGCTGGGCACATACCCAGGCTCTCTTCTAATGAGGAACGTTTAATGATCTCGGCTTCATAGTGGGAAGTGATCTGCATGGGAATAAAATAAGAATGTGAAACTTTTCATTGTTGGTAAATGAGATGCAGCTGTTAACAGGAGTCCTGATGATGGGGGGCACATTGAAGGGGCAAGATAGAGGGGATACACCTCTCCCCCTTCTTCCCCTTGCTTGAATTTGGTCCCCTCTTTAATTTCAACATGGTAGCAACAGTCCAAGGATGAGGGGTAGCAGGGGAGGATTATTATTATTAGTAGTACAAAGAATAAGATCGACACGGTCCCTGTCCAAGAGCTTAGCAGAAGTGATGTGGATGTGGGGACTGAAGTCCAAAGTTAGCATTGCTCCACCCAGATGATTAGGCCCCACCTCTAGCCAATAAATTACACACTCTTTAAAATCTCACTCCCACCCCCGTACCACCAAGCACCCAACCATTTCCCCTCCACCTCACGCCTCCCCTGCCCTGCCCCACAACTCCCACATGCTCCTCCCTAGAACCAGCAATGTTGCCTGGCAGGCTTGCTGCTGCCACCCTCCACCCCCAATCACATTTCCAGCATTTTTTGAAACCACCTAAAATCACAAGACTAACAGTTAAATCTCAGGATTTCAAAACTTCAGTTTTATCACCCCTCAATCATATTTCCAACGTTTTGAAAACACCTAAAATGACAAAGCACAGGGGGCACAGAGTTTGGGGGGGGGGAGGCAGGGGGCACCGGGTTTTGGGGGGGGACAGGTGGGGCACTGGGATTGGGGGGGGAGGTGCTGGTGGCTAGGGGGGGTCAGATGCTGGGCATCCTTACCTGTGCTGAACTCAGGGTGGCTGCTGCTACTCCTCGGCTTGGGTCAGGATGGTCTTCCTGCAGACAGCTGCAGGGCGCCGCGCTGGACACAGATGGGCAGCCTGGGGGCTGCAAGTACTCGCCTGGGCCCCACCACACCTTCGAGTCCTCTCTGAACTGCACACGAGTGGCAAGCCCCCCCACGCCCTCTACTTTGCCCCCCCACAAGCGGGGCTACATGCAGCTGCTGGTGCCTAAGTTCTCACAGGGAAGCGGTGGCACCAGCAGCTGTATGCAGCACCGCTTGGGGGGTGGGAAGTAGAGGGCAGGGGGGGCTTGCCACTCATGTGCAGGCTAGAGAGGAGGCGGCGCGGTGGGGTCTGGGATTGGTGGGGAACAGGTGGGGGCACCAGGATTGGGGGGGAGCAGCCAGGGGCACCGGGTTTGGGGGGGAGGGGCTGGTGGCTACGGGGGACTGAGGGCTGGGCAGCCTTACCTGTGCTGGACTCAGGGCAGCTGCTGCTCCTCTTCAACTTGGACCAGGACAGCCTTACTCCAGCCAGCTGCTGGGTGCCGCGCTGGACACAGCCGGGCAGTCTGGGGGCTGCAAGTACAGGCCCGGGCCCCACAACGCCTCCGAGTCCTCTCTGGCCTGCGCACAAGCAGCTGCTGGCGTCGCCGCTTCCCTGTGAGAACTTAGGCACCAGCAGCTGCACGCTGCACCACTTGTGGGGGGGCAAAGTAGAGAGCGGGGGGGCTTGACGCTTGCACACAGGCCATAGAGGAGGAGGCGCGGTGGGGCCCGGGCCAGTACTTGCAGCCCCCAGGCTGCCCCACCTGCCCCTTCAGCCCCCCCCCATGCAGCGAGCATCAGCGCACGAGCCACATGGCAGAGACCCAGAAGTAAGTATGGCTATGGCATAGCCATACTTACTACTAGGTCGCTGCCATGTGGAGCAGGGGGTGGGTCCAGTGTGATGTCAGCCCATGACTGACCAATGGGGAGGCTGATGCCCCCCCCCCCCCAGTGAATCTGCCAGTGGGGTAGCTAGATGCTCCTGGAAAGTCCTACTCCTGACCCCTCCCTTCCAAAATGACAGCATCTCTGCCCACTCATCCAGCTTCTGGGAAGTCAGATGCTGAACAGGAGAGCTGAGTGGAGCAGGGGACAGTCCCAGTCCTTAATTTAGCTATGCCCCAGGAGCCACAGACTTCCCTCTCCACCCCACACTCAATGGGGACATGTCCCTTCCATGCCCCCATCCTTACCCCATGTAGGAGAGGGAGCAAAGCAGAGCTGGGCCATGGAAGCGAGGTGGAGGCAGTGCTTGCGGAAGTGATGGAGCAGGTTGATTGGAGGGGTGTACTGGAATGGGGGAAGGTCTAAGATTCCATTACAGATTATTTTAAAGTGTGTTTACCTCAAATGACCCTGAAGTGCCTTCTGTGTCCCGGGCCTGGTGCATGTCCACATAAGTGTCTGTGAACAAACAAATGATTTCCTCAGCCTTCAGCCAGACTCCTCAGAGAGGCATTTGGGACGGGGCTGGAGAGAACTGTCATGAGCCCCATTTGCTGTAGCCACAGCCATTTCCATGGATCATTTGTGAACCACTAACCATGGTCATTGGTCCCACTGTACTCCACAGTTTGGGAACCACTACTATAAGGTAAGTAAGGAATTCCCAAGGCAACTGCCTTTTTGCAGAGCTGTATGCAGATGAAGTGCAGCATTGTGGGGCTGGGTGGCTACCCATCTAGCCCAACTCCCCCTCCCCCCATAATCCCTACTCCCTGAGGCAAGTGTAATTAAACCTAGTCCTTGGCATTTGTTTATCTTGCTTGCTTCTAAAAACTCCCAGTGATGGAGATCCCACAGCCTCCACTGGAATGTGCCCCCTCTGCCCCAGCCCTCCCATAATTTGTCCTGATATTAAGCCTGAGGCCGCTTGCACATGTGACGTGTGCTCCCATGATAGCATTTCTCTGCAACTCACAGCTCATGGGAGAAATTTTTAGGTACCTTAGATTCTTAGATCAAGAAACGAATTGCTTGATCCTCACAGTAGGTGGGTCTGAAGTCTAGTAACTAATATAAATTGGGATCCCTGCAAGAGCTTCTGGTCGAGAGCCTCTGGCAGACTGAGAAGCTGGAAGAATGAGCTAGTGAGAGTTGGGCTACTGTGAGAGTTTGGTTACAGGGGGAGGAGGCTTGGCGGGGAGACAGTAGGTTCTAGGCTGTAACAAGACTAAGGACTGGTGCCCTTGGGAAGCTAATAACTCAAATAAAAATAAAATTAAAAAATAAATAAGGAAAGAGGGAAGAAAAAGTAGCTATCAGCAAAGAGGGCCAGACAATAGGGATGTTTGCCATAGCTTGGAGGGGTGACTTAGCTGGTTTCAGTTTAGGTAAACTCCTCCCCCCACCCACCCCCCTCGGACTCATTCTCTTAGCTGTGAAGTGCTCTGGGAGCTAGCTCGCCCTAAAAGAAGAAAGTAGCATTAAACACCTGCTACTAAATCCCTAACCTAAAGGTCCCCAGAGTTCAGGGATTCAGGAAGCATACATTTGGTTTACACATTCCTCCCTTTAAAAAAGGAGATTCATACAGCAGTCCAGCAGAAGGATAAGGGCTATGCAGTCTTTTGCACAGAATGCAACATATACAATTATCTTCCTTTTGGGGAGATGTCATACATGTGCACCTGGTGCAAAGAGCTCCTAGCTCTCTAAGAACACATGTGATCTCTGGAGGCTAGAGCAGCAGAACTGAAGGAACTGAGGCAGACAGAGAGGTATATAGAGGAGTCCTTCGGGAATTTAGTAGAGTGGTCTCACCTTCACTCTAGCAGCCTCTGTGCCGCTTTGGAGAAGCAAAGCCTCCAGGAAGGAGAGCATCAAACTGGGATGGTGGGAAGTGATCCCGTAGCTGGGACCTGCTTTCCAGGCAAATGTGTTATCCTCTTGCACTGAGAATACCTTTCCAGGGGTGTGTGACCAGGAGGATGGGAATAAGATAGCTGTGGTAGTTGGTGACTGAATTGTTAGAAATGTAGATAGCTGGGCTGCTGATGATCATGAGGATCGCATCGTAAATTGCCTGCCTGGTGCAAAGGTAGCAGACTTCACACATCACCTAGACAGAATTTTAGGGTGTGCTGGGGAGCAGCCAGCTGTTGTGGTACATGTCGGTACCAATGACATAGGAACATGTAGGAGGGAGATTCCGGAGGCCAAATTTAGGCCTCTAGATAGGAGATTGAAGTCCAGATCCTCCAGGGCAGCTTCTCAGAAATGCTCCCAGTTCCACATGCAGGACCCCAGAGGCAGGCTGAGCTCCAGAGTCTCAATGCATGGATGAGATGATGGTGCAGGAAGGAGGGCTTTAGATTCGTTAGGAACTGGGGAACCTTTTGGGAAAGGGGAAGCCTATACCGACAGGATGGGCTCCACCTTAAGCAAAACAGAACCCAGCTGCTGGCACATAACAGTTTTAAAACTAGAATCCGGGGAAAAGCTGACAGGTGCTGAGAAGCACATGGTTTGGACTGAGGCATTTCCAAAGGATGCTGTTCATTCAGGAAAATTAGAATATCCTAATATAGAGGATATGAAAGAAGCTGAGGGAACCCAGGTGAAAATCAGTGCAGAACAGACAAATATAAATGATTCCAAAATACTTGAAACAGTTACTTATAATGAACAGATTAAGAATAAGAATAAAAATAATACATTTAAGTGTCTATATGCAAATGCTAGATATACAAAAAGTAAGATGGAAGAATTAGAGTGTGTGGCACTAAATGAAGATCTCGATATAATAGGCATCTCAGAGACCTGGTGGAATGGGGATAACCAGTGGGACACTGCAATACCAGAGTACAAAATATATCAAACTGACGGAGTAGATTGAGCTGGTGGTGGGGTGGTGCTATATGTTAAGACAGCATTGAGTCAAGTAGAATTAAAATTTTACAGGAAGCGAACTGTACTCTGGAATCTCTATAGATAGAAATGCCACACATAATGGGGAAGTGTATAGCAGTGGGGCTATACTATCATCCCCCTGACAAGGATGTTGAGACTGATTGAAAATGCTAACAGAAATTATACAGGCTACTAAACTTGGAAACATAATAATAATGGGTGATTTCAATTACCTGTCAAGCTGAGTACACAACATAGATGTCTATATTATTATTATTATTATATTATTTATTATTTCATAGATTTTTATCCCGCCCCATCCTGCAATGCAGCTCGGGGCGGCTAACAGCAATAAAACCATTAAAACAATTTAAAATACAAATATAAAATACACAATAAAACAGGGCAGAGTCAGATAATAAATAAATAAATAAATCGGTGGGGGATTAAAAATCACCCCCCCCCC
>QEPC01005590.1:29356-53560 GCA_003113815.1 Sphenodon punctatus | reverse complement strand
CCCAACAACTGCCAGACCTAACAGGCTGAGCAAACCCAGCCTTTTTTTCAAAAACCTTCCCCGGGTTCGCAGTTCCATCCACACAGACAACATCCTGTGTCTCCGAACTCTGGGGATGAATGACTTGAGCTACAACCTCCAGGGGATAATGCCTAACTTTCTGGATAGCCAAGCTCAAACGTCGGCCCTTTACTCTGGCTGGGGCAAGACTATACTCCTGAAATGGAACAATCTCAGTCTGAATAGGGGCAATTTCCTCTTTTGAGCCTCCCCTACCTATCTCTGCCCTCTGAAACCTGTCCTGGGAGACCCCCAATCTCCATACCCCATCCATCATCCAGAGGGGAGATTTGGAGTCCTCGCGGATCATCCATTTCCATTTCCTGGGAGGGGAGACCACAGGGGGGCAAGGGGCGGGGGGGGCTGATTTGGTCTATTCCCAACCAGTTTCCTGAGGGGCAGAAGCCCCCTTCTCAGGTCCAGGCTTTTTCCCCAAAATGGAACTTCCAAGTCTCCCGTACCCCAAAGCGTTATTTACGTAAACCTTGGCAAGCTTTATTCTATTGCCATACAGAAGATGAGTACTACGCCAAATAAAATCAGGAATAGAGGTATTGCGAAAGATGACCACACATTTGAACCTGTGTACATCCCTATATAACACCCGTACCCCTGTTATATCCCTGGGAGAACAAGGGTGTCTCAGCAAAGATCTTAAATGATAAGCAACCTGATAAGGGGTCTGCCATGAGGGCAGAAAACCCGAATGCAAAGGAAAAACATTAAAAACTATTGCCTGTCAACAAAAAATAAAAGTATTAATAGGTATTGACTCTGCCATAGTCACTTGACAGAGCCTTGGCGGGTGCAAAGGTAGGTCCATCAAAAAAGGGGTACCCAGGGTCACAGCTCTAATAGGCGGAATTACTGGAGGTTGAGCCGCAAGAGCCAAACGGTCAGACTCCAGGGCCTTACTCCCTTGTTGTTCAATAATTGTGGTAAGCATAGTTAGTTGAGCGAAAATATGGCGCAACGTTCTCTCAATTAAGATAGTCTGGTTTGTCAAAGTTTTTATCCACTGTGGGTCTTCAGGACCTGAGTTTAAAAGGAAATCCACCTGGGTTGATGGAATACTGTCAGAAATAGGGGATCCAGACTGGGATGCTACAAGGGGCGACAATTTCCTCTTTTGGGGTCCTCTCCTTTCCCTCAAAGGTGACATTGGAGAGGTAGGGCTATCCCTATTTCCTCCAACAAGTGGGAGGAAACGATTCTGAAGCAAGAGGGGGGACACTACTCCCTCCGCATCTGGTTTAGCCAAGAAAGTATCCAACTTACGCTGCTTTAGAGGCGGGACTCCAACCCCAGCACCTGACTGCAGTACGTTGGAGGCATTCCTGTTCACTCAAGAGACAGACAGCCAGGGGGAGGAAAAAGTTAACTTAAACAAACCAACAATTCAAACAAAGTAAAATAAATAAAATAAAATAAAATGAAATGAAGTGCAGAAAACCCTGGTGCCCTCGCCAGTGCCTAAGGCCATGTGCACAAGGGCACGCCCTTGCGTGCATGGCCCTTAGGCACGCGGCCCCGGTGTGCACCTCTGGCGCTGCCTCTAGGTGCGCAGGTCTTTTTATAGTAGCTGCGGGGGCTTCCACTCTAAGCTCAGCCTACACACAGGGGCGTAACCACATCTGGGGAATCACCAGGTGCTCCACACTCTGATTCTCCTCCGACCGCAACGTCTATTACGTTGTCCCATCCCAGATCATGTCCCAGACCACAATACGGGATAGGGCACAGTGGCTGGATTGACCGCGATGCCCACCCGTCTCCCGGAAGGCGGGCAGCCGGGGGAGCGCAGGGGGACAGGGCTGTGTGGCCACACATCACGTCACACAGCCCCACTCCCTCCCCAATCCCAGGTAGGAATCAGGCCGGCATGTCTGAAGGATGGCGGGACTGATTCCCGACCGGGATCCGAAATGGATCCTAGGCCATGGTTCAGTGTGGTGGGCCTCCGGGCCCGTCACATCTGAAATTACCCAAAGTATCCCGCATCTGGCCATCTCATTATTTTTTTGAGAATTCTGTAGAGTATGGACAAAATTTTTGAGTCTGGGGTTTGTCTTAACATATAGCTTTCTAGTTCTGAAGGTTTTTGGTTATAGTGTTTCCTGTCCTGTGGATTATTGAAAATGCTCTTAAGCCTGCAATATAGGGAAAAAATCTACCTTTTCATTTAGTAATGTTTCCAGAGTATCTATAGTTTTAAACTCTTCTCCTGTAAATAAGTGTGAGGCCCATATTAGGCCCCTTTCCCTCCATTTTTCCACGGTTTTTGTTTCTCAATTCCCTTTGGCGAGCTGAGATGCAAATATGGGAGTGTATGGAGATTTCCCCCATGGAATTACTAATTTATTCATAGCTTGTCCAAATTGTCCAAGCCAGTTTAGCAAATGGGTGGTCTGTTTCTATTTTTACTTTTATTTCCTGGCTATCTACTATTAATGTTTTAAAGTTTTTTATTCCTAGTATCTCTTTTTCAATTGCCCCCCATGCGGCTTCTTTAGATTCTCTAAAACACACTTTAATTGCCTTTAGTACCGAAGCCCATAAGTAGAGTTTAATATCTGGTAAACTCAAGATGCCTAGGTCTTTATTCATAAAGAGGATGCTTCTCCTTATCCTAGGTTTTTTGTTGTTCTTAATAAATTGAAAAATTGATTTATTAAACTGTGCTATAAATTCTTTCAATATGTCCAGTGGTAAGGCAAATATAGTATTTAGGAGTTTGAGAAGTACCATCATCTTTATCAAATTTATTCATCCTAGCCAAGAGCATTGCAACCCCTTCCAAGAGTATAGCTTTTCTTTTATCTCATTCAAAACTGGTAAGTAATTAAACTTATAAAGGAAATCAGAGTTTCTTTGTAAGTTAATACCCAGATACCCAGATATTTAATGTAAACTTTTGCTTTTGTAAAAGATAGTAGATTCAACTCTTCTCTGGGTATTTTATGTTCATTTGACGTTCATTTAATGTTAGAAATTGTGATTTATTTAGGTTGACCTTATCCAGATACCCATCCAAAAGATTGGAGGAGTCATGTCAGAGCTGGAACAGAACTTTTTAACTGAGATAAAAAGATCATCGTATTGTCTGCATATATGGCTACCCTATGCTCCTGTGAGCCACTTATTATTCCCTTTACGTCTGGATGTTCTTTAATTGCAACTGATAATGGTTCTAATGCTATAAAGTAGTGGGGACAGGGGGCATACCTGTCTTGTGCCTCTCTCTAGTGTGAATGGGGGAGTTAGTTTGCTGTTAATTATTAACCTCGATCTGAGTTTTTTGTAGATAATTTTTATCCATTCTAGGAATGCATCTCTAAAGCTCATTTTCCACATAATGGCTAGTAAAAATTTCATTTCAGTTCTATCAAAGGCTTTATCTGCATCCAATGATAGAATTACCCCTGTGACCTTATCTTTTCTCATTTTGCATATCAAGTTTATTGCCTTTCTGATATTGTCTATTCCAAGGCTTTGTGCAATAAAACCAGTTTGATCAGGAGAGAAAAGTTGTCCAATCATGACTTGCAAGCGATTCGCCAAGATCTTTGTAAATATTTTTATCTAAATTTAGTAATGATATGGGACTATAGCCACTACATTCTTCTAAAAATTTTCCTGGTATAGGGCAAAGTGTGATATTGGCATCATAGAAAGTCTCGGGCATAGAGTCCATGGTAAAAAAAATTATACACCCTAGTCAAGGTCGGGGCTATATGTGTAATGTAGTTTTGGTAGAATTTGGGGATATATCCATCCTGTCCTGGAGCTTTTTATTACTTCTTCTATCTCTTTTTGATCGATAGGATGATTGAGAAATTGAATTTGGGCAGTTTTTAATATAGGTAGATTAAGATTTTTTTTTTTAATTACCAATTTCTGCCGCCTCAGGGTTTGTAGATTTATATAGCTGTGTATAAAATTTTGAAAATTCTCTGTGAATTTCAGCTCCTTTAAGAAGCTCTACTTCATATCTTTGCATATAATGGTATACCGTTTTTGTCTCTTTTTTAACCATCCATGCGAGAACATGATCAGCTTTGTTACTTTTTTCATAATAATAATTTTTAACGTATCTACATTTTTTATAGTTTCTGAGACTTCCAGTGTATTTATTAATCCTTTAATCCTAATAATTCCCAATTTTATTTGGTGAGTATGTTTGGTTTTTAGTTTTTGTTCTAGCTATCTCAGTTTTAAATATAACTCATTGATTTCTTCTTGTTTTTGTTTTGTCCAGTGTGCTGCTAATGAGATATATTGACCCTCGGATTACTGCTTTAGCAGCCTCCCATAGAGTTTGAGGCGATGTTCCTGGAAGATCATTGTTTTGTATGTATTCTGTAAATTATTTTTGTATTTCTTCCTTTATCCTGGTATTCAATAAAGTTGCTTTATGTAACCACCAATTCCATGTGTTGTATTCTTTTACCTTGGTTTTATCCAAAATTACAATGACAGCATTGTGATCTGAAATTACTGAGATCTGTATGTAGCATTGTGTACATTTTTCCAGGGTTGTTTGGTCAACTAAAATATGGTCTATTGTGAAGAAGGTGGAATGTGCATGTGAATAAAATGTAAATTCTTGGTCTTGTGGGTGCATTACTCTCCATAGATCTATCAGATTTTCTTTTTGCGTCATTTTAACGATAGGTTCTTGGGATTTATGTAATTTATTTTTACTAGATTTATCTAGGCTAGATAGAGGGCAGTTTAAATCTCCAAAGGTTACCCTTTGCCATATTTGTAGTGTATGGAAAGCCATTTACTAAAAAAGGGGTTGTGTCTTTATTTGGGCCATATAGTAATACTAAAGTAAATAGTTCTGTATTTGCTTCTCACTGCACTAAGATATATCTTCCATATGGGTCCCTTGTCACTTTGTCTCATTTGAATTTAATTTTCGAGGAGATTACTATAGCTACTCCCAGGTGGGGTTTTTTTTTTGCATTTGCAAAGTATATTTTTCTGTATTTGTTACTCTGAAATCTAAAATTGTCCTTTGTAAGGAGGTGTGTTTCTTGTATGAGAGTCACATCCAATTTTTTTTGTTCTATAAATTTCATACTCTCCTTTTTATTGGACAGTTGAGACCACTGACATTTAATGTCCCAATCTTTAATTCTGTCATGGCATCATTATGTTTTTACTCGCTGTTAGGAATATCATTCCTTTCCCTGTTTCTAAAGGTTTCCTCAGGATCCCCTCAGTTTTCTTCTCATTTTTTTCTAAATGAGTTTCAGCCCAGCCCTTTACAACGAAGTAATAAACAGAAAAAAGAAACATTAATTCAACAACCTTTAACTTTAAGTAAATAAAATCCATAGGTGTTCCCCCCTGGAGGCAGGTTTAGATCAGCGTGTTGTTTGGCTGTGTCCACCGTTCCACCCTTCTGCCCATAGTTCTTATATCAATTAAGTCTGTTGATCCTATTTTTTCCCTCTACATCATTTAAGCTATTCAGCAATTAAATTTTAATTTGTTTCTTGTTAATGAACCTTTAAACTTAATCTCCAGTCTTATCATCTGTCCGAATCTAATCATGAATTTTTTACTTTGTCTGTCTTTTAAGGAAAATTAAAATATAAAAAGTTGCAAAGCATATTTAGTAGCTCATATCTTGTTAATAAACCTTCAAGACTTACAAATTTGTTAACCTTTATTTTTCCCTCTATATCTGTTAAACTATTCATCAATTAAATGTTAACTTGTATCTTGTTAATAAACCTTTAAACTTTACATCCAATCTTATCATCTATCTATACTTAATCATGAATTTTTTACCTTGTCTGTCTTGTGCAAGGAACTAAAATATAAAAATTTGTGAAACATATTTAGTAGCTTATATCTTGTTAATAGACCTTTAAGATTTATATCCACTCTTATCATCTGTCTGTATTTAATATAATATATTATTGACCCCCTCTGTTCCACATTCATTTCTCATTACCCTGTACTCCCTTTTTTTATTCCTTTGAGGAGGACTGAATTGTAGACAGAACATATTTAGTAGACTGTAGCTCTATCAAACTATTATGTTTTTTTAATAGAAAAACAAGTCGAAGTGAAGGTATCTCCGCGAATTAATTTCCTGCACTTTTTTTCTTCTCTCTGCCTTCAGTTAGTTGATTTTTGTGTTAATTCCTCCAGTTTATTTGTTTCAATATATCTTGTCAGCTCAAATTCCTCATTAAACTGAAGTCGTTTCCCATTGTGAAAAAACATGAAGCAGGCTGGGTATCTAATTTGTGGTTGCAATCCCGCTTTAGCAAAGGAGCTCATATATTTGTACCATTTTTTCCTTTTGTTCCACGTATCTAAGGCTAGATTGAGGTAAATAGATATTTTATTTCCCTCATATTTGAGCTCTTTATTTCTTCTTGCTAGTCTTAGTATGTTTTCTTTGTCCATAAATTTGAGGCATTTTACTATAAATGCGCGTAGAGGATCACTATCTTTAGAGCGAGACTTTAGGGTGTGATGTGCACGTTCAGTTTCTATGGTGTGTACCTCAGAGTTTTCTGGGAATAGTTGTTGCAGGAGTTTTAGTATAAAGCCCCTTGCATTAAATGCTTCCACCCCCTTTTGCACACCCATTATTCTCATTACTTTGCCTGCTGCAATTTTCTAAGTTCTCACATTTCTCCTTAGGCGTTTGCACAACATATTCCAGGTCATCAATTTGTCTGTCTCTCTCTGGATCTTTGTCCTCTATGGGCGATTTCAGATGTGACGGGGCCTGTATTGGCCCCGTCACGGAATCACCCTTTGATCCCCTGCCGGGATCACACCGGCACGTCCAACAGATGTGCCGGCTGATCCCAGCAGGGAATTGGGGAGGGGGCGGGGCTGTGCGGCACAATGTGCGGCCACACGGCCCTGCCCCCCCATGCTTCCGCACTGCCTGCCCTCTAGGGAGATGGGCAGGCGCCGCGGCAATGCGGCCACAGCGCCCGCCCGCATTGACCACAGCCCGGAATCCCTCCAGGGATTCCGGGCTATGGTAGGCGGCCAGACAGGACAAGCCCCTTCAGCACGGTGAGGACTCACATTCACCACGTGATCGGGGCCGGACCCACCGGGACCACCGATCGTGTGGTGAATGTGATTCCCCACCATGATTTACGGGGTGAACATCTGGGGGAGGACTTCCGTTCCCCCCCATCAGACATTACGGTCCCTTGCTCACCTTGTGGGAATTCACTGTGGCTGAGCTTGGGATCTTAACATCTGAAAATACCCTATATCACTGACCCTACGTTCCACTGCATCCACACGTTAGGACACTTCATCTAATTTTTTTCCCAGTCCGGTCACCGAGTTATTAACTTCCCCAATTACATTTCACAATTCTACCTTTGTCTATAGTAGCTGAGTTGGAATTGTCTCTAGCATGGCTGTGATCTAAGTTTCGGGCCGGTGCTATGTCGTTTCTCTCTGTCCCCCTTGCAGCACGGCCACCATATTGCCTTCTTGTTCCAGTACCTGGGTGCTGCTTGTGTCTCCTCCTTTGGCCTTATAGAAATCTTTTATGGATCGCTTGTCCTGCCTATTTCCACATCTAGTCATTCCAGTACTATATTCTTTTAGTCTCAACTTTTCTTAGCAGCTAGAATTTACTTCCATAGGGTCTTTCTCAGTCAGGCAGAGCGGAGCGTTAGTCGGGTGCTTCTAGTCTCGGTGCATGCCCAGTCCCATCCCTTGGGTGTTATCTTTTCCTCAAGGGCTCAGCTCTCCCCAAAGACTTATTCCAAAGTACTACTCTGACACAGGTTGCGACTTACCTTTGGACCCTCTACCCTCCTACTAAATTTACTTGAAATTGGCCTGCAGCTTCACAAGTTGCTAAGTGGTGAATGATACTCATTGTAAGTCAATGAGATGTGGAGGAATACAAAGGGGGTATTTCTAAACAAGGCAAGTATCCAAAATCAGCCAATCCATGGTAAAAAAAAACATTGGGTTATTTCAGACATCACGCACACCCAGGTCACCATAGTGGATTCCCAACCATGGCGAGGCAGCAAATCCCCTCCCATGGTCCTGGACAGCCCTGAACAGATGTGCCATGTGTGGGACCATGGCAAGGAAATTGATGGCTGGTCCACAACCTGGGGCAGCACAACAGATGTTATGCCAATTCCAGACCATGGTTAGAACACCCAGAAACTACCGGGTCGGAGCAGGAGGCAGCCATAGCCTACCAAGGGCAAATGAAGCAAAAAGCACCAAAAGACAACTCCCACACAAGGGAAATGGGAAGGGAGGGGAAGGAGGGACTGGGAGAAGAGGAGCAGAGGCAGCACACGTAACAGGGACAGGGAGGCCAAGGACACAGCAAGACACAAATAACACACACACAGCGGGGCGCAAACACACCCGAACAGGAATGGAAGGAAGGGGGATGCACACTGGGGCACACAGGGAAACAACAACACAGGACAGGGAATGGACAGACACCCAGGAAGGGACATGCACACTGGCCACCGCGCACAGGCAGGAGCAGCGGCACAGAGGGGGGGAAGGGGACAGCACCCCTGGAAGGTCAACACATACATCACCACAGACATGGGGGGGTGGGAGCCATGGGCCATGGGAGGGAAGGGGACCAGCCCGGGAACAGACCAGGACATGGGGAAAGGCACCCAGAACCCCACTGATAGCACAGGTGGCACAGGCCACCCAACATCAACAGAGGCAGCCCAAGTCACATGGATACCCATGAAGACAGAGCAGGGTCACAAGGGGAGGGCAACCAAATGGAGGAAGGCACCGGAGTGGTCCCAGGCAGGTCCATATAGCAAGGATCCCCCTCACTGATGCAGAAGCACGGGTGGGGACAGATGACAGCTGGATCCTGTGGGCAGCACACGCATTCCCCCCCCCCCAGAGGAAGCTGGGAGGCACTGTCCAGGAGTCCCAAGACCCACACAGTCACGGAGGCACCTAGAGGACGGGGGGGGCTGGCACGGACACAGGTGATCAGGTGACCTTGCAAAGGAGGACCACACTACGGGGAGAGCCTTGAGAGGTCACGGACAGCAGGAACCAACCAAAGGGGGGGCCAGGCACGGAGAGGAACACCACAGACAGCGAAGGACAGGTTGTGCCCACGGAGGGGGCACAGCAACACAGGTGAGTGGAACAGAGGCAACCCACCCAGCCAGAACAGCTCTGAGGCTGGAACGGCAAGGAACAAGTGTCCAGTGTCCTGAGCCAGGAGGGAGGTGCAGGGAGCACACGGTGGGGCTGTCATCCATGACACCGAAGACACAGGGCGCCTCACATTCAGCTGCATGGGGTCTCAAAGGAGGCTGGGACCGGTTGGCCCACCAGATGCACATAGTGGGGCCACTGAAGCTAGCCCTAGTGGTAGCCCAAGCGTGCCATGTGGTTGGCAATGAGGTAGTAGGCCTCAAACGGATCCAGGGCAGTCAGCCCAACCTGGAAATCATCACAGGTCCATACAGCTGTCAGCACCACCAGCTCCGGTCTTGTGGGCTCCGACAAGGAATAGTCAGCAGCAGGAGCCAAGGCAGGTGCCTGAGCTCCAACAGGCAGTAATACCAATACGCTTCCCCACATGACCGCTGGTAGCCACGCGCCCCATGGATGCAGCAGAAGAAGTAAACAGCCAAGGCAGGGCCCCCAACCTTCAGACAGGTAGTGAACCCGGCCAGGCCACAGACCGAGAGGGCAGACACGGACTCCACCATGGACCATGCCACATGCGAGCACTGCATCTCTGGAATGCATCCGTCAGGAAAGGGAAGGAGGGCCAGCGCCTCCGCATGGAGCCGGCATGTGCTACCACTCGCCTCATAGTCAAAGTAGCGAAGGCCAGAGCTCAGACTCGCATAGACACCAGAGAGGGTATCTGGGCAGCACAGAAGCAGTTGCACAGCCAGGGAATGCCACAGGTCACATAGGGCCATGGTCTCCTGGAAGGTCCAGCTATGGGGGCACAGGAGTCCCAGGGCAGCACTGCCAGCCATGGTCCAGTGGGCAGAGGGTCTGAGCAGCAAGGAAAGAGGGGCCCCATGATCCCATGTGGGCTAGGGAGGGAAGCAGGGGGGCACCAAGGACATGTGATAACCCCGCAGGCCGCAACAAGGCACGGCTAGCGAGCGATGCGTGGGGAGTGGACCCAACACAGCTGCAGGAACCGAGTGCACGGAAGGTCCAGCAAGCACTGATAGCAGGGAGGTGATGACAACAGGCAACCAACCAGCTGCGGACCACACTGACGGGTGAATGTGGGCCTGGGGCACAAGCCCCCAGAATGGAAGTGCATGTGCACCCAGGGGAGGGGCGCTGTCCACAGCCACACACCAGCCAGCATGCGAGCACAACCACCATGAGGAGCCCAGGGAAGGCCCCACCAGCACAGCTGAGCAGCCCCTGGCCAGCTGGCAGTGGGGCGGCTGGGCAAAGGCGGCCAATAAGGGTGCGCCAGGGCCTGCCCCACAGCTGCACGGGTGGGGTACAGAGCTTGGGTGGGCCCAGGACATGGGCGGTAGAGCCGTGCGCCGGACCACACCCTGGGCACACTCCACCATGGACGTGGGCCAGAGGGTCGCATGTTGCCTCTTCCTGGACCTAAGTGCGGAGTGGCACCAGCAGCACATCAACTTCCAGCGGCTTGCCATGGAGCTGCTCCACCTGAGAGTCCACATCCGGGGGTACCTTGCAAGGACTTCTGTGGCCACCTGGCACGCCCACCACGGGCACAGGCACTCCCAGGCCAGGCTCAGGGCCCTGCAGCCATCTGGGCCGTACCAACAGGCTCTGTGCCTTGCCTGAGTGCCCCGCTGTCCTCTGACAGGCAGCCGGCCGACACAACTGGTGCAGGGTTGCCATGAGGAGCGTGGTAATGGTCACCATGCCCACGCAAAGGCAGCTCTGGGTCACAGACTGGGCACAGGAATGGTGGGACGGGGCCCTGGCACGGTGGAGGCACACTTCCACATGGACAGGCGGTCCCTCCCACAGCTCGCAGAGCTATTGGTGCCCTGGCTGGAGTGGCTGCACACCCCCATGCGCTCCCCCATACCCATGGTCCAATGCATGGCTATAGCAGTCTGGACACTGGCAACACTGGATTCCTGCCAGTCCGTGGCGCAGCACTTTGGTGTGGGACTGAGCACTGTCATGGCCATCCTCCTGGACTTCTGCGAGGCCATGGAGTGCATGCCACTGGACCGAGTGATCCAGCTGGTGGACCAGGAGGCCATGGTGGCTGGCTTTGAAGCTGGTGGGTTCCACAACTGTCTGGGCACTGTGAATGGTACCCACATCAAGATCCTCTGGCCCCCCAAAGGGGATGCTGGAGAGTACATCAACAGGCACAGGTACCATTCCTTGCAGCTCCAGGTGGTTGTGGACCACCGGGGCCAGTTCACAGACATCTTCACTGGCCACTCCGGTCACAGCCACAATGCCCAGATCCTTGCCATATCTCCCCTCTATGCGTGGATGTCCTGGGGGGACTTTGCTGACATGGAGATGACCAGGATCGAGGGGGTGTTGATGCTGCTGACTTATGAAGGCATACCCGGCCCCCAGGACCCCTGTAGAGGAACTGTTCAACTCCTGGCTATTTGCCTCAAGGACCGTGGTCGAGAGGGCCTTCGGTGCCCTCAAACAGTGCTGGAGGTGCCTTTCAGGGCACCTGGACTTCACTGTGGAGACCTCGGCCCTCGTGATCAGTGCCTGCTGTGTCCTGCACAACATATGCAAGACCAATGGGGCCGCCTTGACGTTCCCCATGCCCCAGTGACCAGCTGAACCCATGCCACTCTATGTGAACACTGAGAACCTGTGGGAATACCACTATGCCAAACAGATCCGTGCTGCCCTGATGAGGCATATAGCCAGTGAGCCCAGGTCCTGAGCATGCTGGGCTGGCCCCGAGGCCCCCCATGGCCTGCCACAGGACACCCCCAGTCCCCGGGTCCCCACCCTGTCCACACAGATGGGTCACAGCACCAGCTGTTCTGGCACCTGTGACCACCCACAGCTGTGTGGGGGGCTTCCCACGGCAGGTCCCACCTGTCATCGAGCCACAGCCAATCCAATCCCCTGCCCCCTTCCTGGTACCATGAAGCAGACAATAACACTGTTGTAGTTGCTAACTCATGTGTTTATTGTCCATACAGTGCCCCCTGTGCCCTACCCCTTCCCCCCTTCCTGCTCCCTGGTCTGCCCTACCTCCCAGTCCCCTTACCACCCCCAACCCTGCTGATTCCTGGGCCACCCCCTCGGTCATCTCACAGGCGCCGTGGAGCTCTGGGAGCTCTCCTCACCCCCGTTGTTCATATCCCCAACTGTGTTCTGAGCTGCCTCTGGGTCCGGACCGCCCTGTGCGGCAGGGTTGGGGGGCGGGGCGGGACCACTGGTGCTGGAGGGGTCTCCCTGGGTCACTGCTGTCTCTGGAGGCCTGGTGGGACCGGGAGTCGGAAACACAGGCCCAGAGGCTGTGCCAGCGGCTGGGGCGGTAGTGGTGGGAGCACCACAGCAGGCCACTGAGGTTCTGGAGCCGGTATGGTTCTGGGCAGAGCAGCTGCCATGCTGTAGGCACTCGTGGTCCCTGCGTGCAGCAGCAGTGAGGTGCCAATGTTCAGGAACCTGTCCATCATCTGGGTGTGCTCCGTGACCAGTACATCAACAGGCACAGGTACCATTCCTTGCAGCTCCTTCTCTTCCCTTTCATTCTCTTCTGATTTGACTTGTTGCAGAACAGGGAGCTAACTCAGTCCTCCCTGTTTTCCAAGCTAGAAGGAAGGATTGTCCCAAATCCTACACCATCTGAAGAATACAGGTGGCCAAGCATGCCATGAAAATTGAGGATTCGAGGGTTCAGGAAAAAGGTAGGCAATGGCAATGTGATCTATTTTTTTAACCTACTATGGTTAATTTGGACCCAGTGGGAAAGAGAGAGGAGAGTGGACGGGACCCCAGTAAGACGCTTCTCTATTCCCCGGTAGCAGTGCTTCACACAGTAGCATTCCCAGCATTAAGTAATGTAATGTCCATCCAACGTTAACCCTTGGAACTCCTTGCTACTGGGTTATGCCCTGGCTTTGCCTACCATTGCCCTGGTTCTGTCTACTGTTGCCCTGGCTCTGTCTACTGTTGCCCTGGCAGGGAGCCCTAGGCGAGGCTCCGCCCCTATTTTCACAGGTAGGTTTAACCCACCCACTGCCCCTCCAGCCTCCAAACCCACCAGCGGCCCCTGTGCCCTACTTGGATCTTCCAGTGACAGGGAAGATAATCCACTTTTAGCCAAAGGAAAATATGCTTGAAAATATCAAAAAATTGGAAGGGAACTTGGGAGCATGCTTTCAAATGTGACTAAAGGTTGGCTTTTGAGGCAACCTCCAGTCTGCTGGAATCTCAGACTGGGAGTTCTACAGAAACGGAAGCATCCAATATCATAATAGATGGAGCCCAGGAAATGTGAGTGTATCTCTTTAAATATTTCCCTTTCCGTGTAAGTAGAGAACAGACTGGGTTCATACAGGAAAAAGACAGACATCGACATATGGAGCAATCGGGTTCTTGTGATGGTGGGCACCATTGTTTAGAATAAACAATAGAAATATATTCTAGATACTGTGTAGTCCACTGAGACACTTGACTTTACTCACCTGGACACCTATTGCTCTCACCCACCATCAGGATGGTGTATGAAGCATGTTAAATTAATGATTTGTGCCATTCACCATAAGAAAGTTTTAGTCATTCCAGAAAAACTAGCACTGAGGGCTGGTTTTCAAACACACCTTTTTTTGCAGGTAATAACTCTTAACTCATTTTAACTTCCCAAGTATTTCCATGAGCAGAGAGGCTAAAACAATAATAAATGAGAGGTACTCTGGTTGCAGAGCTTACCAGAGGTGGAAGCAGCTGCAGTTTTTGCCATCCCCCTCAAATTGCTGCCCTACGTGGCCACCTGTGCTGCCTCTATGGTAGCACTGACCCTGGCTACTCCGTCTCCACGGATGTGTTCATCTGTACTGAACAGAGGTACTTACCAGAAATCCTCAGCACTTCCTCCTTTTGTTTCTCTCATAGCTTCCCTGACTCACCCACTGATTATTATTCTAGCTACCCCTGCTAGCAATTCCCTTTAAATCCCCAAACACAGAGATATGGGGAAGGAAAAAAACTATTTATCCCCTGGTTCTCCCTACTTGTGAGAACTCCAGTGGAGGAGATAACTGCTCATCCTTTGTTCAGAAGAAGTTCTGATTGAGAAAGCTCATAAGAGAGCACACCCTAAGAGTTGAAAAGAAAATTGCTTCACTCTGAGGTTAAAAAAACAAACAAACCTGCTTTAAAATACAAGATAAAGAACCCTGCTTTGAACTACTAAAAAGAGGTAGCAGTAAGAAGAATTTTGCTTTACAAGCCCAGTAAAAGAACTCTGCGTTTGCAAGAATCCTATTCACACTGCAGGAGAAAATTAAGTTTGAAATGTGCTTCCAAAAATAAAGACACAAGATGTATTTAGGAACTTTAAAAGGAATAAGAAAAAGAACCCAGCTGTAAATCTACCAGAGGGTTTGGGCGGAGGGGAGTGTAGTTTAAGTGGGTTTTGAATAGGATTGGGAGCGTAAAACATCTGAATCACAGCTTTCCTTTGACTCACTATGTATTCTTAACCAATATAACCTGCCTGCTTCATTTTCTCCATCTGTACAGGGTGGATGATTATGCCTACCCACCTCAGATTGTAGGTGTTGTAGGTGTCATGTTTGTAAATGGTTTCCAATATGTAAATTCTCTGTATGTTCTAAACATTATTACTGTTATTATGAATGATGGTGATTATAATACAAATAAGGGGAATAAAAGTCTGTTTGAAAACAAAAGCAGGGAAAGAATTTCCTGTTTGGAAACAAGCAGATAAATCTGATTACCTCGCTCTTTTTTTTTTCTTTTTTTTAAAGGAAAGAAAAACATTATTTTTTTTTGTCTGACCACAGAGCCTCCTGCTCTTCAAATTGTCTTACTAGACCTGAAACGAGTACCCTCCAGAAATGGTATACCTGTCTAATATGAACTACCCGATTCGCCATGTGTCGGTCAAGGAATAGTCACTATTTGCATAGAATCAGAAAAGTACCTGTTTTCGATTTAAAATGGGGAAAACTGTGTATGTGTACCCACTAATTTTATATGCTGGTTGAAGAGGGGCTCGGACAAGCAGAGGGCAGCACAGAACCTAGGACCCTTGGCACAGATGTCCCAAAGCAGAGTCCCACACCAGAAAGGCCCATTCAAGGCACTAACTGTAAACTCTTTATATGACCAATATACAGTGCCCATCAACATGCCAAAAGTAAGTAGGTGCCATTAATAAATAATAAATAATAATAATAATAATAATTTCATTTATATAGCACCCCCCTCAGAGCACTTCACAAAAAGTTAAAAACCATATAAACAATTTCAAACAATATAAAACAATTAAAATGATATAAACAATTATTACATTTTTTTTAAATGGGGCAAACAAAAAGGGAGGGAAAAGTAAATTGAGGGTAATATCAGTGGATCCTAAAAGCACCTAGAAAATAAATACATTTTCAGGTGCTTTTTAAAGGTGAGGAAGGAGGAACTGAGATGAACATCTGGAGTGTGGGAGTTCCACACCGTGGAGTCCACCACAGAAAAAGCCCGATTGCCTGCCATCTTCAGATGCAATGGCGGAACCCCCAAAGAGTGGGTGGTTCCTGAATGCAGATACTCGTCAGTATGAGGTTCCAGAAGTAGGTCTCAAATATAGCCAGGGCAGGTCTAAATCATTCAGGGTTAGCAGTTAGCAGTTGCTTTGGTAGTTCTCCTGGTAGGGTATTGGAAAGAACTGGTAAAGCTGAAGGTTCAAGGCTTCCATAGGCGAAGAAACTACATGGAAACATCAGTGAATCCACCAACTAGAGGGGATAGGGAAAGTCCTTTTTGTTTGGAGCAACTTCTACTTTCACAGCTCAGGTTGCATCCGACATCCATTAGTGTCAATAGAAGCTGCGAGTTTATTTTGTTAAAAAATTGTCATAGGAAGGAAACACAATGCAGGCTAGAATCTATGACACAGCAAGCACAAAACCTAGCTACCCAGCCACTCCACGACTACACATATAGCACCCTTACAAACAGCTCTCTAGTTTTCTGGACACCATATAGAGTTCTTCCCCTGCTGGCTGACAAAGGGTAATTTCAGAAGTTACACGCTCCCAGGTCACCACAGTGGATTCCCACTGTGGCGAGCCGGCTAACCCCCTCCCGTGGTCCAGGAAAGCCCCGAACAGACATGACAGGACCAGGACCACAGCAAGGAAACAGATGGCTGGCCCATGGCCCAGGGCAGTTCAACAGATGTTATGCCAATTCCGGACTGTGGTCAAAACACCCAGAAGACGGAGCGGAGCGGGCAGAGCGGGAGGCAGACATGGCCGACTGAGGGCAAATGAAGCCAAAAGCACCAAAAGGCAATGCCCACACAAGGGAAACAGGAAGGGAGGGGGAGGAGGGAGAAGAGCTGCAGAGGTGGCACACACAACAGGCCCAGGGATGGCACGGACACAGCAGAACACAAACCAAACACACATGCCCAGGCGCAAACACACCCAAACAGGAAAGGAAGGAAGGGGGGAGCACACCGGGAAGACCAACACACACAGCACCATGGACATGGGTGGGGGAGCCCCAGGGGACCAGGCCGGGAACAAGCCGGGACATGGTGAAAGGCACCCAGAACCCCATTTATAGCACAGGCAGCACAGGACAACCAACAGCAACAGAGACAGCAAAAGTCACAGTGGTCCCCACGGGGATGGATCATGGTCACGGGGGGAGGGCAACCAAGCCGGGGAAGGCACCGGAGTGGTTCGAGGCAGGTTCATACGGCAGGGAGCCCCCGCGCTGACGACGGCCGGGGATGGAGGCAAGCTGGAACTGGCATGCAGCACATGCAGCCCCCCCTCCGAGGAAGCCAGGAGGTGCTGTCCAAGGGCCCCCAGACCCACACATCCTGCACAAGCTCCTAGTCTTCACCTATAAAGCTCTTCACAACCTTGCTCCCCCCTACCTCTCTGCACTTATCACCCTCCGTACTTCAGCCCGTGCACTTTGCTCCTCCTCTGTCCCTTCTCTCTCCCTTCCATGCCTTCCCTGCTCCCCTAAGCGCCTTCGTCCCTTCTCACTTGCTGCCCCCCATGCCTGGAACTCCCTCCCTGTCCACATCCGCCTTGCCCCCTCCCTTCATACCTTCAAATCTCTCCTTAAAACTCACCTCTTTCGCTCTGCTCTGTCTGACTCTTTATCCTGCTGAGCCACTATTCCTATACCTACGATCGGTTTACCCTTATCCTTGCCACATGGACCTGCCTGCTGTCATTCTCATCGTAACCAAGCCAAGTACGTGCACTTGAGACCTCGCATCTTCATGAATGTTAGACCCCTTGTCTCTCCTTCTGTTCCCCTTCCTATGTCTCTCCCCCAGCTCCTGTCTCTCAGATTGTAAGCCCTAGGGGCAGGGACTGTGTCTATTTTATTATTTTGTAAAGTGCCATGTACACTGCTGGTGCTATATAAATGTTTGTTAATAATAATAATAATAACAGTCACGGAGGCATCCAGGGAGCGGGGGTGGGAAGGTCATGGACACAGGTGAGCGAGTGGCCATGCAAGGGATGACAACACCACAGGGAGAGCCGTTAGCTGTGTCAGGCACCACGAACCAGCCAAAGGGGAGGCCGGGCAGGGAGAGTAACACCACAGGCATCAAAGGCTAAGGGGTGCCTGTGGAGGGGGCACAACAACACAGGTGAGCGGAACGGAGGCAACCACCCCAGCCAGAACAGCAGTGAGGCCGGGACAGCAAGGAACAAGCGGCCAGTGCCCCGAGCTGGCAGGGAGGTGCAGGGAGCACATGGTGGGGCTGTCAGCCATGACACGAAGACACAGGGGACCTCCCAGCCAGCTACACAGGGTCACAAAGGGGACTGGGACCTGTTGGCCCACCAGATGCACGTAGTGGGACCACTGAAGCATGCCCCGGTGGTAGCCCAGCCCTGCCATGTGGTGGGCAACCAGGTAGTAGGCCTCAAATGGATCCGTCCCGGTGAGCCGCACCTGAACATCAACACGGGACTAGCTCTGGTCCCGTGCGTTCCAACAAGGTATAGTCAGCAACAGGGGCCATGGCAGGTGCCCAAGCTCCAAGAGGCGGTAATAGGCCACCCCACATGACCGCTGGTAGCCACAAGCCTCGTGGATGCAGCTGAAGAAGGAAACAGCCATGGCAGGGGCCCCCTCCTCCAGACATGTCGTGAACCCGGCCAGGCAGAGGGTCTGCCCAACAAGGAAAGAGGGTCCCCACATTCCCATGTGGCCTGGGGAGGTAAGCAGGGGAGCTCCAAGGACACACAATAAGCCCGCAGGCTGCAACATGGGATGGCTAGTGAATGATGCATGGGGAGCAGACCCAGCGCAGCTGCAGCAACCGAGAACACAGACAGTATAGCTAGAAATGATAACAGGGAGATGATAACAACAGGCAACCAGCTGCGGATGGCACAGACAGGCGCATGAGGGCGCGGGGCACAAGCCCTCATGCCGTGAGCACAGGTGCTCCCGGAGGGGGCACCCTCAGCAGCCACACACCAGCTGCCGGCCAGCTGGCGGTGAGTGGGTGGCCGAGGGCAGCCAATATGGGTGCACAGGGCCCCCCCCCCACAGGTGCAAGGGCAGAGCACGGAGCAAGGTTGGGCACCAGACCACACCATGGGCACTGTCCACCATGCACGCAGGCCACAGGGGCGCAAGTTGGTTGCACCTGGGCCTATGTGCGGAGTAGTACCAGGCACACACCAACCTCCTGTGGCTCTCCACTGACCTGCTCCACCTGGGCGCCTGAATCCAGGGGTGCCTGGCCAGGCACACTGTGGCCACCCAAAGCACCCAGCACAGGTGCCGGTGCTCCCTGGCCAGGCTCAGGACCCAGTGGATGTCCAGGGTTTACCAATGGGCCCTGTGCCTCACCCAAGGGCAGGCAGTTGCTCTTCGGGAGGCAGCCAGGTGACACCACTGGTGCCAGGCTGCCATGCAAAGTGCTGCCATGCTTGCCATGCCCACTCAAAGGCAGTGCTGGGTCATGGATCGGGCACAGGAATGGTGGGCCGGGGTCCTGGCATGGTGGGATGATGCAGCATGGAGGGCACACATCTGCATGGACAAGAGGTGCCTCCTGCACCTCGCCAAGCTGTTGGCACCCTGGCTGGAACGGGTGCGCACCCCCATGTGCACCCCCATACCTGTGGTCCAGCATGTGGCCATAGCTGTCTGGGCACTGGCAACCAGATTCCTGCCGGTCCGTGGCCCAGCACTTCAGTGTGGGACTGAGCACTGTCACGGGCATCCTCCGTGACTTCTCCAAGGTCATGGAGGGCATGCTCCTGGACCGTGCGATCCAGATGGTGGACAAGAAGGCCATGCTGGCCAGCTTCAAGGCTGGCGGGTTCCCCAACTGTCTCAGCGCTGTGGATGGCACCCACATCAAGATCCTCCACCCCACCAACAAGGATGCTGGCGAATACATCAGTCAGCACAGGTACCATTCCTTGCAGCTCCAGGCAGTTGTGGACCACCAGGGCCTGTTCATGGACATCTTCACCGGCCACTCCAGCCACAGCCAAGATGCCCGGATCCTCGCCATGTCACCCCTCTATGCACGGATGTACCGGGGGGACTTTGCAGACATGAGGATATCCAGGATCGAGGGAGTGCTGATGCCCCCCTGCATCCTGGGAGACCTGGCCTATCCCCTCCTCCACTGGCTCATGAAGGCATACCCGGTCCCCAGGAACCCTGTAGAGGCACTGTTCAACACCCAGCTATGCACTTCGAGGACCGTGGTTGAGAGGGCCTTCGGTGCCCTCAAGCAGCGCTGGAGGTGCCTTGCTGGTCAGATGGACTTCGCTGTGGAGACCTCAGCCATCATAATCGGTGCCTTCTGTGTGCTGCACAACATCTGTGAGACCGATGGGACTGCCTTGGTGTTCCCCATGCCCCAGCGGCCACCAGGACCCATGCCACTCTATGTGAATGCTGAGAACGCGTGGGAATACCACTATGCCAAGCGGATCCATGCTTCCCTGGCAAGGCATATATCCAGTGATGCCGGGGCCTGAGCGTGCTGGGATACACACACACACACCCAGGGCTGCCATGGGATACCTCCAGTGCCTGGGACCCCGCCCTGACCACACAGGTGGCTCACAGCACCAGCCTTTCAAGCACCTCTGCTTGCCCACAGTCGTGTGGGGGCCTCCCCTCTGCAGGCCCCACCTGTCACCGTGCCTCACCCGAGGTGATCCCCCGGCCCTTCCCGATACCATTAAGCACACAATAAAGCAGTTGGTTGTGTACACCCATGTGTTTATTGACCATTCTGTGCCCCCTGTCCCTTTCCCCTTCCCCTCACTGCTGCTCCCTGGCCGGTCCTACCACCCCCACCCCCATGCCCCCCGATGCTGCAGCTTCCTGGGCCATCCCCTCAGCTGCCTTGTGGGCACCATAGAGCTCTTCTCTCCCCCACTGTCAGTCTCCCCAACCGTGTCCTGGGAGGCCTCTGGGTCCGGACCGTCTTGTGCGGTGGGGATGGAGGGCAGTGCTGGAGGGGGGCCCCTGCCTTCAGAGGTTGGGTGGGACCAGGAAGTAGATGCGCAGGCTCTGCACTCATGCCAGTGGCTGGGGAGGTGGGGGTGCCACGGGGGGCACCTGAGGTGCTGGAGCCAGTATGGTGCCGGGCAGAGCAGCTGCCATGATGTAGGCGCTCATGGTCCCTGCATGCAGCAGCAGTGAGGTGCCTATGTCCAGGGACCGGTCCATCTTTCGCATGTGCTCCCTCTCCCAGCTGATCAATGGCTTCATCTGCCTGGTGTGCTCCCAGCACTTCTGCCTCCATTTCAGGTGCATTTCTGCCACCAGCTGCTGGTCCTTGGTCTCTGCATGCTGCAGGGCCCTCTCCGTGGCCGCCTCCATGCAGTCTATGGCAGCAATCATCCATTCCCCCTGCTCCATGCTGGTCCGGACTATCTCCTCCACCAGATCCTCCCTCCAGTGCCATACCCGTGCCCTGTGCTCCCACAACGGCTGTGCCGGGGGCAAACCCATGCCCCCGACACAGCGGATGTGGGAACACAGGGCACGGGTTTGGCTGGTGGGGACACTACTGGTTGCCCTGTTGGGGAGCTGACTGGAAACCGTTAGTTGGGCTCGGTCACACGCCACCTGTCCCAGAGTGGTGCTGAGGTTGGTTGTTGGGGTCCCCCGGCTCATGGTGGGCTCGGTTCTCCTCCTTGGTGCCCCCCTTTGCCCCACCCATCCCCCCTCCAACCCCCACCCTGAGCCACTAGGTGTGCTGTACCAGGCTGGGGGGCATGCCTCTCCTGCCCGTCTGTGCCCTCGGCACACCCCTGTTGCCCCCCCCCCACCATGGTACCTCACCTTGGTCCTCCAGCTGCTGCTGTGGCTGTTCCCTGCTGTCCCCATTGCCAAGCGGTCCCGTGTACCAGGGCATTTGTGCACCTGTTGGGGAATGCATGTGGGGGGTTGTATTACCCTTCCATGGGCCCAGTACCCATCCTACCATCCCCCCCACTCATTGGCACCGGATGCTGGTGTCTCCTGGTCAGCAGTGCCTGTCCCCTCTATTCTGTGCCCGGGCAGGCCCCTGTGCACCCCGACCCCCTTCCCGTGTTCCCTGGTTCCTGGGGGCTGCAGGGATGGGCCTGTGCCCTGTGGGGGGCCCCCCACCCCTGGGTGCACCCCCTATGGTCTGCTTGCCATCCCAATCACTTGCCTACCCTCTAGGTTTGTCTTGGAACCCTCTGAGGCTGGCTCCTCTGTGTGGCTCTGCACTCCCTGCATACACTGGCTCAGGGTCACCAGTGTTCCAGCCTTGGATCTGCCCAAGTCAGACTGCAAGCATGGGCTCCCAGTGCTGGTTCATGAGGGGGGCCTGCTGCTCCCTGAGGTCCCAGGGTGTCCCTCTGGGGGGGCTGGGTCCCTGGAGTCAGTGCCTGTGGACAGGGCTGCCAGGGGTGGGTGTACATCCTCCCGTTCCCTGCTCTGGACCACAGCACTCCCCACGAGCCATGGGGTGACTATTGAGCCCTTCAGGTGAAGGATGCGGTCCAGGGCCTCATAGTAGGGGAAAGTCCATGCTCCATGTCTGGACCATCGGTTGTTGTCTTTGATGGCCTTGTACGCCCTCTTGAGCTCTTTGGCCTTGGAGCAGCATTGGGCCACGGTCCTCTGGTGCCCCGCTGCCTCCATGTCCTGCACGATCTCTGTGAACACATGCTCATTCCTCTTGTTCACGGCGAGCTCCACCAGGGACCCCCAAATCTGGATAAAGTCCTGGGTCTCCTTGTGCCCCCTATACCCCCCTCACTGGTACCAGAATCTACCATGTGTGCCCTCCTCCTCCTCCTACACTTCCCCTCTGCCGGTCTTCACCGGGGGCTCCAGCTCCCGGGCCCATTTCCGAGTCTGTGGGTCATAAAGGGGGGGGTTAGGTTCCTCTGTCCTTCTGACCCACGGCCCGTCTCCATGCCCCCCTCCCACCGGGAACCCCCCCCTTCATGCCCCTCTGCTGCTGCACATGCCCCCCTCGCTCTCCTTACCCATTTCCAGGGTGCCTCCATCCCCTGTCCAGTTGTTTCCTCTGGGGTGGCCTGCCCTGGCTGCTGCTGCTCCTCCACCACCTCCTCCTCCTCCCTTCCTCGCTCGCCTTCTGCTCTCCTCACCCTTCCACCTTGCTCCATCCCACCACATTCCCCTGCTGCTGTGTGCCCTTTAAATCTCCCTCCCCGGTCTGTGTGTTGCTCTTTGCCTGGCAGCGATGCTGCATGCTTTCAGCACGGCTGAGGATCATTTTGTTTGATCCCGCTTGGTGGTTGCTGTTCAGTCATTACGTTTGGTGGTTTCCCAATGGGAATCTCTGACCACGATTCCTGGGATGGTCCCGTCCCAACCTCCAGAACCGTGGTTGGCTTTGATCCCTACAGGTGATTGACTGTGGTGAACATCTGGATGCCACTGATCAGATGTTCAGGGCTCTTTGGCCACACCACAGGATTGTCTGTGGTTCACTGTGGTTGACTGTGATCTCGTAACGTCTGAAATTACCCAAAGATTCCAGCTGTTTCTCCTATATAGCTCTGCTGGTAGACTAGACAGAAGACTGATAGATCAAGGGTTCAAATCGAGGCTGTGTGGTAAGCTTTACGTTATGATTTCTTGCATTTATAAATTTATAATACTTTTGCCTTTTGTGGGGGGGATTCTCTGATGTTTCCATACAGTTTGTTTTCCTATAGGAGTCTTGAACTTTCTTCTTCCTTTCCAAATCTCTACCACTTCCTTTCCAAAGGAGCCATTTCCTTTCCAAAGCTCAACCAGGAGAGCTACCAGAGCAGCCAAAAAATGTGCCTATATACTTTGGTTACGAGGATGGGCATGGTATATTTGTCATATAAAGAGCTTACAGTTAGTGCCTTGAAAGGGCCCTTCTGTTATAGCTCAGCTGCTCTGCTTTGGGACAGCTGTGTCAAAGTTCCTAGGTTATATGATGCCTTCTGCTTGCCCGAGCCCCTCTCTAATAGCTGGCTTATAGAATTAGTGGGCACTTATATACACCCACCCGATTTTAAATTCAAAATGGGTCGGCAAGTACTCATGTCCATTATGGGTATAGGGTTGGGTACTCAAAGGACTAACCAAAAATGTGAATATTACTCACGGGTAATAAATTCACTACACATTTCAGCTCTTTACCCCAAGAAGTCTCTCCCCAAACATACATGTTCTGCTTCCTCTTGACCTTCCAATCTCTCCTAAATGCCTCCCTCTTCCATCAGGCTTTTCCTATATTCTTATTATTATTATTAACAAACATTTATATAGTGCCAGCAGTGTACCTGGCACTTTACAAAGTAATAAAATAGACATGGTCCCTGCCCTAGGGCTTACAATCTGAGAGACAGGAGCTGGGGGAGAGACTTAGGAAGGGGAACAGAGGGAGAGACAAGGGGTCTAACATTCATGAAG
>QEPC01005590.1:7124-28145 GCA_003113815.1 Sphenodon punctatus | reverse complement strand
GAGGAGACGGGCGGGCGGCGGGGCCAATGCGGCCGCCGCGTCCGGCCGATCGTGCCACGGCCCGGGATCCCGCCGGGGATCCCGGGCCGTGGCACGCGGCCAGACGTTACTTTTCCTTGGCCACGGCCCGGGGTCCGTTTGACCACGCTTCCCGGGACCTTCCCCCGGCTAGCCCGGGAAGCGTGGTTCAAACGAACCCCATGTGGGGATTGACCGTGGCCAACATCTGGCGCGCCGCGAATAGACGTACGGGACACGGTGACCACAGGTGGGTATTCACCGTGGTTCACCGTGTTCACGTAACGTCTGAAATCACCCAGAGTTGAGTGTCATCAGCATAGAGGTGGTATCCTCACCTCCACAAATTTTTCATGACCCTGATGCTGTCTGATCCTTGTAGCTTTCTGAATATATTCCCCTCCCTTTGTCTCCCCACCCGTCCCTTCTAGATTGGAAGTCTCTCATGGAACAGACTTGTCTGTAACCAAGGCCACTTTCAGACATCCCCCCTCCCCCCTGCGCACATATTCTGCCTGTGGGGGGGAATGCGCAGCCAGGATATGCGCGGGGATTGGCCAGTCTGAAAGGCCCTCCCCCCAAGCGGCTTTGCTAGCAGACATGCGCATGGATGCAGAGCTTGATTTCCTGCTCTGCATCCCTGCATGTGTCTACTGGCAAAGCCACATGGGGGGGGCCTTTCAGACCAGCCAATCCCCGTGCATACCCTGGCTGCGCATCCCTCCCCTCCCCCAGCCAGAATATGCTCGGGGGGGGGGAGGATGTCTGAAAGTGGCCCAAGACTGCTCAGCAGGCAGGCACTTTGTTGGTGTTATATACATTTCTTCCCAAGAAAACCAAATGAGAGTAACCTGAAACAAACAAACAAAACTTCCTTCTGAATCTGTTTCCTAGTAGAAGGGCCCTTGCTGTTATGCTGCTATCTGCTGGTAAAATTGCACTGCAAAAGAAAACAGACTGTCACAACACAGGCTAAACTTGAGATGAAACTGACTGATACAGCCATACCCAAAACTTGATGTCACAACACTGACTGTACCACGGAGTAGGAAATTAACACATTCCTCATGGCAAGTAAAGGCCACACAACTCCATGTACATATAGGATCAACTAAAGAGTGAGAGAGAATCAAAAATCACATTTATATATAGGGCCATTGTTAAAAACAATTACCAGGCTTATTGACATGCATGATTTGATGGGTAAAAACCAGCATGGCTTTAGCAAAAGGAAATTGTGCCTCATTAACCTATTTGAATTTTATGAGGTTGTTAATAAGCACATGAATAGGGGTGATCTAGTTGATATGGTATATCTGGATTTTCAAAAAGCTTTTGACAAAGTCCTCACCAGAGTTTCCTGAGCAAACTAAGTAGTCATAGGATAAGAGGAAGAACACTGTCATGGATTGGTAGTTGGTTATAAGACAGGAAACTAAGAGTAGGAATACATTAATGGTCTTTCCAAGTGGGAGAGAAGTAAACAGGAGGGTGCCCCAGCGGTCAGTACTGGGAACAGTATTGTTTAACATATTAATGATCTGCGGAAAGGGGTAAAGAGTGAGGTGTCTAAATTTGCAGATGACACCAAATTATTCAAGATAATTAAGACCCTGGTAGACTGTGATGAACAACAGAGGGATCTTGCGCAACTAGGTGAATACGCAATAAAATGGCAAATGAAATGCAATGTTGATAAGTGCAAGGTGATGCACATAGGGTAAAAAAAAAGACATGCAGCTGGTGTGTGTAGGAAACTGCAGCTAACACACCCTGGGCTGTCAGGGCACCAGACAAACGTGCCTGCATCTGCAGAGCCATCCTGCCACCCGCACAGACTGGGTAGGGCTGGGAGCTCCAAAAATGTGTGGGTGGTCAGCCCTGCCCTCAGTGCCTAGGCCCTACCATGATGGACAGTCATGGTGGTCCCCGACCCATGGCAGGTAAGGCGGTTCAGAACAGATGTTCTGGCCCATGTGGACAGCCCTTAGTCCAGGCTGTGACTCAGAGATTTTCTGAGGACACAGCCCAGGCTAGCCGCCTACCCGCCTCGGGGCACTCTCAGGCTAACGTCTGGCAGCACCAAAACAGACATGCTTGTGGTTCCCGGGCCAAAGCAGACCTAAGCGGGCCGTTGTCATGACTGTTTTCACTAGGGCTGAAACTGTTTCTCAGTGAGAATCACGATTCTTGTCTCGTGCCTGCAAATGAAAACAAGACAAGAATTGGCTGGATTCTCACAAAGAAACATGAGACTCGGGAATGCTGTAGCTGCGGACTTCCTGCACTGAGCAGGGGGTTGGACTAGATGATCTCTGGGTTGCCTTACAACTCTATGATTCTATGGGGAGCTCCTGAGTCCCAACAGAGAATTGATCAGGATTGGGAGGAGGGAGAGTAGGAGGGGGGCAGACTCAACAGACGTCTCCAGAATTCTACTGTCTCTCAGGAGTCCGCAGCCAATAGAATGCTGAAAAGCAGTGCTGAGCCCACCTCTTTCCTTCGGCTCCCTCCTCCCATGTGGGAGGGGAGAGTCCCTTCCATCTGTGCAAAGCAGGTATAAAACACCATCAAATCAAAATGTAGCATTTCGTGCTGAATCTCTATTCACTTGGCACAAGTATAAGTAACAGCACAAGGTTCAAAGCAGTGGGGAGAACCAGGACCATAAAAGAGAATAAATCACAGCTGCCCAGAACTGTTAGGAGCTGTATCCTCAGCTGCTGTAAACTGCTGTGGCTGAATTAAAATATATACATTTTTTAAAAAAAAAAAATCGGGGCTCACAAAAAAAGCAGAAAACATACTTTCTAGATACAATCTCTCTCTTACTCTCTGAAAAATCAGAAAGTTTCTCTGACCCTCACTGTTAAGAGAGTTAGGTTAAACAAGTGAAGGCATCAGTCACAGAACCCCTGCCATGATTATGTAAATCTGAATCAGATTTTCACCACTTTAACAGAAATTTATCAAGTGCAAAAGAAAAATAATAATAAAGTAACAGTTTGTGTTATTTTTGTATAACCAGCTCAGATGTGAAAATAGGTTTGCCTTCATTTCCTTCAAATTTAGAGTTGGAGTGCTAGCCCAGCTCAGTTCAAACCGTGGTGCTAATTATCCATGATGTGCCATTTACACAAGACTGACTATTTTACAGAAAACTGGGAAAACACTAATTGGCTGCTTGGTTATGGTGCCTAGTGAAGAAAAATACCAAAATGATAGTGACCCCACACACACCCTTTGCCAAATGCAGATTTTACCTTGCAAAACCCCATCTATTTTGCTTGTATTGCCCAGGACAGAGCTGTTTAGATGACTATTTAATTAAAAGCAATTACCACAAAATGACTCCGTTTTCTGCATTGCAGTCCCATTGCTTTACTTAGGAATGCTCTGAATTTACATCAGCTTGACAATTAAAGCTCCAAACCAGTTACTAAAGCCTTTTATATCTGGTTTTCATTAGTTCGTATTAAACGATTCATTGGCTTGATTTTCACTTCAGTGAGCCTTCTCATAAAATCTAGTTAGGCATGATGGTGATATCGCACAAGAAATGAAATGAATTAATACATCAGCAAAAATACATCCAAGCAGACTGTTTTTGCTCCCATTTTATTATTTTGCAGATATACTTGTCAGTCATGAGCAAGATATAGTGAAACCAAGGGGATAGCAAAGACAGTCAAAAGGGAGTCTTTGAGGCTGCTTCATTTGTCGAAGCAGGTGTGAAAGTCTCTGCAGGGGAGAGTTATCCTTTGGATGGTCTCTTCTTAGTGTTATAGTGGTGCCCGCTAATGCTGCAATAATTAAGGGTCTCTCGCTGTTTCCCAGTATAAACCCATATCTTCAGATTGGTTCATAACTCATCTATAAATATTTTTATTTATTTGCTTCCTATTAAAAGTCAAAGTCCCAGATTGAGCTGGGTGTTCATTTTAATTTGTTTTCACCAACTGAAAACTCAAAAAAATGTTTCTGCCAATTTTAAGCTCCAGATTTTGTAAAAGAACAAACACAGTACATAGTACATATGTATTAGTGCATAATATCTACACTTCACAACCCCTTGACATCTTCCAAATCCTATATTCCAAATTCTCCACATGAGGAGAGTCTCAATAGGTTAGGAGAAGGCAACTTTTTAGGGAAGGCCGTTGAACAGATGATTGCCCAGAAGCTTCAGGCTCATCTTGATACCGGATTTCTGGTGGACCCATTTCAGTTTCAGTCAGGTTTCATTTTTCATCCAGGATACAGTACAGAGACTGTACTTGTGGCCTTGGTTGATGATCTTGCTCTTGGAGATTGACAAAGGAAATTGTGCCCTATTGGTTTTGTCAGATGCTGATGACACCCAACTCTATCTCTCTTTTTGATCTGGCCCAGGTCCTGCAGTCTTGGTGCTTACCCAATGTCTGGCTGCTGTTGGGGACTGGATGAGGATTAGCCAACTAAAGCTGAATCCAGATGAGACTGAAGTGATGATGGTTGGACGACTTTGTGGTGTGGAGGGGACTGGGATTCCTATAATTGATGAGGTCCAGCCCCCTCTGGTTACTCAGGTTTTCATCAACTGCATCTGGTGAGGAGGCTGCAGCCCTTTCTTTCTGGTTCAGATCTGGTCACCATCATCCATTCCCTCCAGGCTAGTTTACTGCAATGCGCTCTACACGGGGGTGTCATTGGTGACTGTTCAGAAGCTGCAACTGGCACACAACATGGCAGCCCGGCTCCTTTTGGGGATGGGTCACCTTGAGCACATTACTCCGGTGCTTTACAGTCTGCAGTGGCTACCTATAGCTTTCGGGGCACAAATTAACCTACCTCACAGGGTTATTGTGAGGATTAAGAGTTGGGTTAATTAGTTGTTCATGTTACAGTTAATAAGTTAAAGAATTGTAAGCCACCCTGGGCCTAAGGGATAGAGTAGGATAAAAAAAAAATTTAAAAAAAAAATTCAAGGTGCTGGTTTTGATCTTTAAAGCCCAAAATGTCCTGAGCCCCACATATCTCAAGGGCCTTCTTTCCTAACATGCTCCACCATGAGCATTGTGGTCCGCTGGAAGCACACTCTTGCAGGTTCCACCTGCCAATCTTCAGGCTCATCACAGATGAAAGGCGTTTTTGATTACTGTCCCAATATTGTGGAACTCCCTTCCCCTGGAAGTCTGTCTGAGCCTGATCCTGAGCATATTCTGGAGGTGGTGTAAAAGCTTTCTTTTTGGCAAAATGTTTGGCAGGCAGGGATAGGGGCTGGGCTGGGTGTGTTTAGGGGTGAACGTAGGGTTTTTTAAAGAGATTTTACTGTATTTTAATGTATTTTGTGTAGTAATACTGTAAGCCACCCTGAGCCTTTGGAAAGGGCAGGGTAAAAAATTGAATAAATAAACTGAGAGGGGATACGATAGAAGTTTATTAAACCACGAGTGGTGTGGAACAAGTAAATGGAGGCCTGTTATTAACCCTCTCAAATAATATTAGAACTAAGAGACACTCCATGAGACTAACTGGCAACAGATTAAAAAAAACTAAAGAAAAAATGTACTTTTTCACTTAAATGCCGATTTAACTTGTGGAACTTGTTGCCAGAGGATGTTGAGAAGGTCATTAGCATAAGGTGAATTTTAACAAGGTTTAAGTGGTTATTAGTCAAGTGGGTCAGACAGGGCACAGCCTGACTCTTCTGACCTTATATGTCACTTCCTGTGTTCGTAAAAGCATTGAATGCATTGGTGTTAACATTTAGCTTTGGCTAATAGTTAGGGTCTCAGGTTGTGGGGGGCAATGCTGATGCTTTGGAAGATCATGTCCCCACAGCTTAAAGCAGGGGTGGGGAACCTCAGGCCTGGGAACCAAATGTGGACCTCAGCAGGTTTTTACGTGGCCCCTTTCCAGTTCTTGGATCTGGCCCTTGAATCCAATTCCTCCCTCCAATCCCTGAAAGACTGAACTCAGGATAAAGGAGCAGAAAAACCCATGATTTGGGCCCTCCTTTTCTTGAGTGCAACATTAAGCAAACACACCCCTAATTTCTATGTGCTCCTTGTAACTTGTGGCCGCTTTTAGACGAGCAGGTCACCGTCACTTGATCCGATCACGCTATATTTCAAAATCCCGCAACGCGGGATTACACGAGATGGCCGGCGGGGATTATACGCATAGCGGTCACGCATTCTTTGTCAACCGCGAATTAATTACTTCGATTGTTAGGTATTTAATTTGCGGTCCGCAAAGAATGCGCAACCACCTCCTATGCGCATGATCCCCGCCAGCCGTCTCGTGTAATCCCGCATTGCGAGATTTTGAAATATCGCACGAACGGGTTGCATGACCGCAATCCGCTCATCTAAAAGCGGCCTGTACTAATTTTCAGTGTGGTCCACAGGTGGGAAAGGGTTCTCCACCCTTGGATTAAAGGGTGTTTTTTCTTTACCATTCATCTTTTCTGAATGAACAGGAATGTAAAGGTGCCCTTTAAGCATCAATGTATTGTTCTTAGACAATTTTTCCCTTTGGGTGTTACCACAAGTGACGGAGGATTGCCGCTGTCACAACTCAATCTGGACTGAGAAGCCGCTGGCAACCTAGTCAGGATCAGGTCCTGTCATGGAACAAATGATCATGCAGCCAGGCCAGGCGGCGGGGAGCTGAACAAGCATGCGGCCAGCTGGCCTCACCCCCCCACCCCCACACACACACACACGATGGGCAGTCATGGCAGGACAGCCTGCTGTAGATCTGCTGTGATGGGACTGACAGTCACCTGAGCTGTGATCCTGGAGATCTCTGGGATCACATCCTGGGCTAGCCACTGTCACGCCCAGGAGCAATCTGGGATAAACTTTTGGCAGCCAGACAACAAACATGATGGTGGCCTATGGGCCACAGTAGACCTAAGTGGGCTGCCATCACATTTGTTAACACCCTTTGTCTCTTTCAGCAGAGAGACACACTCCAGACAGGTCTGTCACAAGGGCATGTTTTCCCATTCCTTCGAGAAGGGTCAGCTTCCTCTCAACCAAAATCCTTTTCTCCTGCAAATTAAATCAACCAAGGAAAAGGTGGTTCACGTCAGTTAGCCCATTAGTCCCTTTCCCCTATGCCCTCTTACTCCCACGGAGCTCTTCTTGAAGCAAGGAGCATCCGGAAGGTCTTGTTTGGGTTTCAAAAGTTGTGGGAGATATGGAAATGCATGCCCCCCGCTGTTTTTGGAGCTGGAGGGGGAGACTCATGACCCTTTGTGTCTACTGGAATCAATCAAAAGACTCCTGAAAGACCGTGGGAGAGCAGAGGGTTCCTCTTCCTCTCCTAGGGGCAGCATAAAGGACTGCAGTGATAATTTCCTTCAAGCTATCAAGTAAGATATCTCAAGAACTTTGGGCTCAGTTGTTACCACAATAATTGCTCCCATTTCCTAGCAACATTTCTCATAATTGCTCAGAATTTGGCCTTTGTCATATGGGTCTGCATATGGCAAATTGTTTTAAAACTGTCACTTGGTTAGTTGCTTTATTAGTTCATTATGTGCAAGTTCTCACCAATGGCTGTTTGCTACTTTAATAGCGAAGGACTGCGGCACCCTTAAGTCAGTGCGCCCTAGGTATCAGTGGGACAGGGACAGCTAAATGATGCCATTTGAGCATGTAAAACGTTTTCCAGTGCACATGCTGTCCAATATCCTAAATATGGAGAGACACAAACAGCCTGCCAACACTTTTCAAAAGAGATCTATGTTCATAAAGTGTTTACAGTTTGAAGTTGTTCCAGTATCTTTGTTGTATGGTATGCAAGTTTTCTCTTTTCTTTAATTACCTAAATAGTTATTTTTAGATATATCCAATTTTTTTCCCTGGAGAGACAGAAACAGCTCTGCCTGGACACATATGGTAACACATCCATAAATAAAAAAAAGAGAGATGGAATTATTACATACCCAAGAGACAGCCACTGTAAATAATATGGGTTTCAAAAGCTGCATAATTATGTATTTGCCTGAGAGACCAAAAGAATCTCACCATGCAAGAAATACAAACAAAAGAAAACAGCATTAAAAACTTAACGTGAGAATTGGACTTGGAGTACTTCCAATGCTATTGCTATTCAAAATGAAGGGGCAAAGTTATGTTTCCATGGAAGTCACACCCACTGAGTGCATATCTGGAAAACCAACTCCTCTCTTAGGATCCATCACAATTCTTAAGGTCAGTCAAGCATACCCTCTTGCAAGTTCCATCAGTGCACCATGTCCGTACAACAAGGGCATATAGAGACATAGGCCCTTTTTAAATGGGCGGGGGGGGCGCAGTTCAGGCTGGTATTGTTGCAGAGTAATAAATGATTCGCAATCAGTAAGGACAAATGCAGCTGAAGGTTTAAAAACAAAACTTTACTTAAGACTTTCCAGGCACAAATCCTTAGTTACATCTAACTAGTAAGAAGACAAAATGGAGACTGAAACAATGAGAGAGAAGGGAAGAAGGAGTGGTTACACAAAGGAATTCAACTGTAAAACCCCATCTCCCTTCCATGTACACATAAGCAGCGCCATCTGGTGGCTCTATAGTCAATTACTGTTCTTAATACAGCAGGCATTAACTTATGGATGTTGCATATGCCAACACACCTTCTCAACAGACAGAAGTTAACCTACTATGCCCATTTTACTTAGTAACTTTCAGTGGCGCTCTCCTGCTAAAGGTTTTGTCAGGGCATCTGCTACCTTGTCTTCTGTAGCTTCCTTTGTCCATTTGTTGTGTTCCCCTTCTGATGTTTGTAAGACGTCATCCCATGTTGATGACTTAGATAGTCTGTCGGTACTTGCTTTGTAGGACAGTCGGGTGGGTGGTTTGCCTTTATTTTCGCTGGTAGATCTTCTGATTTCAACATCTGCAGGTGATTGGGTTTCTTCCTGCATCTCAGATTGAGCTTGTACTGATTTCAACTGTTTGTTCAGGACGCTCTTCTCCTCCTGATTCAGGACTCGCTTCTTCTCCTGATTCTTGTAAGGATATTACACTGTTGCTTGGGTTTTCTTCAAAAGTCACGCTGTTGCTGATAGTTACTTTGTCTGTGTGTGGGTTGAGGATTCTGTATCCTTTGGAATGTTCGCTGTATCCAACAAGAATCCCTTCCACAGCTCGGTTTTGTAGTTTGGTGCGTTTCTCTTCCGGAATGTGCACGTATGCCTTGCATCCAAACACTTGGATGTGTCCCACATTAGATTTTTCTCCATACCAGAGTTCGTATGGAGTTTTATTTGCTGTTCTTGAGTAGAGTTGGTTCTGTAGATATGTCGCCGTAACTACTGCCTCGCCCCAATATTTTTCTGGCAGTCCGGAGTCCGTCAACATGCACCTGATCATTTCTGTTAAGGTTCTGTTCTTTCTTTCAGCTACCCCATTTTGCTCGGGCGTGTATGGTACCGTCTTCTGGTGCTCTATCCCGTGGGCTCTCAGGAAGTCTTCAACTCTCTTTCCTGTGTATTCGCCTCCGTTGTCGGTTCGGAGTACGAGCGGCTTGCATTGGAATCTGTTGCTTGTCATGGTTATGTAGTCCTTTAATTTTTCCAGTACTTCATCCTTATGCTTCATGAGGTATGTGACTGTGTATCTTGAGTAGTCGTCTATGAATGTCATTATGTATCTGTTCCCTCCAGGTGTGGGTACTTTCATGGGGCCGCACACATCGCTGTGTATGAGGTCAAGTGGCTTGGAGGTTCTTGTCTGGCTTGCCTTGGGGAGCGTTGCTCTGGTGGCTTTAGCTTTGATACAGCATTCACATCTCATGGTCAAGGGACATGCTGTTACTATCAGGTCTTTTGTCAGCTGCTGTCTTTGCAGTTCCTTTATACTTTCCGGGTGCCTGTGACCCAGGCGTCGATGCCACAGATGAATGCAGTCCTTGTGTTGCTCATGTGCAGTGAGTTTTGCTTGTTCCTTGGTTGCACTCAAGCGATACAGGTGCTCATCTGCATAGGCTCTGGCTAGGACCCTTGTCCCCTTCTGGATTGTGCATTCATTACCCCGGAACTTGACGGTGAGCCCTTTCTCTGTTAGGCGTTTAACGGATAGGAGTCCTCCCTCTAAGCCAGGTACATACAGCACATCCTTTACTGGTATTGCTAGTGTGCCTCCGTGTGGCTTGTTGCAACTTAGAATTCCTTCGCCAATACCTTCTGCAGTGATGCTGCTTCCATCAGCGAGGTATATCTCTTCTTTGTTGCTTGGGTCCAGTACCGTGAAAAAGCTCTTGTCGCTGGTCATGTGACTTGTGGCTCCAGAGTCGACACACCAGTCCTGTGATGAGTTGGTCTGTGTTGCTCTAAAACATCCTCTCCACTGTTCTGTGGTTGTGTCACTGGTTGTAGCCTTGGCCCTTTGCTTAGACACTTGTGGAGATCGCTTTTGTTGTTCTGCCTTCCATATGGAGCAGTCTTTCTTTAGGTGTCCTTCTTTCTTGCACCGAAAACATGCCCTTGTTTCCTTCTTGTGCAATCTGTTGTCTGCAATTCTCAGGGCAGTTTCCTTATCCTGTTCCTGATTGTCTTGCATGATTTCTTTCCTGCGCTGGAATTCATCCATGAGTCTCCCTTTTACAAATTCCAGTGTTAGTTCTGCCTCAGGCCTTGTCTCTAGGGCGTTTATGAGGGCGCTGTATGATTCAGGCAGGCTGCAGAGAAGTAAGGCCGCCACGTGGTTGTCTTTTATCTCTTCACCGATGCCTCGCAGTTGTGCTACCACTTCCAGCATTGAATTTATGTGATCCTGCATCTCCTTCCCTTTACCAAGTCTCATCTGGTACAGTTTCCTTAGGAGAAACAGCTTACTGTTCAAGCTGGTCCTTTCATGCAGCTTCTGCAGTGCATTCCACATGCCCTTTGCTGTGGCCTCCTCCCTTATGTGGATTAACTGGTCATCTTCTACTAGCAGGCTTATGGTTGCCTTTGCCTGTCTGTTCTTTCTGTCCCACACCTCAGGGTTTGCTGCAGGTCTGTCTGTGGTGATCACCTCCCACTGGTCATCTTTGGATAGGAGCATTTCTATTTTGAATTTCCACAACTGGTAGTTTGTGTTATTCAGCTTGCAGACTGAAAGCTTTAATTCAGAGCTGCTGGCCATGCTTGCTTCCCTCCCCTCAGATTGGGATTCTGGTTCTTCTGCTCACTTACAGTTAGTAGGCCTCCTCTGGGAGTTTCCTTTGGGCCTCTTTTCCTTTCAGCTCACTTCCAGTCTTTAGAGTTGTTCTGGGCTGTTCTGAAGAGGTCTGGGCCCATAACTTGTTGCAGAGTAATAACCAATTCGCAATCAGTAAGGACAAATGCAGCTGAAGGTTTAAAAACAGAACTTTACTTAAGGTTTTCCAGGCACAGATCCTTAGTTACATCTAACTAGTAAGAAGACAAAATGGAGACTGAGACAATGAGAGAGAGAAGGGAAGAAGGAGTGGTTACACAAAGGAATTCAACTGTAAAACCCCATCTCCCTTCCATGTACACATAAACATAGCAGCGCCATCTGGTGGCTATATAGTCAATTACTGTTCTTAATACAGCAGGCATTAACTTATGGATGTTGCATATACCAACAGGTATGCAGCAGGTGAAGCACCACTGATGGGGAGATGGGCAGGGGGATGGTGCAGACAGGTGCACACCCATCCCCCATGGATCCCCACGCATGGAGCAATATTTTCTCTGGTTGCGCCCTACGTGTTTTCCCCAGTTGCTCCATGAGTGAGTGATTAGTGGAGGATGGGCATGCATGTTTTGTGGGCGCACGCACCCATGTCCACCCACATATTTACACGGGCAGCACCTATGCATGCACACACAGCAGATCTGCATGTGCATGCGTGGATCCGTCTCATGTAGAAAGGGCCTTAGAGCCATTCTTGGTGACTGCTTCACAAATCTAGAACTCCCTTCCCCTGGAGGATTGCCAATGCCAAGACTGAGCATTTTCTGGGGGCAATATATTATAAGACCTTTTTATTTGGCAGGCAGGATTGGGTTTATTAGGAGGTTGGGGTTCTTTTAAGAGATTTTATATTTCCATATTGTGTAAATATTATGGTGTACATCTTATTTTACATTCATTTTATATATTGTTATTTACCCTGAGTCTTCGGGACAGTGCAGAACACAAATCTAAATAAATAAAAATAAATCCTAACCTCATTAAAGTCAATAAGGAAAATCAGGTTGACTTTAATAAGTCTAGAATTGTACCCATTGATTTCAATGGAGCTAGGAGTTTCCCCAAGGGGCCTGCTTTATCTCGTGCTCGCTCTTTGCTTTCAGTTAAGTTAATCCCAGTTTATACTGATGTAACTGAGAGGAGAATCAGACCAAAAGCTGAGATTTTGTTCTCCAGAAATCATGTTCTGTACTACTTGTATTTCATCCCTGACTTCAAAATGTTCTAGTTAGCTTGTCAGATGCTTGACACTGAACTATATTAAGCCCCAGTCTTTGCTCTCATTGCTTGCTGCATACCCAAAACCTGCCTAAGCGAAGCACTCTGATTATCTGAAATGGGTAGGTTCAGACGGAAGCCTACTAACCTTTTGTATTGTCAGCAGGCAACAAATCTAAGGCAGAGTCAATTCGTGTGAGCACACGGATACAAAAAGATAGAAAAGCACATATCCAAAGTGTGACAGATAACCACAATGCTTTGGAATGTGGAAGCTGACATGGATTGTATTGTGTTTAGTTCTATAGGCTTCTGCTAATTCCAAGCAGCCTATTTCATCCCAGTAAATCCCACTTAACTGTAATACCATTTTTCCTGTGTCCACTTTAATTTTTCCTCAATATTTCAAGGCTTCGGTGTTTCAAAAGCAAGAAATTTGCCGTAAAGTTAAATGTCTTTTCCCCTGCTTGTCCATGCAGGGGAATACGTCCAGCATGCTTGACAGCCTTGCTTGCTGCTAAAGGACAGGCTACTTTGTCCCAGGCATATAGAAAAATAGTCTTTTCATTACAGAGATGGAACAAGGCATTATTATTTTTTCCCCCTCTTTTGAGCAGCTGGTAAGAACTGAACTTCTAGTTCTATTGCCAATGCTTTTGCAAGTGTAATTCACAGCATCAGTGTTACTGTTGTTTTGTACCAGGCTGAGACGTCTTTTCTCTCAGTTATATTTGCGTGCCATTTTAGTGCCTGCTCCCACTCCACAGCCAGGCCAAAAAAGGGAAGGCAGACTGCATTAAAGGGGAAACAGAGGAACCGCAGTGGGCCAGGGGAAATGGGCTAGAATAAAGATGCATAATGGGGGTTCCCTGCCCTTGGACTAAAAGATCACAAATAGAAAAATTAATAAAAAGAAATCTGAGTGAATTTTGAACTTTACAAAAGGCATAACTTCAGATTTCTTAATCGAAATGCATTTTAATGGCTCAACTATTCTGAGAGCTCTGTCCTCTTGGGGATTTTTTTATTTATTTATTTATATGTTTATGTACTCCCCCACCCCCCTTCTCCAAAGACTTAATGCATCTTTCAATATCAAAAATATAAAATGCATTTAAATCCCTTTAAACCCTAACATTATCCCAGCCACCCACCTCACCTTTTATCCCCACCTGCCACTCAGCAATCCTCCTCTCAATCCTATTCCTGCCTGCCAAACGCCTGGCTAAGCAAAAAGGTCTTGTGTCTCCTCCAGAAAATGAACAGACTAAGGTGGACCCTTAATTGTGTGGCAGCAACCGAGAACACCCCCCTGCACGCCCTTGTTGTAGCAACTTCATGTGCAGTTGGCACTCGCAAGAGGGCACGCCTGGATGACCTCAGAGGCTGTGCCAGGACATAAAAAATCCCTCACCCCTAGTGTTGCCATACCTCCCCTTTAATCCAGGATGCTTATGAAATACACATTGTGCAGGGTTGCATTGGTTCCAAAGCAGCCCTGCACCATGTATTTTTTATAAACGTCCTTGATTAAAGGGAAGGTATGGCAACCCTACTTACCCCCAACTTTCCCAAGCCCTATCCCTGTCTGCCAGAATAAGCAGATCTTTCAAAGTTGCCAACCATTTAGGACACATGGGCCTTCATTCTCCTTTATTTAAGTTTATATTCCACCCTTTCCCAGAGGCTCAGGATGGGTTATGTAACAAATAAATATACATACCCCCACCTTATGTTTGGGCTTAAAAAGTCCACTACCCCCAACTTCTCCCCCTTGATTCAGAACTGATAGACATTCACAGCTGCTCCATAATTTTTGATCACCTTATTAAAGATGGATATTCTTGCCCACTCCTCCCCAGACCTACACAATATATCTCAGCTAGCATCTGTCATGGGTATGGATGAGGGGCATGGTGAGTCATAGCAGGAGCAGGTCCAGGGTAAGTTGTGCAGGAACAGTGCTAGGGCACATTGTGCAGGACCAGGTCTAGAAGTTCTTGGACGGTGATCAGCACATGGACCAGGGGGTAGGGAAGATGAAACAGGACTGAAAAGTGAGCTTGCAGGACACGGCAGGAAGACAGGCTGGCAGGACCTCACTGGACAAGACAAATGGAGCTGAACCAGACAGGTGGACAAACTGGAGCAGATGGACAGACAGATGAAACGGAACTGTGGGGAGCAGACAGTCAGGCAAGGCTGAAGGATTGAGTTCCAAAGGGGAGCTTGCAGGCCCATAGGACACATCTGGAATGGGGAGTGGCCACTCCATAATTCATGCAGACATCAGGAAGAACACAACAGGAGAAAGGCCACAGGAACTGGAAGTGAGTGATGATCCACCCAACTTCCAATGGCTGCTGACTGGCCTTATAGATAGGCGAGTCAGGAGTCAGCCAGCTAGGAAGTTGGGGGCGTAAAGCAGGGCTGAGGAATATGTGTGGCCTGACCGGGGTGGTGTAAAGCCATCATTACTAGCCCTGGAACCTAGCCAGAGTGCCTTGACAGTGCAGAGTCACCAGCCCATGTACTTACAGTCCCAAGGGCCCTGCTTCAAGACTAGGGCCCTGACATCACCCTCCCCCCTCAAAGAGCATCCTCTGGCTGCCAAGATCTACGAGCTCCAGACAGTATTTCTTTTTGTGGAACATCAAAGCAACCAGACAAACAAGACAAAGGGGTGGTCTGCGTGATTGGGCAGATGGATCGTTCCATCATGGGCATTGACAAGAAGCATGGTGAGTCATAGCAGCACACATCAGGAACGGGGAGTGCAGAGCTAGCCCATAGTTCATGCAGCCATCAGGAATAACAGAACAAGAAGGAACAAGCACAGGAAGGAAGGTGACTGAAGATCCACCCAGTTTCCTGTGACTACTGACTGGCCTCAAACAGATCAGTTGTGTTTGTGTACTGATTGTGTTATCTATGTTGTTTATGCTTATATATATATATATATGGTTTTAATATGTTGTGAGCCGCCCCAAGCTGCTATAGCAGGAGGAGGTGGCCAAGAAATCAAATAAATAAATAGACCAGCAGCCAACCAAGAAGCTGGGGGCGTGGAGCAGGACTGAGGAGGCAGTGTGGCCTGGCCAGGGTGGTGGTCTTTGCAAGCTCTGCATCTTGGCCAGAGCACTTTGATAACACAGAGGAGCAGCCCCTGTGCTCAGGGACCTAAGGGCACCCGTTCTCAAGGTCAGGGTCCTGACAAGCTCCCTCATCACTAGAATCAGCAATGGCCAGGTGGACACCTCAAAGCTCAAAATTTAAAAGAATTCCATCATTCACCTAGATTTAATAGCAGTAAAGGCGATTTCAGCTAGCACCCACCAACCAGAGTGAACAGTGTCAGTACAGCTGATTTAGTGACAGTCCCCAGAAAAGAATGGAGTCATCTGTGAAGCAGAACAGCGCACAGTGACAGTGGGCATTTTTATACATACATTCAAGTTCCAGATTTTTCAGTCTTCTGGGTTTACAAGTAAGTTCCGGATTCATTTTTCTCACACACAGAGCCCTGAGGTAGTTCCTGGATGCATTCTTCACACAAACACTGCCCTGAAGCAGCCTAAAGTAGCCGCAGCTGTAGATGTGACAGGCTGCCATGGAAACCAAAGAACCACAGCTGCCTGGAGCAAAGCAGTTTACCAGGAGAAGTTTTTACACACAAGTTCTGGGAGAAGTTCTATGCAGAAGTTCAAAGATCTGGATGTTTAAGATCTGGGTGAGTGATTTAGACAAACAGAAAATTCAGGATGTATCAGCAAACATCCAGGAGAAATGTGTGTGTAAAAATATCCAATGTGGCAGGGCAGAGTCACTGTGGACTACTGACCCTTTAAGAGAGAGAACTCCAGGCAGTTGCAAGTCCTTGCAAGGCATCAGGCACTGAATAAACAGGAGGATATCACCTAATGAGGAAGCAGCTGGGTTTGGGGCATGGCAGGAGCCAGCCCAAGAGACTAAAGTCTGGATTATAGCTCAATAAGAGGGAGGTTACAGAGAAGGCAGTTGCTCAGGAGACCTCAGCCTCTACACAGGGAGCTCAGAAGGTGGTATCTGAGCAAAGGAGTTCTACTAGGGTGTGGGCATGCCTGACCCAGAAACTGGGTAAATTGTATATAGATTGTGTGGGGAAATAAAGAGACAGACTTGGAATAATTTCAAGAGAGAGTGACTGTGTTGGACCCTGATCCTGTGAGAACTCACCCCCGGTGAGCCTGTCCCTGCCACAGACACCCTGCAAGAAAAAGGGACTATGATTTGCTTCTCTGTGTCTAGAAAACACCAATACCCGGATTATTCTTCTACTCTCCATTGTCCAAAGAGCTAATATTTTGATCATATGTCTGCATATTTTTTGCCTGGACTGAATGCTACTTGATGCTATTCCTACAGGAATTTTATCAGTAAAACCATTCTTTCCTGAATGAGAATTGAGACATCTCTGGGAAACGTGACTGGGTTTCCCATTGGTCTTCTTTTATTGAGAGCTAGCAGTCAGATATAATGTTAATTTAAGCCTCAGGAGAGGTGCTAAGACATGTTTTGAAAATATGCAGCGTGGGACGGCAGGCAGGAGCCTCAAGATCGCCTTTCATTGTTGCAGATCTTTCTCTGGTGTTAAGGCTTAGCCTAGTGTATGCCCATTGGGAAATCTACTCAGTGTTTTACACCACCTCCAAATTTGCTGCCCCAAGGCTTTGTCAAAATCCTGCTTCTAACTAGCAGTGATATTGCAGGTTGTGCAGCATGGTGCTTATTGTTACGGGGTTTTTTATTTCTGTGCCTGGGCAAAACATTATATATAAAACATTATATATAGGGTAAAACCAGACGTGACAGCGGACCTCTGTGGCCCGCTTTGGTCCAGACAGATGGTGGCCAGGGATTGCCCCAGGCCTCATTGGCTGCTGTGGCTGCCCATCATGGGGGGGGGGGGGCAGGGTGCTGGGCACAGGGCAGGGCTGTCCGGCCACACATTTGGGTTCTCCCGGCCTCCCTGGCCCCCCAACCATGGAAATGTGTGTTAGACTTCCTAAGGTGTCTTGCCCCCCCCCCCCTTTTCCCTCACCTACTGGTGGTGGGGAAACACTCAACTACCAATTGTTAAAGGAGTGGGGCTATGGAAGGAGAGGCCATAGGGATCCTGCATTTATTTTCTAAGGCCGGCCCTGTATGTATACACACACATTAGATGTAAATGTTATAAAACATTATACATATATAGGGCGGGTAAAACATTACACACACACCACATGTGTGTGTGTATATTATGCTTTATAGTTATTTATACATAAATAGTAGGTAGGTAGACAAACTCCCTTCTGGATCCTGTCAGTCTATCTGCACGTAGATTAGATTCTGTAGCAGTTTTTATTCAAATCTTCTATACAAACTCCAGCTAAGTGCACATTCCACATACTAAGGTATTCTTGTGAAGTAAACAAGTTATTCCCTTGACTGCAACAGACTGAGCTGAGGGGCTTTACTGTTGTAAACCAGGAACAACAAGTATGACTTCAGGGAAAGGCTGACACACACATAATTCTGCAAGCCTCTTTGATTCAGGCCACAGGCAAACCAGCAGTTGATATCAGTCCTTGGGGCTGTCGCCTCAAGAGAGCTAGTTGGCACAAGCTGCCTATAATAATATCAGACAGCTGTAGTTTATTCTAATGGTCTGTGTTTACAAACATAATCGAGCAATGTGATAGTGTAAAAAAAATAAAAACTAGTGAGTTCAAATATGCGTTGCAGGAGTCTGGGAAGGTCAAAACTGGAAGCTATTTGAAGACAGTATTGCAGTTTTCTGGTGCTGAGTCAGGTGTGTTTGGATGTAAATTTCTCCCCCTAGAATGGAGTATACAGCCCCTTTAAGGAAAGTTGTGTGCTGGGTGGTCAGCTGACCAGGCAAAAAGTTCACAGAGTGCTGTAAAGTTGGAACTTCAGAAGGGTAAGACATAAAAATTCTGAAAGGTGCCAAAGGGGAAAGAGGTTTTGTTTGGAGAATCTCCTTGACATGAAAGGGAAAAGAGACTATGGGCATTTCTCACGTGTGTGTGCGTTAATGCACGCCGTTTGCCTCTGCAATAATTTGAAAGAGGTGAATGACACACAGCTTATATCATGTGAAAAGAAAGCCACGCAGCTTTGGCACTGATCACGCAGAGGATGCAGAGCTCAGTTTTCCAGCTCTGCATCCTCCGTGACGTGCACACATGTGACATAAGCTGCACATCCTTTACCTCTCGCAGCTTCCCACGGAGGCAAATGGTGCACATTCATGCACATCAGAGAGCACCCTTTGCTTTTGGGATGCCCTTGTTAAAGAGGAAAAGAGACTCTTAAACCCCGGGGGAATCTATAGGTCGCTTTTAGATGCATGCGGCTCACACACGGCATAAAATCATGTGTAAAAATCCCGCATGCGGGGTTTAGATGCGACATTTTGAGCGTTAAAGCTGGTCACGTGTTCTTTTAAAACCGCAAACTAAATACCTCGACATCGAAGTTTCTCTGCCTCCCTGGTAACGTGTTTAAGTAGCCTTGGACACACTGGTTACCTGCGGAAGCATTCTTTCCCCCTATGGTTCACACTACAAGATCGGGGCCTGTACCCACCCATTACACAGGCACCCAGCCCTGAAGTCCAGCTAATGTAACAGTTTGGGATGGTTTCAGTTGCGAGACCTCCTAGGAATAGGCTGCTTTTAGATATGTGCAGCTCACACGTGGCGTAAAATCCCAACGCGTGTAAAAATCCCGTGGGTGGGGCTTCGACACAACATTTCACACATTAAAGCCAGTTGCGTGTTCTTTTATAATCACAAATTAAATACCTCAATATCACAAATTAAATACCTCACAGCTGAAACCATTCCAAACTCTTACATTAGCTCCCTCCCAAACCCCACCCCTGGCTTGGGCGTTGCCGTGCACGACGAGCACTTGCACCTGTTGCTCACAGCCCTGCCATGGAGCTTCTCACAGGGTGGGCAGAAAGGGCCCAGCCACATGGGTTGCCCCGCCCTGGGCAGCCTTACTTCAGTTGAGGTAAGGCTTCTCCATGACACATCCTCAGAAGGTCACATCGCGTAGCAGGCCGTTGTTCACCCCACCATGGGGTGGGGGGAATATCTGATTGCTGCTGGCCATACGATGCACTGTATCACAAAGCCGAGCTGCCCAGGGAGGGATAAGGCTATAAAAGGCATGGTCGTCTCCCATCCCTGTCTCGTCTAGATACACCCGTTCCAAACTCAAAAATTGTGAGGGATGAGGGCATTCATCCCCCGCTCCTCTGCTCTCAACATTGAAGAGGATACATCCCCTGCCCTGCCCTCTTGTAATTACACCCACATTGATGTCAACTTCAGTTGGGGTCCTTAGCTTCTCAAAACCATGACTGAGGTGTCTCAGGCTGAGCACTCCGAAATTGGGGCACATGATTGTCAGCCACTTCTGGAACACTTAGCTTTCTCTTTTAACCTGGACACATTTCATTTAGCGCCTCCCCACAGTTAGCCAGATTTGCTACCTGAGGAAGACCTTGTGATCTGATAATGCAGTCTGACACTCTTTTCTTTTCATAGGCCATAAGGTCTGTCTTGAGAAGAAAGGTACAGTGATTTGCACAGTCTGATGACTTGTATTCACTTACTCATCAAAAATTCCTGAGCTCATGTATCAGGCTCCTTTGTCCATTATTTCTAGCACATGTCTAATAACTCTTCAAAGACTATAGAGATGGGTTTTGATGAATATCAAAAGTGCTTGAACTGACAGGTTATGTGCCAAATAAATAAATAAATAAATAACTTTTCTATCTGTTACTGAAATGTCAACTAGATGAAAACATCTTATTTCTCTCTCTGGCATCTTTTCCTATATAATTTTTTTTTTCCTGGGCGTTTTGGGGGATTTTTGCTGCTGTTTCAGTTGTTTAGACGAAAGAGAATCCTGTCTGACGAGCTGTAAACATTTTTCAACATTATTGAGTTCAGAGAGAGAAAAATGTCAGACACCCCAAAAGAGGGAGTGAGGTACTGGGAGGCACTGCTGCACTTAGTCAAGATGATGATTGCAACTACGCTGGGGGAGTTGTAATAAAAATAGCGAACTAAATAATATCCGACTTTGGAAATGTACAATAGTGTCATATATATGTTCTGAACTGTGTTTCATGTTATTTGAACAACATTTAACAGTGTCTCAGCCCCATCAACATGGTTGCCTGGATTCTGCTTTTCATTGGATGTTTTTACACATGCATTTGTCCTGCATGTTTGCTGTTACATCCTGAACTTTCTGTGTGTCTAAATCATTCACCCAGATCGTAAACATCTGAGTCTTTGAACTTCTATGTAGAACCTCTCCCAGAACTTGTGTGTAAAAAGTTCTCCTGGTAAACTGCTTTGCTCCAGGCAGCTGTGGTCACTTGGTTTCCATGGCAGACCCTCACATCTACAGCTGTGGCTACTATAGGCTGCCTCAGGGTAGTGTTTGTGTGAAGAATGCATCCAGGAACTGCCTCAGGGCAGTGTGTGTGTGTGTGTGTGTGTGTGTGTGTGTGTGT
>QEPC01005589.1:2896861-2940596 GCA_003113815.1 Sphenodon punctatus | reverse complement strand
GGGCAGGGACCCTGTCTATTTTATTACTTTGTAAAGTGCCAGGTACACTGCTGGCGCTATATAAATGTTTGTTAATAATAATAAATAATAATAACAGCTGTAAAACTTTTATGTGACTTGGCGTGTGTACCGACATGCCTGTTACATGCACTAGCAGTGCCAATGCAACACACAAATACATCCAGGTTTGCCAAAACCTTTTCACCCATAGTAGCTAATTTCTGACCACACAGCTGATTCTGTGATAATACCTGGCCAATAGTGGCCAGTACTTGCTCACATGTAGCACACAGCCAATCCTAGCTAGGCAGCTGCTCAGCTGTTTAAACTTTTAAAAACATTTGACACATGGGGTATTTTCAGACGTTACGAGATCACAGTCAACCACAGTGAACAATGGTCAATTCTGTGGTGGGGTCAAAGCCCCCCTTTCTGTGGTGTCAGTTCCCCTGGCTTGCTGGACCATGGCTGGCTGCACTTCCACTGGGCTCCCAGCCCCCATCCCCCCCCATACATGGACCTTCCGCGAGACCATGGCCCTGTGCGACCTGTGGCATACCCCAGCTGTGCAATTGCTCCTGAGCTGCCCAAACAGCCTTCCGGGTGCCTATGCGAACCTGAGGTCTGGCCTTCGTTACTTTGGCTATGAGGTGAGCACCCACGATTTCCGGCTGCATGCTGAGACCCTGGGGCTGGTTCCCTTTCCCGATGGGCGCATTCCAGAGATGAGGTGCTCACATGTGAGGTGGTCTGTGGCAGAGACCATGTCTGCCCTCTCTGTGTGGAGCCTGGCCACCTACATGGTCTGTCGGATTGAAGGGAGCCCTTCCTTGGTTGTGTCCTACTTTGTCTGCCTTCATGGGGCCCGTGGATACCAGCGCTCTCGTGGGGCAGTCTATCACTGGCTGTTGGAGCTCGGTCACCTTCTGTGGCCCCCCTCTGCTAAATTCTGCTTGTCGGAGCCCACCATGACAAAGCTGTCAGTGCTGTCAGGTGTGTGGTCCCGTTCGAATGTGCAGTTGGGACTCTCCATACAGGATCTGTTTGAGGCATACTACCTCATTGCCCACTACATGTCCGTGCTGGGTTACCACCGGAGCATGCTTCATTTGCCACACTTCATTCACCTGGTGGACCACTCAGCCCCAGGCATCCATGTGGCCCCCTGAAGCTGGCTGTGAGTCCACCTGTACCTTCCGGGCCCCGGTTGCTGGCCCCGCTGTGAGCTCCTGCTTCCACCCTGCTGCTGTGGTCTGCTGCCTGCTCCCTCCTTGATGTCCTGCCCATGCTGCTGTGCTGTCTGTGTCCCGGGGTTCTGCTGCCCCTGTCTGTGGCTCCAGGTGCCTGTGTGACATTGGCATTCTGGGACCCCTGAACTGAACCTCCCAGCTACCCCCCGGTTGGGGGGGAGGGTGTCTTTGGACCAGCTGCATGGCTCCGGCTCTTCTGACTCCCCTCCATCGCACCATCACCATCACTTGGGGTCTGTGTGTGTCTCCTGGACTGTGCCCAGGCCGCTGCCTGTTCCATGTGGCCTCCCCCTGTGCCTGTACCCCGACCTTTTGGGGTCCCCCCATTCTGGGACCGACTGTGTAGCTGTGATGGTGCCCGTGTGGGCTGTGTTGTTGTTGGGGGTCTGACTGTAATTCCCCGTGCCTGGTCCTGCCCCTGGGGCATTCCCCACCTTCCCTGTCCTGCTGTCCCCCCTCCCCCTGTGCCCATTGTACCCTGCATGTTGTCTGTCCCACTGTGTCCCCCCTTCCCTTCCTTTCCTTTCCCATCTTGGTGTGTATGTGCCTGGGTATGTGTTTGTGCTGTGTGTTCCACTGTGCCCTCGTTGTCTCTGTGCCTGTTGTGTGTGGTACCTCAGCGGATCTTCTACCTCTTCCCCCTCCCTTACCGTTTCCCTTGTGTGGGCATTCCCTGTAGGTGCTTTTGGCTTCATTTTCCCTCAGTCAGTCATGTCTGTGTGCCACCCTTCCCCAGTGCCTTCTTGGTGTTTTGACCACGGCCGGGATTTGGCGTAACATCTGTTACACTGCCCCAGTCTATGGTCTGGCGGCCTGATTCCCTGCCGTGGTCCCAATCCCGTCATGTCTGTTCAATGCTCTCCTTGACCACGGTGGGTGGTTGTTCGGTTCCCCGCCGCTGGGAATCCACTGTGGTGAATCGGGACCGCTTAACGTCTGAAAACACCCATGGTCTATTGACTTCACACACGCCTGTAATGAAGCCATGGATCCTGATTACATCTGAGTGCTCGTTATCACACTCCAGGTGTTTCCAGCTGTTGCTGAGCAGAAACTTCAAGAGGTCAACCAGAGCCAAATCTTCTGCTGTCATTGGCTTGATGGGATTGTTGCAAGGCACAGATGGATTCTTGCTTGATATGTGGCTGGGGTAGTGTGTTACGACACATCATTGAGACGGCTACTCCTTCAGTGCCATGTACTTACCTTCCTCCATCAACAACAGACTGTGCTGAGAAGTATTGAACCCCTGAAAGGGGAGCTAATGCATGCTGAGAAGTACCTGGCAGGAAACATGACTTAAGTCACCAACACCTTGTGCAAGGATACCCATTGAGAGACTTGTGTGGGTCAAGGAGAAAAGTACAGACTGGTGGGAGAGCATGCTGTTCTCTTGGTGAGTCTCCAAGTGGATCTCAAATTTGAGAATGCTCCATCACTTCATTCTGCAGATAGCAGAGAACTTCAGGCCTTGGCTGGAGAAACAGAGCATAGTGATGTGGCCACCCATCCCAGCAGAAAATTATGTGGCCATCACCATATGAAAACTGACCAATCTAGACTCCTGCAACTCTGTAGTCCAGCAATTCAGAGTTGGAATCTCCATGGTGGGCATCATCCTCGTTGAGGTTTGCATGGTGATTGTGGAAGTGCTTCTGGACTGACTCCACTGAGGTAATGGAGGTATTTTGGCACAAGGTGTTCCCAAAAGGTACAGGGGCAATTAATGGAAGCCATATTTCCATCATCTGCCCACCTCATAGCAAGGAAAACTATTTGAACTGCAAGGGGGTTCTTCTTTGTGGTTCTCTAGGCCACAGTGGACCACCATGCCCAGTTCATGGATATGCTGCCAGGGTGATCTGGGGAAAACCATGATGTCCACATTTCCCACCAGTCCCTCTTCTTTGGACACATCTATACTTGGGACTTTGGAGCCACCACTGAAATCTGCATCAAGGGGGTGCTCATGTAGCCTGTAGTTCTGGGGGCCTCTGCCTACCCACTGAAGCCCTGGCTTATGAAAGCCTACAGTGTTGCCTGCACCCCAGGACAACAGTACTTCCACAGGAAGCTCAGTGCCACCACCTGCTCTGTTGTGGAGAGGGAGTTAGGGCTTTTGAAGCAGCTCTGGAGAGAAATCACAGCCAGGATCAAATTCCAGCTGGAGAGTGCTCCCCTGCCTGTGTTCTCCAGAACATCTGTGAGACTGGCAGGACTGTGTTGGAGACACACACACACCAGCTCCGGCAAGCTAGTGCCCTGTTCCAGGAACAGCTGAAAACAGCAGAGCAGCACATAGCCATAGAGATCTGGGATGTCTTCTGGTGCTGCCACATAATCTGCATTCCTAGCACAAACACCCAGCCTTAAGTAACAGTTGATCAGAAATAAAATCTCTTAAAATGTTCAATAAAGCATTTAAAAATGTTTCCTGTGTGTCAATGTGTTTTCTCTGGCCCATCCAGTCCTCCCCCTACCAGAATGGCATTCTTTCCCTCCCGGGGCACACTGCACACACACACAGCCCGCCCATGCTATTTCCCCACCTTTCTGCTCCCTGCGCTTTCCCCTATTGACATTTCCAGGTGAGCTGGCTGCAGGCATGAACCCCTGCTTTTTTCATATTGACATTCACAGGATGGTCAGGTCTGGGAATGGAAATAGGAATTGCAGAGGCACAGGTGTGCTTCTGGCTCCTAGCCCCCACCCCCTGCACTCAAGTACAAGAGCTTCCAACCCCCCAGCTCCCTACATGACTTATTGCTGTGCCAGGCCACCAGTCTCGATGCCCTTGCCATGTGGCCCTTCACCTCTACATGCAAGTGAATGGCCAGAGGACACCCACCCCCAAATTCAGTGCACCTACCACCCCCTTCCCTTCCCACCCCCCACAATGTCATGCTACCCCCACTCCCCAAAACATCCCCCCATTCCCAGAAAAAGCATGGAAACCATGGATTGAGAAAAATATATCAACTTTTTTTAATAAACCTGACCTGTTAATTTAACTTGTATTTATTTTTCTGATTATCCAGGCACATTAGTGCCTGTATAGTTAAGGTGAGTAGCAACTTCTGTTATAACATACAAACATTATTTTGCTTATAAAATTAAGAATATTTATTCTATCATTTTAAAGTTTTGCATCAAGGGTCTCTTAGGTGAGGCTGAAACAGTGAAACTTTCAGCCAGATATATCAAACCATGAGTGAGATACAGCTGTTTAGAAACTGCAGACTGGGGAGCAGGTTTTGTTTTTTTTCCCGACGGACCGTCTCCCACTAACGGCCTTCAGGGGTTTAAAAGCCTGTCTGTGAAATTGACTAGGCTTTAGAAAATTCAAGCCTGCCACCCAGGAGTGCTTTCAGTTATTTATTTATTTATTTATTTATTTATTTTTAAAACAGATAGTAGTTTTAAAGTTATAAACTTTTAAATCTCTGCTTTAGGGTATGGGAGGGCTATGGGACAGAAAGGTAAGTAATGCATGTGCAGATGACCAGCGAGGAGGAGGGGTAGTTTCTCCTCTCTGTTTGTCTGCTCCTCAGTGAGGCTCAGGGCAGTTGTCCCATGGGGTTTGGGGACATCAGGGGGGGACACCCCCTTCCGGTCACCCCTGGCTGCTTGCCACCACCGATTGGCATGTCTCACTGGGCCCTGCTCTGTGCCCTGGTGCACATTGCCTCAGTGTGCCACTGATCCGATCTTCGCTGCTCATGGCAGGGATTCATTGGCGGGGTGATCAATGCCTCCCTTTGGGAGGGCAGAGTGCCGAGCTGCCTCAAAGACATGGTGGTGTGGCCTCTGCTCAAAAAAACATCAGTTGACATTGATTCCTTCGCCAGCTACTTGCCAGTCTGAAACCTTCCCTTTTTAGGGAAGGTTATTGAGCGGGTAGTGGCTCAGCAGATGCAGGGCCATCTAGATTGCACTAGTTATTTGGATTCCTTACAGTCCGGCTTTCATCTGGGTTATGGCACTGAGATGGTGATTGTGGCTTTGGTCGATGACCTTCACTGTGAATTGGATCAGGGTTGTTTGAACCCTGCTAATTCTGTTAGCTCTGTCAGCGGATTTTGATACCGTTGACCATGAGATGTTGGTGACTCGCTTGCGGGACCGAGCCTGAGTGGGCAGGATCATTCTGGAATGGTTCCGCTCCTTCTTGGCCAGAAGAACTCAGCAAGTGGTGCTCAGGGACTGTTTTCCATCTCCATGAGACCTCAGGAGTGGAGTCCCACAAGGTTCCAGTCTGTCCCATCTCCTGTTCAACATGTATATTTAGCCACTTGGTGAGGTCATGAGATGTTATGTCATCAATATGCTGATGACAACCCTCCCAGCAGTCTCAGCGCTTACCCAAGGGCGGACTGGAAGACGATGAGCTGACTGAAGTTGAGATCCCGATATGACAGAGGTGATGGTAGTGGGTAAGTCAGGGGATGTGGCAGCTTCCATCATTGATGGAATTCACCCTCTACTGGCTCTCCAGGTTCACAGTATGAGTGTGCTCCTCGACCCACAGCTCCACCTGGATCTCCAGGTGAGGGCTCTGGCAAGGAGTGCGTTCCACCAATTACATTTGGTGCAACAGCTTCGGCCATATGTTTCAGACAGTTTCAGATAGTGAGCTGGCCACTATCATCCATGCTTTCATTACCTCAAGAATGAACTATTGCAATGCGCTCTACGTGGTGCTACCCATGGTGACAGTTCAGAAACTGCAGCTAGTGCAGAATGTGGTGGCCCGTCTCCTTATGGGGTCGGACCACCGTGAGCACATTACACCGGTGCTGCCAATAGGTTTCCAAGCCCAATTCAAGGTGTTGGTTTTGAGATATAAATCCCTATACAGCTTTGGCCTGACTTACCTGTGGGATCGCCTCACTCCCCATGCTCTAGAGTGACTTCTGCGGTCCACTAGGAGTCCCTTTCCTGAGGTCCCCCGTGTGGTCCAGGGGGGTACTATGGAGGGGCATTCTCGGTGGCCATACCTAGGCTGTGGAACTCCCTCCCAGTGGAGGCCCAGTTGGCCGCAGACCTCCCTTTCTTCTGTCATACATGTAAGACCTGGCTGTTCCACCTGACTTTTGGTGAGGGAGATGGGGTGTAAGGTGGAGGGTACAGGTTATGGATGGGGGGAGGGTTTATTTTTGGTTTTTCCCCCTACTCTATTATTTTATTGTGTCATTGATTTTGTATGTTTCTATTATGTACATCTTCATCATGATGTAAGCTGCCCCAGGCTGTCTGGAACAGGAGGGGTGAGGTAGATAATTGTTTAGAATAATATTGATTGATTGATTGATTGATTGATTGATTGATTGATTGATTGATTGATTGGCCAGCTGCCAGAGCTCCCTTCCCTGTAGCCCATTTGGGACCCATCCAGCCCCCATGGCAATGTGTGGAAAAGGTGACGGGAGAGAGGAATTATACCACCCCCATCCCTCTCCCCCCTCGCTGGCCCGATGCTGCAGGTTTCACCTTTCTTTTCCTGTTTGGTGATTGCTGCTGCTTCTGTCACCACAACACACCTCCAGCAAGCTGCCTCGACCACCACCTCCATTTGCAGCCACTGTTGCTTCAGTTCAAAGGCCTGCACATTTCAAAAGACCCCCCCCCCATGCTGCGCGTGAGTACACAAGGGTGGTTATGTTTCCATCACTGTCTGGCATGCTGGGAAATGTAGTCCCTGTGTTCCAGACTGTGAGGGAAAGATGGCAGTGGCCCCCTGTGTGTGCACGTGCAGTGCAGAGACCTTTGAAGTATGCAGGCCTTTGAACTGAAGCAGCAGCGGCAGTGGCTGGAGGTGTGTGGTGGCTTTGCGTTGGAAAAGATTTTCTGGAGGTGTGCGGCAGCAGCAGCAGAAGCTTGGTAGAGGTGGCACCGATTGTATGAGTGAGGTGTGTGCCTGTGAAAGAATGAGTGAGTGGGGGGGTGAGTTTGTGTAGTGTGTGTGAGAGAGTGAGAGTTTGGGGTGGAGGGTCATGTGTGTGTCTCTGTGGTGTGTGTGTGTGTGTGTGTGAGAGAGAGAGAGAGAGAGAGAAAGAGAGAGAGAGAGAGGGAGAGAGAGAGAGAGAGAGAGAGAGAGAGAGAGAGTGTTTTTGGGGAAGGGCCATGTGTGTAAGGGGGGTGATTATAGATCATCCCATATAGAACAGGAAACAGTTCCATATCAACCAGTTAATAATCTAGATGTTTTGACCGCAGCCCGCTGTCTTAGTGAGGATGAGCTGGGGAGCCCACCAAATACAAAGGAACTGGTTGCTGTTACTGTGCGACAAGATGTCAATTCCTTAGGTCTGTCTCAGAAGGATCCTCTTTTACAGGAGCCCAGACCAGGGAGTAATGTGGCTATCCTAAGTCCGAATTTACCACAGATAGAAATGGAATTAAGTCCCTCCTGACAGGTTCTTGGAGCAGGACATTGTCTGCTCCAAGAGGATATATCTACTAGGAGGATATGGAATAGGAAGGAGAGATTAGGGCTGCGCTTTAAATTAGGAAAGCCTTTTACCCTTGCCTCATGGAATATAGTTGGTATTAAACCTAAAGTGATGGATAGGGATTGGTTGGAATTTATTTGTATATATGATATCATATGCTTTCGAGAGACTTGGTTGAAGGAGGAGAATTTAAGTTTGGATAAATTCCATATAGTTTTGCAGGGAGGCCAGAAAAAGGGGACCAAGGGTCGTCCTTCTGGAGGTTTGGCTTTTTTTGTCCCCATTCTATGGATGCAACAGTTCTGTTCCTTGCCCTCTTCTAGACCAGAATTTCAGGTAGGGCTTCTTACATTGGATAGTTACTCTTGCTTTATCTTGTTCGATGTGTATATTCCACCCTCCTCTTCAAGATACTATGATGTAGAGGTCTGGGAGGTGCTTGAGAAGGAAATTGTGGAAATGCAAGAGCAATACCCTCGGGCTTCGATAATCCTAGCTGGAGATTGGAATGATCATATTGGGACTGCCCAGGATGAAATAGAAGTGGACTATTTAGAGACAACATTTGGGATCCCTTTTGATAGCTTACCTAATGGGGAGACTGACAAATCAGGCTGCTTTCTAGTTAGATTGACTCAGAAACTTAACTTCAAAACATTAAGGGAGGATTCCACTAGTAGTTCGAGCCAGGGACATACTTACTTCGGCTCACAAGGTGGAAGTAAGATAGATTTTATCTTTGTTGAAAGGAACTTCCACAAAACGTTTAGACATTTTTCCCTAATCTATGGGCCTGAAAGTGATCACGTGATGCTCAATGTGCAGATAGAGCGACAGAACTTCCCTAAAAATAAAGGTAATGAAGGTAATGAAGGAAATATGGAAAAGGCTATCAATCCTACCTTTAGCCTTAAGAGACTCACTCCTGATAAGTAAAACTTATGAGCTCTGTAGTACACAAGAAATATCCAATCTTAGCTCAGTGATATTCAATACTCAGAACATTGATATCTTACTTGATAGCTTCTCTGTCATTATGGAGTTCTTTGTACCAGCTCTAACAGTTAAAATAAAAAGGGACGTGCCTAATCCAAAGTATGCATGGTATAATAGGGATTGTAGACTAGCTATACTTCAATTAACGACCTATAGAAAGAAGCAGGCGCACACCGTATCTCAAGAGCACTGCAATCATTTCCTGCAGCTTAGGAGAAATTATAATCAATTATTGAAAATGAAAAAACATCATTTTATCGTAAGCAGTGGGCAAGAATGCTAGTGGCACTACGTACTAGAGACTCCAGACAGTTCTGGACCATATTGAATGGAATCTTAAAACCTTGGTCCCACCCTCTTAAAACAATGATTTCCAATGAGACCTGGATGAAGTTCTTCGGGGATTTGTACGCAGAATATTATCCTGGAGATAAAAGAGTAGTGCAAAGGAATATTTTCCAGAATCTGGCTGAAAATCAAATACTGGAATTTCCTGAGCAAAAGGTCAAAGAGTATATTATGGCATTAAAACTAAATAAGGCACTAGGTCCAGATCTTATATCAGAAGAAATATTCCAGGCAGCACCTATGTGGTGGTCCTCTATTTTAGATGCTGTTTTTCATAGGGTCACCAAGGAATGTGTGATCCCCCAAGCGTGGCTGCAAAGCTGGATTGTTCCCATCTTTTAAAAAGGGAAATATAGTAACCCTACATGTTACAGGCCAATAAGTTTGCTATCTGTAATGGGCAGACTCTATGCAAAGTTTCTCTTGGAACATCTTGAGAAATGAGCAGAGGATGCGGGCATCATACCTTCAGAGCAGTTTGGATTCTGGAACGGAAGATTGACCATGGACTGTTGCTATATTTTAACACATTTTATGTTTAAATGTTCCAAGATTAAAAAGGGAAAACTATATATCGATTTCATAGATTTAACCAAAGTGTTTGACTCAGTCCCACGTGCCAATCTTTGGGAAAAGCTGAAGTGGTTATGCATAAGTGGGGAAATTCTAGATATATTAGTACAGCTCCATATAAATAAGGAAGCTACTGTGAAAGGAGGCGGTCGGAGCAGACAATGATTTTTTTCAGATAAATAGAGGTGTACGCCAGGGTTGCATCTTAGCCTCATTACTGTTTACTCTATATCTGTCAGATTTGGTTATTTATTTAAAGGGTGAAGATATTCATGGTCCTAAAATTGGGAACTACTTATGCTGCATATTGCAATATGCAGATGATTTAGTTCTCCTTTCCGAGTCTGAAATCGATCTGAGACACCTTATTACCAAACTAAGTGCTTACTGTAAAGAAAATGGTCTGGAAATCAGTTCGCAAAAATCTAAAATTATGATGGTTGGGACCAGGCATTGTGCAGGCAAATGGAAGGTTAATGGTGAAAGTTACTCAGTGGTTAGATCTTTTCAATATCTGGGTATGACTTTTAACAGTAGGGGTACGTGGAACCTGCATATACAAAATAGATCCAATAAGGCCCTATATACTGCTTGAACCGTCATAAGGGCCGCACGCATTTCTAAAGGTATTTCTGCCTCCTCCTTCCTGAATGTGTACCGTGCAAAGATTCCAGCAACAATGGCTTTTGGGTTAGATGTTATACCATTTCCTAACCTAGTTACCCTAGAAAGGGTCCAAAATTATTTTCTTCTGTGACTATTGGGAGTTGGAAATAATGTCCCAGGGGCAGTCTTAAGTTCAGAAACTGGTTTGGTTTCTATTGAGAGACTTTCTAATATCACCCTAGTTAGATTTTGGGTGAGACTTTTGTCTCAACAGGAGACTTCACTCCCTATACAATGCCTTCAAGAAGAGTTATGCTACTCAGGGCTAAGGGAAATACCCCTGGTTACATTATCTTGCTTCTTTTCTTAAAAATATGGGCTTTTCTTTTGAGTATTTTATAAGGAAACCTTTGCAAGTCATCAGAAATGAACTTTGCACCAGGCTGGGTGATATTGGTAAACAAGAAGATTTGATGATAGTTTCACAGTGGAAGATGGCACCCTGGCTAGCTCAGATTAAAAATACTGTCTTATTTGAGCCTTATTTAGATAAAATTACAAATAGAAATCTCCCAAGATGTTATACCCTATTACGTTTTCAGATTATTAAGACAGCAGTAACAGAAGGCCAATATGCTCACCTCACCTATGAACTCCACTGTTTTACTTGTAGTCTGGGGGAGGTTGAGTCCATCGATCATTTTCTTTTAAGATGCCCCTATTATTGTATTCTGAGGGAAACTTGGTTGCGTCCCCTATTAAAAGGAAACATGCATTTTGGATCGGAGAATTATTAAAAGTTCATTTTATCTCAAACAAATACAGTTGTTCTAATATCTATTGCAACATTTCTTTGGCTGGCATCTAAGAAAAGGGTGGCAATTAAGGCTAAACTCAGATCATCTGAGCTACCTAAAACTCATGTAGATATCAATATGGATTCTGACTAAAACTACTGGCTGGTTGTAGATTCCGGCCAGTATGAAATGCCCTATTGTATAAAGTTCATCTATGAGAATTTATAATAGCTGTAGCTAAATTATTAAATGGTGTAATGGTACCATTAGAAGACATTCTGTATGTGACTATCTCATTTGTTTAATGAGAGTAGCAGATAATTTACTAAATGCCATAGCCAGAGTATTCTTTTGTATTAAAATCACTTTATTTGATTGGGTCTAAATGTTGAAAGCTAAGAACTATCTATCTATAGTATGGCATGCTCTGTATGTTCATGCTTATGTTTATTTCTATGTTTACTGGTCTTTTTGAAAGAACCTATTTGAAATAGTCTTGTATATTTTTAAGTATTGTGTTTTTATATATATATATATTCTTTGACTATGGTGGAAGCTGAGTCGTAAATAAATAAATAAATTAAAAAGTGTGAGGGGGGAAGGGGCAAGTGTGTGGTATGTGAGAGTGTGGGGGAGGGGTGTGTGTGTGTCTGTGTAATGTGTGTGAGAGAGAGAGTGGGGGGACGGGGAAGGGGCGTGTGTGTCTGTGGTGTGTGTGTGAGAGTGTGGGGGGGAAGGGGTTCGGAAGACAATGGGCAGCCAGTGCAGTGCTTAGAGCACAAGTGTTATGTGCTCCCTACAGCCCATCTGACTTAGGAGGCAGTCCGCCGCATTCTTCACTAGCTGCAGCTTCTGAACCGTTGCTAAGGGCAGCCTCACATAGAGCACATTGCAATAGTCTAGCCTTGAGGTGACGAATGCATGGATGATAGTGGCAAGACTGGTGTCTGAGTCATATGGGTGGAGTCTCTTCACCAGATGTAATTGGCAAAAGGCACCCCTGGCCCCAGCCAACGCCTGGCAATCCAGGCATAGCTGTGGATCCAGGACCACCCCAGGTTCTGCACAGATGGAGCCAAAGGAAGGTGAATGCCCCCAATAGCAGTGGAAACCTCCTTACCCAGAACCCCAGTCCCCCGCCTACTAACATCACCTCTGTCTTATCAGGACTGAGCCTCAATCAGCTCGACCTCATCCAATATCCCACAGTGGCCAACCACCAGGACGGCAAAGAGACAGCAGGGCCTGGATCACATGAAAATGAAAAATACTAGGGATGGGACTCTGGGCAAAATTTCAGTTTCAGTCAATTTCAGTTTCGTTTGTCATGTATTTTGGCTCTTTTTCAGTTTTGATACTATTGGTTCTTTTGCATTGATTTTTGTACTGGATTTTTAACTGCGTTTTTTCAATGGGGGACAAACTGCAATGTTAAAAATCCGGTACAAAAATCAATGCAAAAGATTCGTTAGTACCAAAACTGAAAAAGAATCATAATTTCAGATTAATCCGAAATGGCCATTTTTGGTTAATTTCAGTTCTATCCAAAACTGAATTCTCATCCCTAATAAATACAGCTGGGTGTCATCTGCATTCTGATGGCAGCAAACCCCTGAGCTGTGCATGTTCTCCCTGAGCAGTTTCATATACCCATTAAACAAGAGCAGGGACAAAATAGAACCCTGTGGGACACCACATGGGAGGCCACCAGGGAATGATGTACAATTCCCAAGCACCACCCAATGTGATCTATCTGCGAGGTAGGAAGAGAACCATTGCCTATTATCTTCCGGGCCCAATTCAAGGTGTGGTAATGGCCTATAAAGTCTTAAATGGCCTGGGCCCGGCTTACCTGCAAGACTGCCTCAGGCCCTTGCATCGTGGCCCCTGCGGTCATCTGGGGACGCCCAACTCGAAGTCCCCTGAATTGTCCGGGTGGCAACGATGGGAGGGCATTCTTGGTGGCCAGTCCCAGGCTGTGGAACTCCCTCCTGATGGAGGCCTGCCTGGCCCCAGACCTCCCCTCTTTCCACAGACAGTGTAAGACCTGGCTGTTCCACTGGGCCTTTGGAGAGGGGGACAGGTAGGTTGGCATAGGTTGGGGAGGGGGAATTCTGCACTTTTAGTTTATTTTTAGCATTTTAATGTTTTTAATGATATTTTATGTGTGTGTTTTTATGATGTTATTTTTTTATTTATGCATCTTGTAAGCCGCCCCGAGCTGCTCTGTGAGTAGGAGGGGGGCGGGGTAGAAAAAGAGTAAAATAAATAAAGAAATAAAATAAAAAATACATTGCCAAGAGAGCTGCATTCCCCTCAAGGACTTACCACAGCCTTCATTTGGCCCACACCCTGATGTCCCATTATACTTCTACATGTAAATGGACTTTAGGTTATTTTATTGTATCTCTTATTGTATTTAATGGTATTTTGTGAAGCGCCACACGTACCATTTGGAGAAGGGGGATACTATATAAATAAAAGTATTATTATTATTATTATTATTATTATTATTATTATTATTATTACCTAGTGTTTTTAAAAGTCTCATTAAAGAGTGCTTCCCTTAATAGATTATCCTACAGTCTAACAGGCTTCATTGTTAAGAAAAGCTTCCTGCTATTCAGCCTCTGAGTGATGCTCGGATATCTTAATCCTCACTGAACTGTATCTTTCTCCACACATCATGATTAGTGTGACTATTTGAGGTAAGAGACTACCCTAAGGACTGAAACATAACAAATATTGCACCATTTTTTAGAAAGGCTTCAGAGGGACCCTGGAAAGTATAGACCCGTAAGTGTAACATAGGGCTGAAACAAAAGTTTTCCCCTCATTCTGATTCCATCAGAATCAGGTGTTTCAATCATTCTGATCGAGAATCAAACATGAAATTTTATTCCAGTTTCCAATAAGAATGACTGAAAAACCTTTTGCCTTTTTGCACATGTGCAAAATGGCAACAGGCATACTGTGCATGTGTGAAATGACTGTAACCATACAAGAAAATAGTGGTCACTGTATGACAGCAGCTGCCATTTTGTTGTATGACATTGGCCATTTTGCACATGCCCATTACACCCACAGTCATTTTGTGCATGTGCAAAATGGGTTGATTGGAATTCTGATCCCAAACTTTTTTACATCAGAATTCTAATAATTTTTTTGCCAGCTGTTCCATTTTCATGGAACTTTTCTGTGTAAATGGAACAGGTAGGTCAAATCAGCCCTTGCTTGACATCAGCACTGGGGAAATTGGTGGAGACAGTTGTGGAAAACATAATTATTTGACATATTGATAAAATGATATAATGGGGAATAGCCAACATGGTTTTAGCAAAGAGATGTAATGCCTCACTAATCTATTAGAAATTTTGTGTGTATCTACAAACATGTGGATAGGGATCATACAGTCAATACTGTGTATCTGGATCTTCAGAAAGCATTTAATAGGGTCCCTCAGAAGGAGGGAAGGTCCAGAGCCACCCAGGCCTCTGCTGGGAGGGAGTTCCACAGCCACGGGGAGGCAACCGAGAATGCCCTCTCCATAGTAGCCCACCAGGATACCCAGGGGACCTTGAGAAGGGTGCTCCAAGATGACTGCAGGGGCAGATCAAGGGCACTGTGGGTGAGGTGATCCCATAGATCAGGGGTGGGGACCCTTTTGCCTCCTGGGGGCCACATTGAAAGCTTGCACAAGCTTAGAGGGCCACACAGAAGTTGGGGTGGGGGTACTTAAGGGATGCACTCATGGAAAGGAGGGCCCAAATCATGGATCTATGTCATAGAAATGTCCCCTATCCTTGTTTGCATGACCTCATCTCTGCTCCATTCCCTTGAGCTCACTTTTTCAGTGATTGGAGGTAAGAACTGGATCCAAGGGCCAGGAAGTGGAAAGGGGCAACATAAAAACTTGCTGCAGGCTGCATTTGACCCCCGTGCCTGAAGTTCCCCACCCCTTTCATAAATAGATGAGACCCATGCCGTGTAGAGTTTTATAGGTAAGAACCAGCACTTCAAATCAGGTCTGGAAGACTATAGGCAGCCAATGCAGAGAACAGAGCACTAGTGTAATGTGATCCCAGCGACCCATCCCCATAAGGATATAGGCCACCGCATTCTGCACCAGCTGCAGTCTCCAAACCATCACCATGGGCAGCCCCACATACAGCATATTACAATAGTCCAATCTTGAGGTAAAGATAGCATGAATGATAGTGCCCATGTCGAAGTCTGAGACATATGGCCGAAGTCATCACACCAAATGTAATTGGCTGAAAGTGGTTCTCGCCACAGCCCCAGCCTGGGCATCTAGGTGGAGCTATGAGTCAACGAGCACTCCCAGGCTCTGAACCTGGGAAACCAGTTTGAGGGTGGATCCCGTCAGTGATAGGCACACCCACCGCCTTCCCCACTAGCATCAGCTTCATGTTGTTGGGATTCAGTCTCAATCAATTTGTCCTCATCCAGTCTCCCACAGCCGTCAGACATCATGTGAGCACCAAGACTGCAGGGCCTGGGTCAGATGAAGAGGAGAGATAAAGTTGTGTGTCATCAGCATACTGATGACACCGGACTCCAGAACTCCAGCCGACCTTGCCCAATGGCTGCATATACACGTTGAACAGGAGAGGGGACATGATGGAACCCTGAAGGACTACACATGAGAGGTCCTGAGAGATGAAAAATGTTCCCTGAGCATCACTCACTATTCTGGGCAGAAATGAGTGGAATTATTCAAGAACCACCCCACCCACCTCAGCTCGGTCCCACAGACAAGTCACCAACAACTCGTTGTCAATGGTATCAAAGGCAGCTGTTAGATCTAACAGATTCAACAGGGTCGAATGACCCTGATGTATTTCACAGCGGAGGTCATTGACCAAGGCCACAAGTGCAGTCTCAGTGCCATAGCCTGGAAAAAAAGCTGTACTGCGAGGGATCTAGAAAACTGAGTTGGTCCACATGCTCCTGTAGCTGTCGAGGCACTACCCATTCAATAACCTTTCCTAAAAAGGGAAGGTTAGAAACAGGTCAATAACTGGTGAAGGAGTCAACGTCCAGAGATGACTTTTTGAGCAGGGGCCAGACAGTGGCCTCCTTGAAGCAGCTCAGCACCATGCTCTCCAGCAGGGAGGTATTGACCATCCCCCACCAGTAGCAGCCGCAACGTCTCCCAGCAGGCCTTGACCAGCCAGAATGGGCATGGGTTCAGTTCACAAGAGGTGGCTCTAACAATCCCAAGAACATCCTTCACATCAGCGAGCGAGATTTGCTGAAATTGATCCCATAATTACGGAAAAGGCAGGGCATCCACAGCGTCTGGTTCTCCCATTGTAACAATTGTGGCATCGAAATTGTGGTGAATCTGGGCAATTTTATCACAGCAAAGTAATCAACAAACATGTCACAGTGGGCACAGGATGATTTCAGTTCCAGGAGGAGGGACGCCAGATGGACTAGTCCCCTCGCCACCCAGAAAAGCTCAGCTGGAAGTAGGGATGGGAGAATAGATCGCAGTTCGGTCCAGTTTGGTTAGCCCGTTCAGTTGGGCCATTCGGTTTGTTTACCACATTCGGATCGGTCCTGTTAAGTTTGGTTCGGGTGTTCGGAAAAACACTATCTGTGCGAGGAATTATGGCCCCAGACCCATGATGGTGGGTCCTGGGGCTAGAGTGGCAGCTTCTAGGTACTGGACACATACGTCTCTGCCAGTAACTTGGCCTCAGAACCCTGACGACGGGTCCTGGGACTGGAGTGGCTGTTTGTTGATGCGGTGGAATGACATCGTCTCCGTTCAAGGAATGATGGCCCCAGACCCATGAGGGTGGGACCTGGGGCTAGAGTGGCAGCTTCCGGATATAGGCTACAGCCCTCCCTGCCTGTAACTTGGCCACAGAACCCTGACCGTGGGTCCTGGGACTGGAGTGGCTGTTTCTTGATTCGGTGGAAAGACATTGCCTCCATGCGAGGAATGATGGCACCAGACCCATGATGGTGGGTCCTGGGGCTAGAGTGGCAGCTTCTAGGTATTGGCCACAGCCATCCCTGCCTGTAACTTGTCTCCAGAACCCTGGAGTGGCTGTTTCTCCATGCGGTGGAAAGACATCGTCTCAGTGCGAGGAATGATGGCCCTAGACGCATGATGATGGGTCCTGGGGCTAGAGTGGCAGCTTCTAGGTATTGGCCGCAGTCCTCCCTGCCTGTAACTTGCCCCTACAATCCTGACAGTGGGTCCTGGGGCTGGAGTGCCTGTTTCTTGATGCAGCTGAAAGACATCGTCTCTGTGTGAGGAATGATGGCCCGGGACCCATGACGGTGGGTCCTGGGAATAAGGTGGAAGCTTCTAGGTATTGGCCATATCCCTCCCTACCTGTAATTTGGCACCGGAACCCTGGTGGCGTGTCCTGGGGATGGAGTGGCTGTTTCTTGATGCGGTGGAAAGACATCGCCTCCGTGCGAGGAATGATGGCCCCAGACCCATGACGGTGTTTCCTGGGGCTAGAGTGGCAGCTTCTAGGTATTGACCAAAGCCCTCCCTGCCAGTAACTTGGCCACAGAACCATGATGGTGGGTCCTGGGGCTGTAGTGGCTGTTTCTTAATGAGGTGTAATGACATCATCTCCGTGTGAGGAATGATGGCGCCAGACCTATGATGGTAGGTCCTGGGGCTAAGCTGGCAGTTTCTAGGTATTCACCAGAGCCCTTCCTGCCTGTAACTTGGCCACAGAACCCTGGCGGTGGGTCATGGGCCTGGAGTGGATGTCTCTTGATGCTTTGGAAAATTGGCTCTCTGTGCGATTAATGATGGCCCCAAACCTATAATGGTGGGTCCTGCGGCTAGAGTGGCAACTTCTGGATATTGGCCACAGCCCTCCCTGCCTGTAACTTGGCTGCAGAATGCTGCAGGAGGGGTCTGGGGCTGTAGTGTCTGTTTTTTGATGCTTTGGAAAATTGGCTGTCTGTGCGAGGAATTATGGCCTCAGACCCATGATGGTGGGTCTTGGGGCTAAGGTGGCAGCTTCTAGGTATTGGCCACAGCCCTCCCTGTCTGTAACTGGGCCCCAGAACCCTGGCTGTGGGTCCTGGGGCTGGAGTGGCTGTTTCTTAATGCAGTGGAAAGACATCATCTCTGTGCAAGGAACGATGACCCCAGACCCATGATGGTGGGTTCTGGGGCTAGAGTTGCAGCTTCCAGGTATTGGCCACAGTGCTCCCTGCCTGTATCTTGCCCCCAGAACCCTGATGGCAGGTCCTGGGGCTACAGTGGCTCTTTCTTGATGTGGTGGAAAAACATCACCTCCATGCGAGGAATGATGGACCCAGACCCATTACGGTGGGTCCTGGGGCTAGAGTGGAAGCTTCTAGGTATTTTCCACAGCCCTCCCTGCCAGTAACGTAGGCCCCAGAACCCTGACTGCAGGTCTTGGGGCTGGGGTGGCTGTTCTTGATGCAGCTGAAAGACATCGCCTCTGTGTGAGGAATGATGGCCCCGGAACCATGACGGTGGGTCCTGGGGCTAAGGTGGCAGCTTCTATGTACTGGTGACATCCCTCCTGCCTGTAACTTCACCCCAGAACCCTGGTAGCAGGTCCTGGGGATGGAGTGGCTGCTTCTTGATGCGGTTGAAAGACATCGCCTCTGTCGAAGAATGATGGCCCCAAGCCTATGATGGTGCGTCCTGGGGTTAGAGTGGCAGCTTCCGGATATTGGCCACAGCCCTCCCTGCCTGTAAATTGTCCCCAGGACCCTGACAGTGGGTCCTGGGGCTGGAGTGGCTGTTTCTTGATGTGGTGGAAACACATCACCTCCGTGCGAGGAATGATGGCCCTAAACCCATGATGGTGGCTCCTGGGGCTAAGGTGGTAGCTTCTAGGTATTGGTCACAGACCTCTTTGCCTGTAACTTGGCCCCAGAACCCTGGTAGTGGGTCCTGGGGCTGGAGTGGCTGTTTCTTGATGCTTTGGAAAATTGGTTCTCTGTGTGAGGAATGATGGCCCCAGACCCATGTTGGTGGGTCCTGGGGCTAGAGTGGCAGCTTCTAGGTATTAGCCACAGCCCTCCCTTCCTCTAACTTGACCCCAGAACCTAGGTGGCGGGTCCTTGGACTGGAGTGGCTATTTCTTGATGTTTTGGAAAATTGGCTTTCTGTGTGAGGAATAATGGCCACAGACCCATGAGGGTGGGTCCTGGGGCTAAGGTGGCAGCTTCTAGGTATTGGACACATCCCTCCCTGTCTGTAACATGTGCCCAGAACCTTAGTGGTGGGTTCTGAGGCTGGAGTGACTGTTTCTTGATGCGGTGGAAAGACATTTTCTCAGTGCAAGGAATGATGGCCCCAGACCCATGATGGTGGGTCTTGGGGCTAGAGTGGCAGCTTCTAGGTATTGGCCACAGCCCTCCCTGCCTGTAACCTGGCCCCAGAACCCTGACGGCAGGTCCTGGGGCTGGAGTGACTGCTTCTTGATGCGGTGGAATGACATCGTCTCCGTGTGAGGAATGAATGCCCCAGACCTATGATGGTGGGTCCTGGGGCTAAGGTGGCAGCTTCTAGGTATTGGCCACAGCCCTCCCTTTCAGTAACATAGGCCCCAGAACTCTGATGGTGGGTCCTAGGGTTGGAGTGGCTGTTTCTTGATGCAGTTGAACAATGGCTCTCTGTGAGTGGAATGACGGGCCCCAGAACCGATGGTACAGACAGCATGGGTGGCATTAGCAGCAGCAGCAGACATTGGAATGCCGGGGTGCAGAATCCATGGCACAGACAGCAGAGGTAGCATTGGCAGCAGACATTGGATTTTCCAGAGGCAGCATTGGCATGTGGTGCAGACATTGGATTGCCTGGGAAAAGGATCTGTGGCACGGACAGCAGAGGCAGCATTTGCAGTAGCAGCAGCAGACATTGGGTCTGCCCGTGCACAGAACCCATGGAACAGCAGAGACAGCAGCAGCAGGATTTGCCTGTACACAGCACCTATGGAGCCAGGATGGTTGGATTTGTCAGGGAATAGCTCCCATGCAGCATCAGACCCAATCCCCAAGGGCGTCCTGCTACATGCGCTGCTCTGCCTGCCAGACCTTCTGCACCAGCAGACGGCAGCAGTAGGTTTGCATGGGCACATTTGGATTGGCCAGGGCAGAGAACCCATGGAACAACAGACAGCAGCGGTGGGATTACCAGACCAGTGGTGCACACACCCAGGGTTGCCAGGATAGGCAGACAGGCACTCTGTCATGAGAGGCAGGGAGACAGAGGGAGATTATGATCTAGGCCACCTGGGCGGACACGCGGGCATTGTGGCATGAGAGGTAGACAGACTGAGGCATGCTTTGATCTAGACTACCTAAGCAGGTGGGCGGGCTGGCAGACAGCGTGGCATGAGCAGAAGGCAGGCAGACTGAGGAAGGGTTAAATTTTTACAACCTCAGAGGGCAAGCAGGCAGTGTGTTATGAGAGGCGGTAGGGAAGGCAGGCTTGGGCAGGCTTTGAGCTAGGAAACCTGGGTGTGCAGACAGACACCTTGGCATGGGAGGCAGGAAGGTGGACTAAGGCATACTTTGAGCTTGGTGGCAAGCTGTGCGGGCATACAGGCAGTGTGGGATGAGAGGCAGTTGGACAGGCAGGCTGGGACTTTGGCATCAGGGCACTCAGATAGGCTAGCAAAGACCACGCAGTACAAGAGAGCGAGAGCCAGTCAGTGTCACATAGGCGGGTCGAGATCGTGTAGCTAGCCATAGGCCGTCTGGCAGACTTACAGTTTGTTTCCAATGCCATGCTACATCATGAGATCAGTCGGACAAGGCATCCAAGGCCATCTAGTATGAAAGAGAGAGAGAGAGAGAGAGGGAGGCAGAGACAGGCAGAGACAGGCAGGGTGGGTGACAGGCATTGGGAGGGAGGGACAGAACCTCAGCAGCAAAGGACCAAGAGACCTAGCCCAGTTTGAAGAGGAGGAGGTGAAACCCCGTCCCGAAATTGCCCCTGGCATGGGATGGCGTGTGCCACTGCACCTTCACTCCTTTTTCAGGGGCAGCTCGGGGAATCCCAGCAGTGGAAGGTTCACCTTCTGGCACAGCAACTGCTCCACCAACTTGGCAAACAGTCTCATGCGGTGCAGGGAGCAAATGTACCCCACCATGGAGAAGACCCTCTCGCTGGGGACATTGGTTGGTGGGCAGGACAGGATACCCTTGGCAACTTCTGACAGGACTGGCCACACGTTGGCCTTGTCGGCCCAGTAAGCCAAGGGATCGCTGCTGGGATCAATGCATGGCTCATCCTCCAGGTAGGTCTCCACAGCTGCTGAGGCACCATCATATTCTCTCTGGTAGCTCTGGGTGGGCACCACCTGCCCCACTGCCCTCAGCCACGCTGCTTGACATTTTGTGCTGGGTCCCATGCTCCCCAGAGTGGACTGCACACAGGAGGAGCTGCTGGCAGTAGTAAGGATCCTGATGCTGCTGCTCATCCTGCTGCTGGTGCTGCTGATACTGCTAGGACTGGAGGCAGTGATAGACCCAGATGCCTGGAAGGGGTCGCTGATCCCACTCCCACCATCCCCAAGGGCATCCTGCTGCATGGTCCGCTCTGCCTGCCAGACCTTCTGCACCAGCATACCCTTCCAGAGGCCATAGACTACTGTTTTGCATGCCACGGTACTCTTGATCCTGGGGTCCAGCATGGTTGCCAGGACATATGTCTCCCAACGCAGGAGTTCATCAAAGTGCGCATTCAACCCCACCTTCAGCTTCCATGCCAGGTCAAGTGCCTCATCGGAAGGCTTCCTGCATGGAGAGCCACAATTCTGCCCCCCGAGAATCTCGTCCAGGCTCCTCTTGAGACTATGGACCAGTGGGGTCACCTGGTTGAGGGTGGCGGTGGAGCTGCTCATGGTCTCCGTCACAGCCAGGAATGGTCTGAGGACAAAGACCATGTGAGCTAGAATCTCACATTCCTCCCTGTTGTACCCTGGAGGTGTTGCAATGTCTGTCTCCAGTTCCACCTGATGCAGCGCGGCTTTCTGCTCAAGAAGCTGCTCGAGCATCAGGAAGGTGGAATTCCACCTGGTGGAGACATCCTGGATGAGTTTGTACATCGGGGACCCTTGCTCGGCCTGCTTCTCCTGGAGGAGCTTGCTGCCCTTCATGCTGCGGTTGAAGAACCCCGCCAGCTTCCTCCCTTGTTTGACCAGGGAGCTAAGGGTGCCTGACCCAATCCCCTTCTCCCCCAAGCCCAGAGCATCCTTCACCACAAAACTAAGGTTGTGTGTGGTGCAAGGGATGCTTGTGAATCCCCCGTCATGGACTGCCTTTATTATATTGGCTTTGTTGTCCGTGACCACATACCCCTAGGTGAAGGTCGTGCCTGGCGTCACCCACTCCGTCACCATGGTGGCCAGGGCTGCCTTGAGGATCCTTGAGGTGTGGGAGCTGTCCATCACTTGTGCCTGAAGCAGGGACCACCTATACCATGCTTCAGGACCCCTCCTGCCACTGCCAAGCGCTGCCTCTGGGTCCTCCCACCAGTGTGCAGTCACTGCCAGGTAGGCATGCTGGGCATTACTGGAGGACCACAGGTCAGTGGTGAAGTGGACTGTGCCCACCCCAGCTCCTTCCAGCTGCTCCCTCTCCCACTCCTTCGAAACTCTGTAGAGCTGTGACACCACAGTCTGACTAGGGGTGGAGCAGGAAGGCAGCTTAAAGTTGGGGGCCAGGAACCCAATCATCCGCTGGAAGCCCTTGTCCTCCACAATTGACAAGGGCTGGCCATTGAGGGCTATCATTTCTGCCAATAGACACTTTGCTTTCTCTTGGAAGCCAGTGCCATGGTGCCCTGCTGATGGCCTTGACAGATCCGCCCACCCCAGCTCCTCCATGGTGGACTGACTGCACTGCTGGCGAGGCTCCTGCTGCTGTTCTGCCCCCATACTGCTACTGCTGCTAGAGGCAGCAGCAGTTGGTGCAGGACGCTGGCCCGCTGAAGGAGTTGGGTGACTGGACGCTGCAGTCGGAAACCCGCTGGCATCCACTTCCCCTGCCTTCCTGCTGAGCAGCAGAGCACTGTGGCATGACTTCAGGTGCCTCATCATTGCAGTTCTCCCAAGATTGGCAAGCACCTGCCCATGCTTCAACTTATTGCACAATGCGCACTGCACCTCTCTGGGATCATCTGCCTTCACCAGATTAAAATGATCCCAGACTGAGGATTCCCCCCCCCACCATTCCTTTTTGCCTGCCCCAGCTGATGCACTGCTGCCAGCACTGCTGGAAGGGAGAGAACTTGGTGGCTCTGGTGACACAGCTCTGGGAGGAGGCTCAGTCATCGCCTCAACTCCAGACTTCTCCTCTGTGAAACCCGGAAGTTCCCCGGAAGGCCTACAGCATCCTGACGGTGAAACCCGGAAGTTCCCCGGAAGGCCTACAGCATCCTGACGCCGGCAGCCACAGCCGGCGCTGAGGCCGCCGGACCGCCCGCCGCCGCCGGAGCTCCCACAGGTAAGCGAAGCGGTGCACTGTAGGGGTGATCCCTGGGGGGGGGTGTTAAACCCCCCCCAGGGATCGAGTCATACTTACCGGCGGCTGCGGGGACGCCGAGGCCGCTGGTGCTGGGGGGGTGGGCTCGCCTCCGCCTTCGCCTCCGGGTCCGGGTCTGACTCTGTTCTTTTTTTAAACAAAAAGCCAGGCTGGGCAGGGTGGGTGGGGGATGTCTCCCCTTCCACCCGCGCATCCTGGACTCGGGGAGGGTTTTTCTTTTAAAAAACTGTTTGGCTGGGGCTTTAAATTTTTTTACATTGCAGCCATTTAAAAATGGCTGCAATGCAAAAAAATCCGGTACCCTGGAATCCGGTACCGGGTCCGGATTACCGGGCCGAATCCGATAATGCCGGTACGCCCGATACCGGCATTATCGGATACCGGATTCTACCGGTTTCCCACCCCTANGCTAACTCCTACAACTGTCTACGATCTCTAATCTCTCTCAATCTCTCTCTCTCTCTCTCTCTCTCTCTCTCTCTCTATATATATATATATATATATATATATGGGATGGGGGGAATCACAAATCAATGTAATAATAATCCTACTCTAAATCAATCAAAAAACAGGGGAAGGGAAGAGAATCAGGGCTGGAATATGTGGGAAAGGGAAAGGATTCAATGGAGGGGGGAGGGAGGAAGGAAGATTGAACTCAGGGAGGGATGAAAACAAAAAATAACAACTAAATCTATCTAAGCTAAGCTAAATAAATGATAATATGGGGGTAGATGGGTTGGATGGATCAAATAAGAGGAGGATGGCAATGGATTCGGATAGGAAGGAACAAAAACTGCTGGGAGAGAGGGAGTCTTCTGAAATGCCTGCTGTTCAGGAACAGTGACTAGCTCAGAAGATGTTGGGAAGGGGGGAGGTAATCAGTTTTGTTTCTTGCTGTGCCTGCCTCACCGCAAGCCCCATTGGCTCCGTGCAGCCTAGCTCGTGGCCAATCACAGACTGCGAAGCCAGTGGTCTGAGACGAAAAGGGATGGTGATTAGGCAGGATGGCTACTACTCCAAGCCTCTCCACCCCTGGTGCCTGGATGTCTGCTCCTCAGCTGACTCCCCCTCCCTGCCACGTTTGGCCTTCCAGTGAAACCATGTTTTAGCCACCCGAACTCACCCAAACGCGATCCAAACTGACTGAACTGTTCGGTCATTTGAGCGTTCAGAATTGAGTTCGGTTCAATCAGTTCGTGTTCGGTTTCATGTTTGGGTTCGGTCATCCGAACAGATCGAGTTCAGGCCAAACTCCAAACTTCCAAGCCACGTTTGCCCATCCCTAGCTGGAAGCAGTCTGGAAACTCTCTGGTTCCATCAATCTCAGATGGCGGACCAACCGAAATGGTTTCACATCCCTCTGGGGGCAGTCATGCGCTAGAATACAGGCCTGTATGAGATAATGATGCATTCATGACAAGGGCACCTCAAGTCCAGTGCAGAAAATCAGGTCGAGGGTGTCCTCCAGACCATTGAGACAGGTCCATGGTTGCCATGGTGGCCATGAATTCACGCTACATCCCTCCAAGAGTGACGTCGGCATGGATATTGAAGTCCCTCAAGACTAATGTCTTTGGGGACTGCAACACCACTCCTGACACCAATTCTGCCAGAACGTGCAGGGATGCAGCTGTATAAGTAGGTGTACGGTATATGCGCAGCACCTCTAACTTGTCTCCAGCAAAATCAATCACAAGATGTAGACCCTCGACACCTGGATTAAAGGACAGAAAACAGCGGAGGACTAAATATTCACTGTTCACAATGGAAAGAAGTATACCACTCCTGGGTGCTCCCCTGTGACCCACCAAACCCCACCCATGAACACACATGGAAAGCACCCAGAAAAGTGCCAGTCGCTCCGTGCATGTTCATGGGTGGGGATGGGTGTCCAACACCCAGCCACCCGTGAGAACGGGTCAGCACACAAACACATTAGAAAAGTCCATCAACAGCATGGAGAGAAGGGCAGATAAGGGAGAGAGTGGCACAGCAGCCAGCCACAAATTGACACTCCCCCCTTCCCCTACTGATGTGGCTACAGCCCAGCCAGGACACATGTGGGAAGAAACATGCTCACCGAACCCCACCATGGACCTGAAAAAAGCCACAAAAAAGTCTAGAGGCGGTGCCAAGGAAGGTGATGCAGGCAGCCAGGTAAGCCCCAGGTAGCAAGCCCGGGAAGGTGGAGGTGGCCAGAACAGGTGATGGGGGGAGGGCACAGGACCAGAGCTGGTAAAGAGGGCAGATGTGGTCCAGCAGGCCAGTAGACAACACACCACAAGGGTGAGTGAGTCCCTCAAGCCCCCCCCCAAGATACCCAAGAGGGGGAGGGACAGGGTGGCAGAAGGAACCATGGTGGAAGATAACAGCACAGCTGACAGCCATCACAATTCATTACAGGTGAGCACCAGCATGGCAGCCCCCAACACCAGCACCCAAACGCCCTTCAGGAAACAAGCATGGCCGGCTACTTCACCCTCCCACCTGACAGCAGTCAGGTAAGTGTGAGGGATCCTGGGGAGGGGAAGGGGGGTATGCAGCCACGTTGCCCCAGACACCTGCAGTTGACAAATAAGGAAGGCCTGTCCCATAAGCTCATTGTAAAACCATTCCTCCACAGGTGTGCACCAGCTCTGAGGCCATGACTACAACCCCCGGGCAGGCCCCAGCTGCCACACCAGTTGCACATCCCCCAGTCTCTGCCACCAAAGGAATGCCCTGGACCCAGGTCAAGACCAAGGCATTCATAAAGCTCTGGGGGGAACGCAGATTGCAGCTGGACCTGGGTCGACCATTGTGTAGCGAACATATCTATGAGTGACTCTCCCAGGAGATGCAGCAGCCTCGGTACAACAGGGGCACGGCCCAGTGCTGGAATCAGGCAAAGGACTTGTGTAACGGATATAAGCACATCTGTAATAACAACTACAAGTCTGGCTGAACCAGGCATACAGAGCCGATCTTTGAGGAGCTGTCTCAGTTCCTCTGCAAGGACAGGAAGATAGTGGCCTCTTGCATACACATAAGCACCTTTAGCAGGGGAAGGAAACAGGTGGAGGAGATACCCCCTGCACTACATCACCCACCGAGAGGGTGGACCCCCCATCCATAGCAGCCACTCCCAGAACGGGATGTCTTAACACCCCCATCCTATAGCTGGAGGGAGCATTTCTGGACCCAGCCACCAACCAGATGACCCTCCAAGTGCCCTTCCACCCCCCGAGCAAAAAAGTACAACCACGTCAGGAAGCCGGGGCACATGAGGAGGATGCCTCACAGGAGTAGGAAGAAGACACAAATCCAGGTAGGACCAACATCCCCAACCCAAAACAGGGGCTGGGCATGGGGCGAGTGATAAGAGAAAAGCCAAAGGCAAGGGAGGTGGTTGGAGAGCAAGCAACTGATCACACTCTCCCACCAACAGCTCAGGTGGGAATGGAGGTGGTGCAGGAACAGGAGGATCAGGAGGAGGAGGAGGCCCTGGTGCCGCCCACGGAGGCGCAAGAGGAAGGCAGGTGCACAAGTTCAGGTGGAAATGGGTGCATGATGGGAGGATGGGATTGGAAGCTGGGGAACAGTGGAGCATTATGACACACACCTTGCACAGGTTAGGGGTGTAAGTGGTAATCGGGTAGTCCACGGCCACAAGGATAGCTGTAGGTGGTGAGAGTCACACCCACCAACAGACACCATTCACCTTCCTCCAAGACCCAGCCCACAGGAGAGGTGCTGGGATCATCAGCCACCATGGGCACCAGCAATGCTGCCAAGCTGGGATGATGCACAACACAGGCATAGGAAACAGAGGGACAGGCCACTAAGGTTGATGTGAGATCAGCACTGGGAACACAAAGCACACATTGAAACCAAGGGCTAGGTAACAGGCACAACAGGTGAGGCTGCACCTCATGCCCCAGTCATGAAAGTGTGGACATCTGACATGTAAATGCAGTCCTATACCAGCAGGTGCCATGGCAGATGAAGGGAGAATGAGATGGGATGGGAGCAGCATGGAGCGGAACAGGGAGCTGAGGGCAAGGAACTGGTGCCAGCGGGAGGACATCGGGAGTGACCTTCTGGAGGCAACCAGGGGAACCTCTTGGGAGCTGCAAGGGCACATGGCACAGGCCTGGGTGGACATCAAGAAGGACAACAAAAAGGACTGGGTGCTCCATCAGCCCATGGTCATCCAGGCCAGGAGCCAGGATTTGTGGAAGAGGTACCATGCGGCCAACCACCTCCGTGAGACGTGACTCGGCTGCAAGGTGATGGAGGAGGCCGTGAGGTGCCTCGAGTCCTCAGAGGAGCTAGAGAGATCCCTCCTCCATCACATCACAGCCACAAGCACCATGGTGGTGGGTCTGGCCAGTGAGCAACAGGTTCAAACCACCCCCCCCAGGTTCCTGTGCGTGCATGCGCGCATTCACGCACGCACACACACACACACCGCAGCTCCTACAGCAGCCACTGATATCAGCCTGTGACCAGTCCCTCCCACCGGTACACTAGGATGGTCCGCAACTGCCTCCGGATGACCAACCAGCCCCGCTCCCCGTCCCACTCCATCTGTCACAATCACCACAACAGGGCTGCAGACTCCGCAGACAGCAACCGGCTCAGCTGATGGCCGATCCAGGGGAGGTGAGTATGGTTCCCCCATACCACATGATGTATAGGCCACAGGGGATCCAGCAGAGGGAGGTGAAGGGGTGGGCAGTAGCTGGACTCACCAGATGTTAATTTGCCTTGCTACACTGATGAATGCTTGCTCCACAGGAACAGCAAATGCCACCATGGGATGGGCAATGAGCTGGAGGGGACGTGGCCAGCCTGGGTCCAAGTGGTTCCAGCCAGGCAGCAGCCAGTGGAATGGGCCATGGGTGTGGCAACAGGGAAGGAAGAGGGTGCAGAGGGGCCAAGAAAAAGCCATGCCAATGAAGGGAAGTATTGTGTAACTGACCAATAAAAGAAACAGTTAATTCTAGCCTATATACCTTCCTGTACTTAATTTGAAAGCAGGTGATTTCGGGGCATGAACAGACAGGTGGCAGTGAAAGGGGCTGGAGAGGTGTCAATGCTGCACCCAACAACCACAAACTATTCCCAATACATGTGGTAGTGCAGCTATTCCAGGGGTGGGGACTGATCAAGGCATCAGATGGGACACCCCATGGCATCCAGGGCCCCAGCACAGGTCCAGGGTTCATGGTGCCTCAAAACTGTGCATGTTGATGTGCAATGAGGAGACGGACAACTGCTATTCAGTGTGCAAGTGTTTATTACTATGGGGTTGGGGGAGCACAGGTTGGAGTGTGGAAGTACCCCCTGTGGTCCGAGTTCTCTTCACCTGTTAGTCTGGAGCCTTGCAATGAGGCAACACAGGGCATGCCTGTTCTCATTAACTATACTATATTCTGCTCTGCTATGGACCTGCCAAAACAGTGGTACAGGACTGACAGGTTGCTGTGGGAGGGGATTGTCTAGGACACACCTCTGTGTCTCACACACATTGTGCAGTATGCATTCTGTGATGATGAACATAGGTGTGCGGTGCAGATCAAATTGCTACTGGTTCCACAGAAGGCACCAGCGCATCTTTAGCATGCCCTCTCGACCACGCAGTCGGCAGAAGTCAGGTGTTCATTTAAGAGATACTGCTCTGGGGTACACGGCAAAAGGCATGCCTTGGTGAGCCAGGGGTTCTTGGTATAGGCTGAGTACCCGACAATCACCTGCCCCATAGGTACACCCTCAAGGTTCACATAGATCCCAGGTGCGACCTCCCCCAGGTACATGCAAGCAAAGAAGGGTGATGTTCTGAGGATCCTGGCATCATGACTACAGCCAGACACACCGGTGAACACATCAATGAGCAGGCCAGCATGATCAACCACGTTCTTTAGCATAACAGAAAACTGGCCCTTGCGATTTATGTAATCGTCCTTACTATGGGAGGGGTGGATGATAGAGATGTGGGTGCTGTCGATGGCACTGATGCAATGGGGGAAGCCCATCATGGAGAATCCAGCCACCGCCCGGTGAGGTCTACCAATTGAATGACCCACTCCATCAGCAGATCCACAACTGCTGTACACACCTCCTTGAGGATAGTGGCAACTTTGGAGGTTCCACCCCCAAACTGCTGGCCAGCGCTCCTACAAGAATCAGGGTTGGCTAGCCTCCAGATGGCAATGACAACCCTCTGGGGCACTGGGATGGGCTCCCTTATGTTGGTTGTGTCACGCTTTTGGCAGAACCAGAGGATGTCCATGAGCCATGAAAGCAGGCAATGTGGCATTCGAAAGTGAGTCCCCCACACCTCATCCTTCCATGTCCTCAAGACAGACTTCCACCAATCATTTTCTGGGTAGCAAACCCACAACTGCCTGTGGGTGGGGATGGAAAGGCTCATCCCAAAGATGTTGTTGGCCATGACAGCCTGTAGGAACTGGAATGCTCACCGCAGCACCCTGAGCATGTCACTGAGGCAACTCTGGTGAGATAGGTGGGAGCGCCAGATCGCTACTGCCAGGTTTCCCACTCTGTAGACAGCACCATGTGCCAAATGTCCCCTGTGGGCCCCAGTAACCACCAGCGATGGTGGAGCAGTGTCTAGCTGTTTCCAGGAGGACCTGGGGGCTGGTTCTCTGAACCCTATGTATCCTTAGCAGACACAATGCCACAGCCTGTATGTAGCCATGCATTGCCTCCCAGAGACAGTCAATTGGGACACCTTTATAACAGAGAAATCCCCACCCATTTGACAATTGACTGCTGTAGGGGGGCGGGGTTGGTTCCTGCCACATTGAATTCCCCCTTAGTATGTGCCTATTGCGGCAGTGTGGCACCCTCCCCTGGTCTAGTCAGTCATGAGGATCCTCAGCCATGCTATTTGGCAACTGGGCCTTCCACCCACCCACCCCCAACCCACACATGCGCATCATTGTGCCAAGGTTGTGTCTTCCGGGTGCTCGTGATATGGGAGTGCTTGTTGATGGCTAGTGTGGGAGTGGGTGTGTGTTGTTCAGCTATCTGGTAGCCTTGGAATCCTGCCAGTAGTTAGTGGGAGGCACTTTTGCCTTTCGCACAGCTGTTCATTCTCCTCTGGTTTCTTTGCTGAGTCTGTTGTGCCTTGCTATGTAGCCATGTACTGCCTTCCACTTGGACACTTGCGTGGGCCAGATGCTGAGGAAGTTTGGCCTGTGTATTCCACCATGCTTCTGAGTAACCTGTGGGTGAGGATCAATGTGCAGTGAATGCTTGGGGATCCCCTTTCTGTCCATGATGGTTACAACCTGCTGTCCCATTGTATGTGACTGCTGGGTCATCCATTTGGGAGCCTGTCCTGTCGGAAGATTGAGCGATTTGGGCTTCCATGTGCTGGAGTCTGATGCAGCCGTGCCTCCACCCAGTGTAATTGTGCCATGGGATGCTGTTGGCAGCCTGACCATTTGAACCATTGCGGGTCTGCCGGAGTTCCGTTTGTGCCTCCTTGGTGGTGATACCTGCCTGGCAAGCTTCTTTGCCAACATCATGTTGTGTGCCTGGGGTTACTGGAGGAGCTTTCCCGACTGCCAGGTTCATCTGGGTGAGCTGGGATTTCTGGTGCCACCTGAGTGGGGGACCCTACCTATGGATGGACCTGATGCAGCAGAGATGGCTGACCTTTTGGATGTGGTGAACCAGGCAGATGTCAGAGCCACCGGACACCCCTTCCTCCCATGCTTCGTGGTTGATGGATGTGTGCATGCCCATGGGTATCACTGAGGAATGTTTGCTTGGGAAGGCTTTGGAAGGGGGTGGGGAGTGGCCATCCCAAGCCATCCCTCCACTTAGGCACCTGATATTGTGGTCAGGGGTTGGGGTGAGTGGTGGTTGTGGGTGTGTGTTTTGGTGGACGAGCAATGTAGCCAGAGCTCTGAAGCCCATCTGTCCACCTTGTTCATGGTTCCATGCAGGGGGACCACTGGCTTTGGACCTGTGTGTGGGATGTGTTCCTTTTCTGGCCTCTGCCACTCCTTCCTGCTTGTTCCTGTTGCGATACTATGGGGGCTACATGGCATGCTGTCACGCCATGGCCATCCCTTGTGCCATTGCCTGCTATGACTGTGGGTCTCCCATTTGTTTCTACTGGTCCCTGAGCCTGGACCCTTTTGGGTGATGCTCCCTGTCAGTGTCCATCCAGCTTTCTGCCCTGTAGTGTCCTGAACAGCCCTTTTCTCCCTCCAGAGCCTCACTTTTGTGTCTGTTGTGTGGTCTGCCCCAGGCCCCATGCCTCCTCATGCCTCCTCATGCCTCCAGCCACTTGAACCTCACCATGACGAATTCTGGGAGGAGATGCAGTGCGAGTGGCGGTGAGTGTCACACACCTATGTCCATTCAATTTAGGCCTTCCCAATTCCCACTTGTGCCCTATACCCTTTTTGCATGGTTATCGGGTTGTGGGTGGAGTGGCTGGCCTCCTCCATGAGGCTTTCCTGGAGTGTGCCAGGGTGCAGTCCAGCTTTGTGGCCTGCTCCCCTGCTTGTACCCCATCCATTGCTGATGGGCATTCCCCTTCCTTGCTATTGCAGATCCTTTGTTGGAGTCACTTCTGCTCATGCGCCACATAGAAGACCTGCGAGCGGCAGCTGTGGGTTTCCTTTCTGGCACCCAGGAGTACTGTAAGATAGGTGAGTTACTCCTACCTTTCCCAGGCAATCTGCTATATGGTCCTATCCTGAGGTCCTATCCTGAGGGTCACCTCTGATCAGTCCCTTCTCTCTGTTTCCCAGTGCAGGAGCTCATGGAGGAGAGAATCCGTGATCAGGGGGAGGTGATGACTGTGGTGGTGGACATTTGCTGGTGATTGATTGTGCTCTCCCGGGCCCAGAGCTCCTGTTCGGGCAGGGCCTGGGGGAGGCACACCTAACTAGTCATGACTGCTCCAATCCCCTTAGTGACCTGCCATTGTTTGGTTTGGAACTGTTCAACTTGTTGACTGTTTTTAGTAAAAAAAAAAAAGGTTGTTTATTAGGGATTTGTGAACAGAACGCAGTTCGGTTGTTCAGGCATTCGGTCATTCAGTTCGGGAACTGGATTTGACCATTCGCTCCCCGAACCAGGGATGGCCATTTGGTTCATTGGGGTTCGGTTCAGCCAAACTTTTGTTCGGGGGCGTATCGGTATTGGTTTCGGAATTGTTCCGGCAGAACGCTGTGGAAACTGGAAACCGGAAATTTGAGTGTGTGCGGAGCTTGTGTGGAGAGTTTGTGTATGCGTGTGTGTGTGTGTTGTGGCTGTCTGGTGTGTGTTTGGTTTTGGTTGGCTGTGTTGGTTTGGTTTGTGTGGTTATTTTGGTTGGCTACAGTTGCTGGTTGGTTTTTTTTGGTTGGCTGTGGTTTGTACAGCTGGTTGAAAAAAAAATGAGGAGGATTAGGAGGAGCTGGAAATCCAAGGTGAAGGTGGAGGAGGTGGAGGAGGCTGCCGCTGGACCTTCTTCGGAGGAGCCTCATCCAGAGGGTACCACTGCTGTTGCCAGGTTTGTAAAGTTTATTTCTGTTTATTGTTCCATAGAACTTTGAGGACAAGAAGAATTCTATCCTTTAGAGTGAGCTCACTGGCATGCAGGTGGGTGGCTGGGTGGTGGTGGGACTGGGCACTGGCAGTCAGGCACAAACAGTGGGCATCAGCGGGTGACTGTCAGCGGATGCCTGCCATAGGGAGAGAGAGGGTGTGTGGGGGGGGGCTCTCTTCCAGCAGTCAGGCACGAGCCGAAGGAAGCACCCACCATGTAAACATGTGCCAGGCTGCCAGCCATCCCTAGCAAGGGTCTCCAGTTGCCATCCCAACAAGCACCCAAAGAAAGGGAGGATTTTCACGTGCCATCCAGGGGGGTCTCTCCAGTTGCTAATTTCATCCCTACTAGCAGCCCAAGGAGGGAGGACTAGAGAGGCATCATTCATCATAAATGCATGATATTATTTAGGTGTTGTTTATGTATTCCTGTTTCAGAGAGGGTAATGCTGCCTCTGCCGCTGCTACTAGAACCCCAAGGTGCAGGTCAAAGGAGCCGCTGCCACCAGACATATGGAAGAGGTCCGACGTCTGGCAGTGATACAATGTCATGAGAGGCGGATTGATCACTGTATGTACAGTAAGGCATTCAGGCAGGGGGGCTGGTACAACAGGGAATGTATTGCCCTATGACCTGTTAGGAAGTCCCCTGCAGAGAGAGATTGGGCAATGGCCACCCACCCACTTGTTGAGACAGAATGCAGGGAGGGCTTAACAGACGATTGGTCTGACACAGTATGGCACGTCTTATGTTCCTATCTTTTATGTTCTTTAGACCTGCGGAAAAATAATAAAGCGGGGCAACCAGGGGACGACATCGGGGCTGATAGCCCATGTGGAGAATGTCCACCCTATCAAGGTGGTATGTGCTGCTGCCACTGAGGCTGGAAGGCACAGCAGCAGGGACTCTGGAGAAGAGTAGCAGTCCTGGAAGCAAGGGGGGAAGGCCCAGTGGAAACGTTGCCACCTGAGAACTTCTCCCTCCAGCTCCGCAGAGGAGTCGCCAGCCCCCCAGGAGGAGTCAGAGGAGGAAAGGGCCTTTCAGGCCAAGCTGGAAAGCCCGGGCCACAAATATATGGACGCTATGTGTATCCAAACACACTGCATGGCTGACCAGCTGGTGGTGCGGTCCCGGAAGCTCCGTGCAAATGAGTGGTGCATGGCAGCTTACGCACAGTACCTCCGTTCAGAGAGGGAGGAGCTGGAACTGCACCGCCAGTCGGTCAGTCAATGGAAGGCCTCCTTGGAGGGGGCCACTGAATTTGCCCAGAAGCATAGGTACGGGGTGGAGGAGGATGTGGCTGCCCCTCAGTCCCGCCCACCCATTTCCCCTTACCCTCACATTCCCCCACGTTCCTCCAAAGACCCCTAAGTAACTTTCCTTTGTTTTTATGTTTGTTTTTTGTTTTCTAAATGTGTAGAATGTGTTTATAGTTTAAAAAGTTATTATAAAAGTTATATTTGCTGTTTCCTGCTTTGTTTAAACTGCCCAATCTTTTATCCCTCTGTGCTGCTTCTGGCAGGTGGCAGAATCTCATTGTATATACAGCTTGTCTTTGTCAGATCCCTACCTGACAGCAGCAGCACACGGAGCGTATTAGTCCCAAGATGTGCCAGCGGGGTCTCAACTTGCGACAGCCCCCTAGGAGGGGCAGGGCTTGTGTCTGTGTGGGTGTGTCAGAGAGAAAGAGAGGCTCCCTCTCTCTCTGTGGCATATAGTGCAGGTGTGTGACAGTGACAGCATGGGTTGGATCGTGACTGTCGCTCCTAGCAGTGGGGAGACTTTCTCTCTCTCTCTCTCTCTCTCTCTCTCTCTCTCTCTTTCTCTCTCTCTCTCTCTCTAATGAACAGCATGTTGCTAACTCGTAAAGAAAAGGTGGGATGACAGCACCCCGTGAGCAGAATGACGGGCCCCAAAACCATGAGGGTGAGTCCTGGGACAGGAGTGGCATTGGTGGAGCAATAGCAGAGGCCCAGCCAGGGCTCAGTGGCTGGCTGGGCACCCCTGCTTGGCCAGGCATTGCAGGCTTGCATCCTAGACTCAGGATCAGAACAAACTAATCTACCAATTGTTCAAGCGTTGCCGCGTGGTGAGTCACATAGCCACCCAGCAGCAGACATTGGGTTGCCTGGGTACAGAACCCATGGCACGGACAGCATAGCCAGTGGCATTGGCAGCTTCAGAAGACATTGGGTGGGTTGCCTGGGTACAGAACCCATGGCAAAGACAACATAGCCACTTAGCCAGCAGCATTGGCAACTACAGCAGACATTGGGTTGCCAGGGTACAGAACCCATGGCACAGACAGCATAGCCGGCATTGGCAGCTGCAGCAGACATTGGGTGGGTTACCTAGGTAAAGAACCCTTGGCAAAGACAGCATAGGCGGCATTGGCAGCAGGATTTGTCTCTGCGCAGCACCCATGGAACCACTGCCAGCATAGTAAGTTTTGCCAGGGAAGAACTCCCATACAGCTGCAGATGGCAGCAGCAGGATTGCGTGGGACTGGTCACATTTGGATTTGCCAGGGCAGAACACCCATGGACCAGTTTCCCAATGCCACCCTGCATCATGAGTTCAGTCAAATAAGCCAGTTGACACCGGTATGAGAGAGAGAGGAGGGGGTTAGGGCGGGCAACACTGCAGCATTGGGAGGGAGGGACAGCACCTCAGCACAGCAGCAGCAGGCACCCTGATTGAGGAGGAGCCCCTTCCCAAGACTGCCCCTGGCATAGGATGGCATGGCGTGTGCCACTCCATCATCAATTCTTGTTCTGAGGCAGCTCGGGGAATCCCAGCAGCAGAAGGTTGACCTTTAGGAACAACAACTGCTCCACCAACTTGGCCCCCAGTCTCAGGCGGTGTGGGGAGCAAATGTCCCCCACCATCGAGAACACCAACTTTCTGGGGATACTGGTTGGTTGGCAGTACAATAATCCCTTGGTCACTTTGGATAGGGCCAGCCACACATTGGTCTTGCTGTCCCAGTTGGCCAAGGGATCACTGCTGGGTTCTATGCATGGCTCCTCCTCCAGGTAGGTCTCCACTGCTGCCTCCAGGTAGGCACCATCATACTCCCTCTGGTAGCTATCCCTGGGCACCCCCACCCCCACTGCCCTCAGCCATGCTGCCTGCCCTGTTGTGCTGGCCCCCATGCTCCCAAGAGTGGACTGTGCATAGGAGGAGCTACTGGCAGTAGGGGTGCTGCTGCTGCTCATCCTGCTGCTTGTTCTGCTGCTACGTTTAGGCCTGGGGGCAGGGATAGACCCCGCTGGCTGAAAGGGGTAGCTGCTCCCACTCCCACCATCCCCATGGGCATCCTGCTGCTGCTGCCGCCACGAACTCTCAGGACCCCGCTCTATCTGCCAGACCCTCGCCACAAGCTCACCCTTCCAGTGGTCATAGAGGGCTGCCCGGCATGCCATGCTGCCTTTGACCCTGGGGTCCAGCATTGTTGCAAGGACATATTCATCCCACCACAGGAGCACGTCAGTTCAGTTCTGTCTTCAGCTTCTGCACCAGGCCAACTGCCTCAGCACCCATCTTCTTGACCAGAGGGCCACAATCCCGCCCCTGCAGAATCTCCTCAAGACTCCTGTGGAGACTCTGCACCAGAGGGGTCATCTGGCTGATGGTGGCTGTGGCCGAGCTCACGGTCTCCATCACTTTCAGGAATGGTGCCAAGATGAAAACCATTTGGGTGAGGATCTCCCATTCCACCCCACTGAACCCTGGAGGTGCCCCGATGAAAGTGGCCAATTGCACCTAATGCAAGGTGACTTTCTGCTCAACAATCGGCTTGAGCATCTGGAAGGTGGAATTCCACTGGGTGGACACATCCTGCACCAGCTGGTGCATGGGGGAGCCTTGCTCTGCCTGCTTGGCCTGGAGGAGGTCACTGCCCTTCACGCTACGGTTAAAAAAACCGACCAGCTTCCTCCTTTACTCAATCAGGGAGCTAAGGGTGCCTTCCCCAATGCCCTTCTCCCCCAAGCCCAGAGCATCCCTGACCACCAGGAGGAGGGTATGTGTGGCACAAGGGATGCTCTTGAAGCCCCCATCGTGAACTCCCTTAAGTATATTGGCCTAGTTATCGGTCACCACACACCCCGTGGTGAAGGATGCGCCTGGCGTTACCCACTCTTTCACCATGGCTCTCATGGCTGCCTCTATGTTCCTAGCAGTGTGAGGGCAGTCCATTACTTCTTCCTGAAGCAGGGCCCACCTATACCCCACTTCGGGACCCCTCCTGTCACTCCCCAAAACTGTCTCCAGGTCCTGCCACCAGTGCGCCATCACCATCAGGTATGTGTTCTGGGCATTCCTGCTGGACCACAGGTTGGTGGCACCCCCAGTCCCTGCCAGATGCTCCCTCACCCACTCCTTCATACATGGCTGGCACCACTGTATGACTCAGGGTGGTGCGGGTCAGAAGCTTAAACTGGGGGGCCAGGAACCCAATCAGGTGCTGAAACCTCGTGTCCCTGACCATGGAGAAGGGCTGCACATCGAGTGATATCATTTCAGCCAACAGGCGCATGGTTTTCACTTGAAAGTCACGCCGCCCTACAGCTGCTGTAGCCTTGGCATCTGCCCCCCCCCAGCTCCTCTATGGTGCTCTGACGCTGTTGCTCCTGCTGCTCCCCCCTAGCAGCAGTACTGCTCCTGCTGCTAGAGGTAGCTGCTGGAGCAGGACGCTTGTCCGCTGAAGGGGGTGGCCGACTGGCCACTGCAGTCAGGAACCCACTAGCATCCACTTCCCCTGCCTGCTCGCTTAGCAGTACAGCACTGTGGCATGATTTCAGGTGCCTCAAAATGGCAGTTGTCCCAAGGTTGGTGAGGACCTTCTCACGCTTCACCACCTTATTGCACAAAGTGCACTGCACCTCCCTGGGATCATCCGCCCGCACCACTTCAAAATGCTTCCAGACCCATGATTTTTTGGCCCCTCCTGCCTTCTGGCCCACACCTGGTGATGCACTGCTGGGAGCCAGGGCAGGACATGGTGGCACTGGTGACGCAGCTCGTGGAGGGACAGCCATCACCTCAGCAGCACTAGATACAGAGACCTCCACAGAAATCTCTGCATCGCTGTCCCCAAACAGAGTGATTGAGGCTGATGGACTTCCCATGCTGCTCCCACTCTGAGAAGCAATCTCCCCCTGTCTCCTATAGCTGCTGTTGCTGCTTCTGCTATGCTTCCTGATGCCATTGCCTGGGGACTGGACCCTTCCTCTAGCAGCTGGGGTGAGTTCCATCAGCCTTGGACTGCTGGAGGGGGATCACCTCTACAATGGGGGAGTCGGGGGACAATGCTGGTCCCTGAGGAACTTCGCCCCCTGAATCGCCTGCACATGCAGCTACAGATGAGACAGCCACAGTCTCTTGCACTGCAGGTGTTCCACTGCCCTGTGTGGCAGTGGAGGACACTGCCAGGAGGCAACGCTGAACCATCCCCCTAGTGCCACTGGGAGCAGCACTAGTGCCACTACTAGTGCTGGGAGAGGGAGACCCAAAAGCAGACCTGCAGAGCTTGGGGTGTGGTGATGGGCTTGGGCTGCTTCTTCTTACTGCCACTCAGCTGGCACAGCCCCTGCCACCTCTGCCACATGCCTCATTGCCTGACTTATGGGCAGTAGACCAACCTCGCCATCTCCTACATCTTTTCCCCATTTCTTCCGCCCAAAGAATGAATGAATGGCTGAATGCACAAGGATACATTTATTTATTTATTTATTTATTCAATTTTTTAAATATAATATATCTAAATATCTAAATCTAACTAACTGCTACTATTATAAAACCAATGGAACTGAATAATGGAATATCTATCTAAAACTAACTACATAGACCTAGTCCTACACACACTATAAAACTGAATGACACATACAACTACCTATCTAAGTAATTGACTAAGTATCTACATCTATCTAATATACACACTATTATATTACACAGGGATGGTGGGGGAAACACAGACAGCTCACAAAACAAAACACAGGGAGGGCGGGGTAAGGGTAACTGAAATAAAACCTAAATCAAATCTAATCTTACTCTAGTAAATCAAAAAACAGGGGAAGGGAATCAGGGATGGAATACAGGAGGGGGAGGATTAATGGAGGGTAGGGAGAAATAACACCGGGATGGGTAAAGAATAAAAATAAAACATAAATCTATCTCTAATATAATCTAAACAAATGGTAGGGAGGTAAATAACTAAATAAATGTGTTGGATGGGTGAGGAAATAAAACTGCTGGGAGAGGGATCCTTCTGGAAATGCTGCTGAAAGAATCAGTGGCTGGCTCAGAAGGTGTTGGAATGGGGGAGGGCAATGAGTTTTGCTACTTGCTGCGCCCGCCTCACTGCAAGCCCCATTGGCGCCATGCAACCTAGCCCGTGACCAATTGTAGACTGCGAAGCCAATGGTCTGAGGAGAAAAGGTGATGGTGATTGGGCAGGCTGGCTACTACTACAAGTGTCTCCACCCCTGGTGCCTGGAAGTCTGCTCCTCAGCTGACCCCCCCCTCCCTGGGTCAGGCAGTGATCAACTGGTCACTCACTGGTCACGTTTCTCCCGCCCAAGCCACCCAAACTCTATCCGAACCAACAAAACTGTTTGGTCATTTTGGAGTTTGGAATCGGGTTTGGTTCGGGTTTGGGTTTGGTGATCTGAATGGACTGAGTTCAGGCCGAACTCCGAACTTCCGAACCACGTTCACACATCCCTATTGTTTATTTTTCCACACCCCTCTGTCTATGTTAAGTAAGTAAGTAAGTAAGTAAGTAAGTAAGTAAGTAAGTAATTTATTAAAATCATAACCAAAGGTCAAAATATTAGTACAAATCAAAAACTCTGTGTTGTTTTTTCCTGGGGAGTTAGTGGCCTGCTGTGGTAGTCAGTTCTGCAATCACTGGGGGTGGGGAGTGTCCCTCCAGGCATCTACCCTCCCCGTGGCGCAGCTGTGTTGTGGGTGCTGCCCTTGGGGCTTGGGACCCATGGGCCCTCTACTCACTTTGTGGGCTGCGGTGCTCGGTTCCTGATCCCTGTGGGTGGCCCTGGGTGTGTGTTACGGTCTCCTTGTGTGACCTGCCTTGGGTGTGTTTTCCTAGTGTTGTGGCACCCTGACCTGTGTCTCCTCTGTGACATCACACTCTGGGTCCTCCTGATCCCAAGTGCTGTGTCCCTGTGCTTTGGGCACTTTGCTTGCCAGCTGTGGCCAATGTCAGACCATGCAGTTGGGGTTCCTTGCTCTTCTCACAGACTCTGTCCAGGGGGTGTAGTAACCTCCCCTGTGCTGGCAATGGGCACTTAGTGTACTGGGTTTCTTCCCACCCTGCTCCGGATACCTCCCTTTCCACCACCTTCTCCCTGCCCTTTCTTGTGTGCCCAGCATCTGGTTGGTTACCCCAGCTAATGGTTGTCTGATTTGCTGCGCCTGTCAGTCTCCTGCTGATGCAGCTCTGCTGTACCCTTCCTCCTCCCTCACCAACCCTGTGTCTGTCTGGGTATGGGCCGTGATGTCCTATGGCTTCGTTTGCCCTCAGTCCACCATCTTGCAAAGTCATGGTGGGGGGCATGTTCCGGGGCCTGTCGGTGTTCTACCTGCCCGTGTGAATCTTGAGCATGGGTGTTTGGGGTGGTGGGAGTGGCACAGCTGACATAACATGACTGTCTGTGACCCCCATGTGACCACCAGTTCTGCCGCCCGTGTGAATTTCAGAACACTCATCAGCCATGGGTGTGCAGTAAGTGTTCCCCCCACCTATCCCCAGCCACCTCCCTTCTCGCCCCTGCCCATGTAAAAAGGGCCTACGATTGAGTGGTTGGGCAACTCAGATGAAATTCAGTGCTGACATATACAAAGTGATGCACATAGGGAAAAATAATTCTAACTATACATACCAAATGGTGGCCTCTAAATTAGGGGTTACCATTCCGGGAAAGGATCTTAGAGTCATTATAATTCATTGAAGACCTCAGTTGATCATGTGGCAGTGTTTAAAAAGGCAAACAGAATGTTAGGAATTATTCAAGGATTGAGTGTGGTTGCCATATTGGTCCCAAGTGCTAGAGAGGCAAAGTGGTTTGAATGATCTCTTTTACTGGACCAACTGTTGGTGGATATAAGCAAGCTTTCAGACCACACAAGACCCTTCTTTAGGCATGTAGCATAGCCAAGTAGAAATATATAAAATGAGCAAATGTAGGGCAGGTATGTAGGAGGGGGCATAGAACAGGTGGGAGTGGATAAGGCAGGGTAGCAGGTGGGGGGTAAAGAGAGCAAGAGATGTGCCAGATGTTTAAAAACACCTATAAAATTGTATACTCGTGTGGGGGGACAAAGAGTGGTAAACATACAGGAGGGGAGGGGGATGGATGGGTTGGGGGCATAGTGGGAAACAGTTTATCAGGTGAGGGGAATGCTCTGCATATCCCCTTCACCTGATAAGCTTTGAAAATAGCCCGAACAGTAGAAAAGCCAGTAAAGTTTTTGCATTGTGCAAGTCTCCAAAAATGCCCTGCTTCTAATGAAAACAGCACTCGCCAAGATATCTCATTTCAGGCCTGCTCACATTCAGTCACATGTCCATTCACATGGGAACAACTGGGCTAATTGTTCCCATTAGCTAGGAATAGTGCATTCCTGCTCTACCCATTAAACTGCCCATTTTTCTGTCCAAGCCTGAGGTGAATAGGGCATAGTACAGGTTAGCTAAGGGGTTTACACATAGCTCTCTGCCACAAAGTTATTCTTTATTTGGTCCAAAGGACAACTCATTCTCATTACTCTTGAGTTTCTTGGCAAGAAACACATTTCTTGCCTTGTTCTGTGAAATGAGAACAAGCCAAGAAATGACAGAATCTCAATGCCTTCTTGTCAAGAATAAGGATGTTCATAGATTTTGTTTGTTTCATTTTCATTATCATTCTTAAAATGGCATTTGTTTTTGTTACTGTTTTCACTATTGTCCTTAGTTTTCATTATTCCTTTCATTTTTGGTTTGCATTGGTTTCAATGGGAAATGCATTTTTGGCTGTAACTTCTTCATATTCATCCAATTTTCATGACATGTGGACAGCTTATACCCCTGACCCAGCGGACCGTCTGTGCCAAACTCCATCAAGATTGGATAAAGGGTCCCCAATTTGAAATGGTTTTCACACACATTTCCAGCTGTAATGTCTTTGTTTTCCATCAAATATAGATGTAATTTACATAGATTATTCCTCTCAACGAAGGGATCACTCCTGCCAAATGTCATACGGATTGGAGAAAGGGTTCCAATTTTTAAGCAATATAAGGTTCATGATTTTAACAGAAGGATTCTCTAATGTTTGTCACAGTGGTACAAGATGGGTTTGTGATGCCAATTGGCCAGCAGAAATGTCAATAATGTACACTCATTCTGTGATGTGCTCTTTCCAACCCCCCACCCCCTGCTTATTACTGGGAAGTTGTTAGCATCTGCTTAGGAAAGAACAAATAAGGGATTCTCTGTTCTCTGTCAAGGTGCTGCAGGATGTGTTTGGGATGCCAATTGACAAGCCTGGATATATCAGTCATGTCTCTTGATTGCTGGGCTACTTCCTCCCTCCTCTTCCTTGCTGCATGAAATACTAGTTATGTTCAGAAACCTTCATTTTTGCCCCCATATTTACAGGACTAGTATTTGTACAACCTCTCTTAAAATCACAAAGGTTCAATTGCTTATAAAATTGGAACCCTTTATCAAATCAATCTGAAATTTGGCAGGTATGATCTCCTGTGATTAATTTGGCAGAGATAATAACCTTGGAGAGGGGTACAATCTGGCATGGTTTCATTCAAATTGGATGGAAAGTAAAGTAGTTTCAGTGAGAAAAGCATGCACCACTTTTGTTCAAATCCTGTAATTCAATTGCTTCTAAAATTGGGAAAAATTATCCAATATTTCTGAACTTTGGCAGGAATAATGCCATAGATGATGGGTATGATTTTGCCAAATTTCATGCAAAGTGGATTAAAAATAATCATGCTGCAGACAAAATACCAAAAACCAAAATATTTTCTTTCAATTTTCTTTATTTATTTTATTTATTTATTTAATACATTTATATCCCGCCCCTCCTGCCATGCAGCATGGGGCGGCTTACAACAATAAAATACATTAAAAACAATTTAAAACTCTCAATACAATATAAAAGTATTTAAAACAGGGCTAGCAATATATAGATAATAAGTTATAAGTTAGGTGGGGGAGATAAAACCCCTCACCCCACCCTCCCACCCTCCCCAAAGGCCTGGGCAAACAGCCAGGTTTTACAACATCGCCAGAATGTCAACAGGCTAGGGGCCAGGCGAGCTTCCTCCGGAAGGGAGTTCCAAAGGCGCGGCCCAGCCACCAAGAATGCCCTCTCCATTCTGGCCCCCTGCTTAACACGGGGGACCTCCAAGAAGGCACCCCCGGCAGACCACAGAAGCCACCCTGGGGCACGGAGGGTGAGGCGGTCCCTGAGGTATGAGGGGCCCAGACCATATAGGGCTTTATAGATCAACACCAACACCTTGAACCTGGCTCGGCACGCTATCGGCAGCCACTGCAGAGCTCGGAGCACAGGTGTAATATGCTCCCGACGG
>QEPC01005589.1:2830920-2896761 GCA_003113815.1 Sphenodon punctatus | reverse complement strand
CCACCCTCGCCAGCACCGTCCCTAACATCTCCCTGGAAGCTTTTACTAACCAGGACGGGCACGGATCAAGTTCACAACACGTGGCCCTCACAGACCCCAGGACATTGGCTTCATCAGCCAGCATCACTTCCTGAAACTCCCCCCACAAAGCTGGACCAGATGGGGCCTCTGTCCCCTCGCGCTCATCTCCTACTGCCCCAAATCCAGCGTCAAAGTCTTATTGAATATTGAAAATGAAAGAAGGCTCGTTCGTTTTTGTTATTCTAATAAATTAAAATGAAAGGCACATCCCTAGCCAAGAGCTCAAAGGGATTTTTAACTGATAAGAACTGGCCAAGGGGCAATGGGGTTGGGTTTCCTTAGCTCAGAACCCTGACTGGGCTTGTCAGTTGCAAAGGCTACAAACTGCTGCAATGGGGAGAGAGAATGAGATGGATACCTTCTCTCTCCACCTGGCACAGTGGATTGCAACAGTGTTTGGCTGGGCACTTCCTTGGGGTGGGGTCCTTTGGTGGGACATCTGGGGGACCCATCCCCCAACCTCTGCACTAGGGAGCCCCCTTGGGAAGTGCCCAGCCAAACGTAAGTTTGCAAACTGCTGCAGCTGAGTGGAGAGGGACTGCACGCATCTTCCCTTCTCTCTCCACCTGGATGTGGCGATTTGTAAATTGGAGTTTGGCTGGGTGCTTTCTGAGGAGGTTCTCTGCAGGAACTGTGGGGCCAGTGCCCCAATCCTCCCTCCAGGAAATCCCACCCAGCCAACACCAGTTTGCAAACCACACCTGCCGGGTAGAGAGGATCTTCCCTTCTCTCTCCATCCAGCAGCAGCGGTTTGAAAACTGGAGTTTAACTGGACTCTTCCAGAGAGGGTTCTTTGGTAGGGAGTCTGAGGAACACATGCCCACTGAGGAAGTGCCCAGCCAAACCCTTGTTTGCAAACTGCTTCTGCCTGGTGTAGCGGGACCCAGCATTGCCCTTTATGCAGTTTGAAAAATGGTGGTTTGGCTAGACACTTCCCAAGGGGGTTCTCTGGCAGGGGGCTACAGCTGGCACCCCAATCCCCCTGCCAGGGTACCACCTGAGGAATCCAGCTTTGCAAAAGTCTACTCAACTCTAGCCAGAGTGGCCCCTTGCAAAGCTGTGAGGGAATGCCTGGTCAATTTCACTCTGAAATTGACCAGGAAGTCACTTGAGGGCTTTATAAGGATCTGTGTTGGCCAGGATATATGGGACCCCTGAGGTACCAGCTTTCCCAGCCCCTTGCAAAGCCAGGTCAGTGTGCCTCTCTGCCAAACGTGTTGGGGGAGCCTTGAAATCTCACCAAGAACTCAAACCAGGTTTCAGGATCTAGCGAGATCTCAAGCCTGCTTCTCGTTCTCGTGAGAATCATTTAAATTCTAGTTTCAGCCCTAGTTTGGACAGAAGTTTTCAAAATACTTGCTAGATAGTAAAACAAAAAAAGTAAAGGTGAATGCCCACAGCCTGTGTACTAGCTACTTACATTGGGCTTTTCTAGTTTTGGGGTGCCAGAAACATCTGGGTTGCTAAGACAATACTGGCCAAGATTCTCACTGTTAAGTCTCCTTATACTTCTCGCCCTCTTACATGTAAAAAAACCATGTCTTTATCCATCTACCTAGCACAGTTTCTGCATGGATGTTCTGACCTTGCTGTATCTCCTCCATCTATCTTTATCCACATTAACTAGCGACTGATCAAGCTTTTCCAACAATGTTATTCTATTCAGCAATGTGGCCCTTTCCAACAAGTTTAAAGACGACTTGACCAGCAACAATGTGATTCAGGACAGGGATGTTGTTGTCTTCTGTGCTTTGCATTCAGTGGACAACATTAACAATACTTGGACAAGGTGTGAATAGAGCATCTAGCAATGACTGTCACTCCCCATGCTGGAGCCATATTGGGAGTGATAGAGCCACAGGAACGGCTCTCTGGGTAAGGCAGGTTGCACTCTCCATTAAAATCACAAATATTCTACTCATTGCAAAATCTATGTTATTTATCCTATCACTGAAATTTTGTAGGGAGAATCACTTTGCACAGAACCAGCTGCCCCTTTGGTAAAAAGCTGTGCATGGGCAGGATGGTCCAGTGGCCATTTTGCACATGTGCAGGGACTTTTTTAGTGAAATTCTCAAGAGAATCTCAAGCTGTTAGCAAGATCCTGGTGAGATCTGACTAATGGTTCTCAGTTCTTTCGAGATTCTCATGAGAATCAAATTGATGCTCATTTCAGCCCTCGTCTTGGCTGCAGGAATCCCTCACCACAAGTTTGCCCCCACTGAGGGGAGTAAGGAGAGAGTTTGCTTTCTCAAACACTAGTCATTCTGCCCCAGCTGCAGGGATGCTCCCCGTTTCCACAGGCAAGGTTCAAGGGGACCTCCCCATCCTCAAGGTCCTTCTGAAATGCTCCTGCCCTATCCTTGGGTCCCAGCCTGAGTGGTTGCTTGCCAGAGGCTGTACCTATCCTACAAGTCGTCAAGTTGCACTCAGTGCTTACCCCTGGGTTACTGGAGCCACTGCTGCAGCTGCCACCTCGGGTTAGAAGACAGGAGTGGGATCCAGGATGTCTGGGTTCTCTTCGACGAAAGTGGGGGCTAGTGGGTTAGAGCATGGGGGTGGGAGCCAAGACTCCTGGGTTCTTTGGAAAGGAAGTAGGGGCTAATCAGTTAGAGCTGGGCTTCTCTAGGAAGAGAGTCAGAATCTCTGGGAGGAGAGTCGGGGTGAGTAAGAGCAATGGGTACAAGTAAAAGCAACCAAAGCCTGGAACACAGCATGTGCACAGTTCGCACGTGACCATTAGATGGTGCATGCAGATTCCATGGCAGTCTCTTTTATACTGCAAGATCTGGTGGCTCTGACAATGACCAAAGATATTGCAGCATTAAAGGGGAATAGTGCATTCTCATATTACAAAAATTGCAGGATTATAATACACGGTATTAGCTCCAATTATTATAATAGCCCATTATGTAATGGGTGAAAGCAGCCAAAGAGTAAGAAAGAACAACCAAAGAATTGAAATGAAGTGCTGAAACAGCAAACAATGATGGAAGCCAATCACACTCTCTTATTCACTTCCCTAAAAGACATACAAATAGACCAAATTTCATGAATTAAATATTCAATTAAAATATTCATTTCAGATCTAGTAAGGACCAATTTTTAGGTATAAGCATGCTCAGATTTTCCAGAGCTCAGTATGTCAGGTGTGGAACCCCTTTGAAAATGTGATCACGTCAATGTTGAATCAGCAGGCGTTGAGAGAAGGTGCGTGCCTAGGTAGACAGACCTGCACTGCATTGAACTCCACTCTGGGAAAGCACAGCCTCTGGACTACAGGAAGTGGAATCCCCTATGGATGGTGCTCCCATTGTGTGCAGCCTGCTCCTGCAATGCACTGCACGGCATACTTGAAAGATGTGAGAGGGGGAGTGCTCCTGGGCATTTTGGAATGAGAGTGTGATACCATGGGTGTCAAATCCCAGTTTTAGTCATGATCTCACCGGGTAGCTTTGGGCAAGTCACTCTGTCAGCCTCAGTTTCCCATCTGTAAAATGGGAATAATAATGACCTACCACAGGGTTGTTGTGACTTGTGAGGGTGAACTAGATAAGGATTTAAAGCACTTAGAATTGTGAAAGTACTTTATACAGTTTAAGAGGAGTTAAGGCTCTTATAAATTCACTCGTGCTCCAAAAAGCATCAAAAGGCCTTAAACTGCATGCAGTGCAAGCAATTAAGACTTTGTAGTGTTCTTAGACATAACGTCACATTACAAAAAATTGCAGTATTCACCTCTGGGACTTTCCTATTTTGGTCTTCCAGTATTTGGTTATTCAGTACTTAGTGTCTTTGAAGGTACTCTTTGATTATTTATTTATTTATTTATTTATTTATTTATTATTTTGCTATTTTTCTGAGGTGAATGTGATTGGTCCATCTGTGTGATATTATGCAGGAGAAAGTAATGAACATTCAAAATTGCAAACAAGATAATTAATCAAAATGAATTATTTACCAAACGTTGTGAAACTGAGAAACAAAGAAGCAAATGTTGCTACAATGATGAAAATGAATTCAGATATTCATTCATGGCAACAAAGATGTAAATTATCTGTATGAATAGGGAAAAAATAGAGCTGAAGGGAGTACATATAAAAATGGGTATACCCATCGGAATTATGATGTTGTCACGGGGATCAGGGAATCTAAGGGATGACAAGAAGGTAAGGGACCCAATCACCCAGGGTCTCAGGCACTCTTCCCAGGAGGTAATGGCCTAGCACAGTTCTCCAGTTTCACTCGGGAGCCTCAGTATGCCCATCAGGATAATGCGTTGGCCCTTGAAATTCACAAGGGATTAGGCCTCTATCATCATAGGGCACCAGGCGACCTGTGCAGGAATGTTCCTCCTCTCCCACCACCCACCACACACGTGTCTCAATCACCCCAGTGGGCAGGGAAGATTGTGACAGATGTGGGAGGAAGGAGGGTACGGGTTCCAGGCTAGTAAGGGAGGAAAAGGATTACTTACACTGGAAAAGGGAACGGGACTACCCGGGGGGGTGGAAGGATGACTCACCCTGGTCACAATCACCGCATGTTTCCTTTACACGTGCTCTCAGGATTAGGTAAGAAGGAGGGGCAGGGTAAACTCACACAGTCACTCCAGCAGGCAAAACATTCCACACAGTCATCCAAAGGGGATGAAGGAAAAGGGGAACAATGCAAACCCAAGGTTCAAAGTCTCTCTTCTTTAGGGATAGGCAAATGCGGTTCGGAAGTTTGGAAGTTCGGAGTTTGACCCGAACTCGGCCTGTTCGGAAGACTGAACCCAAACAGACCGAACCGAAGTAAATTCTGAACGTCAAAATGACCGAACAGTTCAGTCAGTTCAGATTGCGTTCGGGTGAGTTTGGGAGGCAAAAACAGGCCACTGGAAGGCAAAATGTGACAGGGAGGGGGAGTCAGATGAGGAACAGACTTCCAGGCACCAGGGGTGGAGAGGCTTGGAGTAGCAGTCAGCCTACCCAATCACCATCCCTTTTTGCCTCAGACCACTGGCTTTGCAGTCTACTGCAAAGTCTGTGGTGCTCAGACCACAGGCTTCGCAGCATCCAGTCGCCCGGCTCCTTCAGCAGGCAAGCATCCTGCACCAGCACTAACTGCTGCCTCTAGCAGCAGGAGCAGTATTCCTCCTTCTAGGGGGACAGAACAGCAGCAGGAGCCTTCCCAGCAGTGCCGTCAGTCCACCATGGAGGAGCTGGGGTGGAGGGATCTGTCAAGGCCATTGGCAGGGCGCCGTGGCACTGGCTTCCAAGAGAAAGCGAAGCACATGTTGGCAGAAATGATAGCTCTGGATGGCCAGCCCTTCTCAATTGTGGAGGACAAGGGCTTCCAGCGGCTGATTGGGTTCCTGGCCCCCAACTTTAAGCTGCCTTCCCTCACCACCCTGAGTTGGACTGTGGTGCCACTGACCTGTGGTCCTCCAGGAACATCCAGCACGCCTACCTGGCAGTGACTGCAAACTGGTTGCAGGACCCAGAGGCAGTGCTTGGCAGTGGTAGGAGGGGTCCTGAAGCAGGGTATAGGTGGGTCCTACTTCAGACACATGTAATGGACAGCTTCCACACCTCATGGAACCTCAAGGCAGCCCTGGCCACCATGGTGAGGGAGTGGGTCACGCCAGGCACAGCTTTCACCAAGAGGTGTGTGGTCATGGACAACGCAGCCATTATACTAAAGGCAGTCCATGACAGGGGCTTCACACAACCTCCGGGGGCCGCATACCCCCTCATTCTTGTGGTGAAGGATGCTCTGGGCTTGGGGGATAAGGGGATTGGTCCAGGCACCCGTAGCTCCCTGGTCGAACAAGGGAGGAAGCTGGTGGGGTTCTTTAACTGGAGCGTGAAGGGCAGTGAGCTCCTCTGGGAGAAGCAGGCCGAACAAGGGTCCACGGTGCACCAGCTCATCCAGGATGTCTCCACCAGGTGGAATTACACCTTCCTGATGCTCGAGCAGCTTCTTGAGCAGAAAGCCGTCATTCATCAGGTGGAACTGGAGACAGACATTGAGGCACATCCAGGGTACAACAGGGAGGAATGGAAGATTCTAGCTCACATGGTCTTCGTCCTGAGACCATTCCTGGCTGTGATGGAGACCATGAGCAACTCCACCGCCACCCCCAGCCAGGTGACCCTGCTGGTCCATAGTCCATCTGGGTCTATCCCTGCACCCAGCCCTATCGGTAGCAGCAGCGCCCGCAGCAGGATGAGCAGCAGCAGCAGGACCCATACTAGTCTCAGCAGCTCCTCCTGTGTGCAGGCCGCTCTGGGAAGCATGGGGCCCAGCACAAAAGGGCAAAAAGTGTGGCTGAGGGCAGTGGGGGAGGTGGTTCCCCACCCAGAGCTACCAGGGGGATTATGATGGTGCCTCAGCAGCAGTGGAGACCTACCTGGAGAAGGAGCCATGCATTGATCCCAGCAGCGATCCCTTGGTCAACTGGGCCGGCAAGGCCAACGTGTGCCCAACCCTATCGAAAGTGGCCAAGGGTATCCTGTCCTGCCCACCAACCAGTGTCCGCAGCTAGTGGGTGTTCTCTGTGGCAGAGGACATTTGCTCCCTGCACCACCTGAGACTGGGGGCCATGTTGGTGGAGCAGTTGTTGTTCCTAAAGGTGAACCTTCCGCTGCTGGGATTCTCCAAGCTGCCCCTGGACAAGGAGTGATGGTTCATTGGCACACACCATCCCACGCCAGGGGCAGTCAGGACAGGACTCCTCCTCCTCCTCAATCTGGGTTAGGGCTACTGCTTCTATGCTGCTGAGGTTCTGTCCCTCCCTGCCAATGCCTGGCGCACGCCCTGCCTCTCTCTCGCTCCTCTCTCCCCCCTCTCTCTCTCTCATACTAGACGGCTTCAGCCACCTTATCTGACTGACCTCATGATGCAGGGTGGCATTGGGGAACAAACTTTAAGCCTGTCAGCCGGCCTATGGCTACACGATCTCTGCCCACCAATGGGACACTGACTGGCTCTCACTCTCTCACGCTGCACAGTCTTTGGTAGCCTATCTGAGTGCCCTGCTGCCAATGTCCCAGCCTGCCTGCCCTACTACCTCTCATGCCATGCTGCCTGTCTGCCTGCCCAGCTTGCCGCCAAGCTCAAATTATGCCTCAGTATGCCACCCTGCCTCCAATGCCAAGGTGCCTGTTTGCCCATCCAGGTCGCCTAGCTCAAAGCCTGCCCAATCCCACCTTCCCTACTGCCTCTCATGCCACGCTGCCTGCCTGCCCGCTCGCCTGCCCGCCCGCCCGCCCGCCCAGGTTGCAAAGCGTGAACCCTGCCTCAGTCTGCCTGACTGCCGCTCATGCCACGCCACCTGACTGCCTGCCCCAGCAACCAATGTCTGCTGCTGTTAGTGCCAATGGCCTCCAGGCCTATATGCTGTCCGTGCCAAGGGTTCTGTACCCTGACAACCAAGTCTGCTGGTGCCAATGGCCCCCAGCCCAGGCCTATATGCCATCTGTGCCAAAGGTTCTGTACCCTGGCAACCAATGTCTGCTGCTGCTGCTAATGGCCCCCAGGCCAGGCATATATGCCGTCTGTGCCAAGGGTTCTGTACCCTGGCAACCAATGTCTGCTAGTGCCAATGGCCCCCAGGCCTATATGCTGTCTGTGCTAAGGGTTCTGTACCCTGGCAACCCACTGTCTGCTGCTGCTAGTGCCAATGATCCCAAAGACTATATGTTGTCTGAGCCAGCCAAGGGGTCTGTTCCCAGGAAGCTCGATGGCTGCTGCTGCTCCCAATCATGCCATGCAGTCTGTCTGTCTTCCCAGGCTGCCAAGATCAAATCCTGCCTGATTGCCGCTCATAACATGCTGCCTGCCTGCCCGCTCAGGTTGCCATTGCCAGCTCAAAGTTTGACTCAGACCGCCTGCCTGTCTGCCTCTCATGCCAAGCTGCCGTGACTGCCTGCCTTCCTGTCTGCCTGCCCGCCCAGGTTGCCAAGCTCAAATCCTGCCTGAATGCCACTCATGCCACACTGCCTGCCTGCCCCAGCAACCCATTTTTGCTGCTGCCAAAGGCCCCACCCCCCAGGCCGATATGCTATCTGTGCAAAGGGCACAGACACCCTATGTACCCTGTACCCTGGCAACCAGCATTTCACTGTCTAACCACCAGCACCAAGGAGCCTGTCTCTCTTACTCTCTGGCACACCCACACAGACACAAACCTTGCCCCTCCTGGGGGGATCTGTCTGCAAGTTGAGACCCTGCTGCTGCCTGCACATCTTTACGTTAATACCTTAACTGATACATGTGGAGCCAGCCAGATACTACTGGTAGAGATCGACAAGCTGTATGAGATTCTGCCACCTGCCTTCCAGAACTTCAGCACATAGGGATAAAAGACTGGACAGGTAAAATGAAGCTCGTAATAACAAATATAACGACTTTTAAAAAAACTAATTATAACAACAACAATAACAGCAACAAAACAACAACAAGATTATGAAACCAAAACCAAAAATTTAAAGGAAACTTATAAAGTAAAAACTATTAGTCTCTGGGCCTGTCCCCTGCGACTTGGAGGAAAGGCAGAAGGTGTTGGGGTGCAGCAGAGGACTGAGGGGCAGCCACCCGGTCCTCTTCCATCTTGTAGCTGTGGGAGACGGTAAACTCCACATCCCCTTACACGTCCCGATGACTCCTGGAGACCACCTGGTGGTACAGTTCCAGGCATTCCATCTCAGCGGAGACATACTGGGTGTATGCCTCCACCTTCTTTTCTCCACCTCGAGCATCTGGAACTGTTCCACCAGGCAGTTCTCCAGGCAGTGGACGCCCTTCATCATTTGGCGGCCAGGCCTCTCAAGTTCAGCCGAAAAGGCCTTGGCCACAGCAGACTCCTGGGGCCAGGGGGCTCCACATCAGGGTTGGAGGAGGGGGAAGGGCTTACATGCCAAAGCTTCTGGGTTGCCTTCCCCCCCCTTCTTCTGGCGCTGAGGCTGAGGTTCCACAGCCTTGCCAGAGTCCTCCTGCAGCCTCATTGTCAGGCCATGGAGCTTTTAAATTGGGCAATGAGCCCTGATGTGGTCCCCTCTTTCTTCCTCCTGATTCTTTTGCCACAGAACTAAACAGCATAAAAAGATAGGAACATAAGAAGTGCTATACTGTTTCAGACCAGTGGTCTGTCAAGCCCTTCCTGCATTCTGTCTCCACAAGTGGGTGAACTGGGTGGCCAATCTCTTTCTGAAGGGGACTTCCATTCCTAACAGGTCATAGGGCAATCCATTCCCTGTTGTTCCAGTCCCCGTGCCTTACCTTGCATATGGCGATTCCGTTGCCCATCTCATAAAACCTCTAGACAGTCGAACTTCTCTGCCGAATGTCTGGGGGTGTCACTGGCGACCTCCACCTAGGGGTCCTCCTTGGCCTGGAACCAGTGCTGGGGTTGGCATATGATTCCTCTCTGAAATGGAAACACGTTAAGAACAGCAAAGTAATATCATGTGTCTATGATGATGCCTCTAGTCCTCCCTCCTTGGGGTGCTAGGGATGGCAATGGGAGATGTGGCCCTGGCTGGCATGTGCAAATCCTGCATTCCTTGGGGTGTTAGGGGATGCTAAGGAATGGGATGGCAAATGGAGAGACTCTGGCTGGCACATGCAAATCCTGCACTTCTTTGGGTGCTGTGGAGGGATGAGACCCTTGCTGGCACGTGCAAATCCTGCCCTTCTTTTGGTGCTAGTAGCAATGGCAACTTGAAGTACCCTTGCTGGCATGTGGAAATCCTACCCTCCTTGGCATGCTAGGGGATGCTAGGGATTGCAACTAGAAAGGCCATGGTTGGCACATGCAAATCCTGCCCTCCTTGGGGTGCTAGTAATGACTGCAACTTGAAGTACCCTTGCTGGCACATGCAAATCCTGCCCTTCTTGGGGTGCTAGGGGATGCTAGGGATTGCAACGAGAAAGGCCCTGGCTGGCAGGTGCAAATCCTGCCTTGATTTGGGGGTGCATAGGGAATGGGATGGCAACTGGAGAGTGGAGACCCTTGCAAGTCTGGCACATGTTTGGGTGGGGGTGCTGCTCATGCTCATGCCTGACTGCTGGAAGAGCCCTCCACACTAAAGTACCCCCTCTCTCTGTGGCAGACATCCGCTGCTACTCACTGATGACCACTGCTTGTGCCTGACTGATGCCCACCACCCACCTGCATGCCAGTGAGCTCTCTTTAACAGATAGAGCCTTTCTTGTTGTCAAAGTAAAAAAAAAAGTTTACAAACCTGGCAGCACCTCCTGTGCCCGCTGCTTGTTCCTCATCCGAGGAGCCGGCCACCACCACCGACAGTCCAGGGACTGGGCCAGCGACTTCTTCCTCCCCCTTCTCCTCCTCCACCACCACCACCAACATCAGCTCTCGGAGCACCAAGTTGGCCCCCATCCGTGGAATCAAAACAACAGTCTTCTTCAAAAAAAATTTCCAAAAAAGCTCACTCACAAACAGACAACAACACACAGTCACCCACCAACACTCACCAACCCAAAAACAACACAGCCACAGCCAAAACACACGAAGCTGAACAGCCATCCACAAACACACACTCTCTTGCCACACAGCTCCGCACGCACTCGAATTTCCAGTTTCCGGTTGTCAGGGTCTCACGGCGATGGGCCCCGAAACGGCGGAGACTAGGGGCGCGGGGACGCCTTAGAAGCCAGGCGGCGGTGCCGCGGCGTTCCCCGCAACCACAGGAAACCACGCCCCCATGTAGCGGCAGGGACGAGGTGGGGGAAACGTTGCCACGCTCAGGTAGCGTGGAGAGTAGGCCACCGCAGTGCGCAGAAGCAGCAAGCTCCAAGGAAACCCTGCAGGGATCAGGCACAGCTGAGAGAGGAGGGGCGGAGCCAGGACCAGCGCGAAGACGCTCAGAGAGGCTGCGTCAGAGGGCGGGGCCTTCATAGGGTATTTAAGGAGGGCCAGTCTCACCAAAACGCTGCCGGTGAACAGCATTGCTGCGAGACTGGCCCCAGCGTTGAACTACTTAGAAGTATTGTGAAGAAGGAGAAGGAGACGGAGCGTGGGTGTTGGTGTGTGCGTGGAGTGTGCGTGTGAGTGCGAGTGCGGGGAAGGAGGTAAGGAGGAAGGGGAGGTCAGAGGTGTGGGTGGTGTGTGTTGGGAAATTGGGAGCACGATTCCCTCAGGGCCCCTGTGTCTCCCTACCTGTCTACGTGTGTGTGTGAATTTCGGTGGCGCCCTAACCCCCATACCCTCTTGTGAGTCTTGCCCAAGTCCCTCCACGATCGTGTGCACGTGTTCCCCGCTATTCCCTTTTATTACACGTGATCGGTGTGTGTGTGACGACAGTGGGGATAGGTGCTGTGTTTACAGCCCCACGGACGGTGGGGGCAATCCTCAGGGCCTTGCTGGTTCCCCCCCCTATGATGACATAGGCCACGTCTCTCGTGCAGAGGTTTTGGGCCCTATATGAACCTGAGGGGTGTCTTCTCATCCGTAAAAGGGATTGCCCACACCGGCCCGGGTTTCGGATCTAGACGAGTGCGATTGAGTTGCAGGGTACCATCTCCCTCTCTTCCTAAACCCCCCTACCCTAACACCGGTGCGATCACGCGCTCTCGCGATACTTTTTTTGAACGCCCGAACCGAACACGACAGAACTGAATGGCTGAACCCGAATTCAGTGAACAAGCTGAATGACCGAACCGAATGGCCGAACCAAACCGGACCGAACCGAATGCCCGAACATGAACCGCGATCTGTTTGCCAATCCTTACTCCTCTCCTGTCACAATTGTACACAAGGGGGGCAGTCTAGAACAGATCTCTTGTTCTGTGTGCCTCACAACACCGGCATTTACAGAGGAAGCCATGCCCCCTTGGCATGCCAGGAGTCACAGGGAGCAGCAAAGCATTATTGGTGCTGCCACTCTGCACGGAATCGGGAGTTGGCGCCTTGTTAGACACTTGTTGCGGCAGTTGCCCAGCGTGATCTCGTGAGACCAAAAACTGGAAATGGTATTTTGAATATGTGTGTTTCTGGCTTGTGTGAAGTGAAGTGTGAAAATTGGTTGTGAGCTTGTGTGTGTGTGTGTGTGTTGTGGCTGTGTGTGTGTGTGGTTTGGTTGAGATAGAAGGTGAAGGAAGTAGCGGTGTTGGTGGGGGGGAAATAAAAATGAAGCTGAGGAAGGTCAAGGTGTAGGAGGAAGAAGTGGAGGCTCAGCCTGGACCATCTGGTGAGGTGGTGGAGGTCATCGCCTCACCATAGGAGGAAGATGGCAGAGGAGGTTCCACTGCTGCCAGGATTGTAACATTTATTTTTGTTTATTGTTCCATATAACTGAGGACAAGAAGAATACTATCCTTTAGAGCGAGCTCACTGGCGTGTGGGTGTGTGGGTGGGTGGTGGGCAGTTAGGCACAAACAGTGGACATCAGCAGGTGGCAGCAGATGGTCAGGATTTGCACCTGTCTTATTTCTGGGTCCGCCAGAGAACCCATGGCAGTGACAGCAGAGGCAGCACTGGCAGAAGCAGAGGACATTGGATTGCCCGGGCACAGAACCCGTGGTTCAAACAGCAGAGGTGGCATTGGCAGCATCAGCAGACATTGGATTACCCGGGCACAGAACCCGTGTAACATCAGAGATGACAGCAGCAGGATTTGCCTGTGCACAGCACCCATGGAGTCAGGATGGTAGGATTTGCTAGGGAAGAGCTCCCATAAAGCAGCAGACAGCAGCAACAGGATTGCATGGGCACATTTGGATTTGACAGGGCAGAGCAGCAATGAACCAGCAGATAGCAGTAGCAGGATTACCAGGCCAGTGGGGCACATAACCCAGGGTTTCCATGGCAGGCAGACAGGCACCTTGGCCGGAGAGGCAGGCAGGCTGAGGTAGGGTTCGAGCTTTGCAACCTGGGTGGGCATCTGCAGGCAGCGTGGCATGAGCAGAAGGCAGGCAGACTGAGGCAGGTTTTGATCTAGATGGCAGGTGGGCAGGCAGCGTGGCATGAGCAGAAGGCAGGCAGAATGAGGCAGGTTTCGAGCTTTGCCACCTGGGTGGGCAGAGAGGCAGTGTGGCATGAGAGGCAGTAGGGAAGGCAGGCTGGGACCTTGGCATGGCACTCAGATAGGCTGGCAAAGACTGTGCAGAGTGCATGAGAGAGAGCCAGTCACATAGGTGGGCTGAGATCATCTAGTCAGAGGCCGGCTGGCAGGCTTACAGTTTCCCAATGCCACCCTGGGTCATGAGGTCAGTCAGATAAGCAGGTCGAGGCCGACTAGTGTGTGTGTGTGTGTGTGTGTGTGTGTGTGTGTGTGTGTGAGAGAGAGAGAGAGAGAGAGAGAGAGAGAGAGAGAGAGAGAGAGAGGAGGCAGGGTTGGCACTGGGCATTGGGAGGGAAGGAGAGCACCTTAACACAGCAGGAGCAGCAGCCCAGATGGAGGAGGAGCTCCATCCCAAGTCTGCCCCTGGCATGGGATGTTGTGTGCCACTGCACCATCAATCAGTGTCCAGGTGTAGCTCAGGGAATCCCAGTAGCAGAAGGCTGACCTTTATAAAAAGCAATTGCTCGACCAAGTTGGCCCCCAGTCTCAGGCAGTGCGGCGAGCAAATTTCCTCCACCATGGAGAACATCTGCTCACTGGGGACACTGGTTGGTGGACAGGACAAGAGACCCTTGGCCACTTTGGACAGGGCCAGCCACACATTGGTCTTGCCAGCCCAGTAGGCCAAGGGATCACTGCTGGGTTTTATGCATGGCTCCTCCTCCAGGTAGGTCTCCACTGCTACTGAGGCACCATTGTATTCCTGTCATGTATTTCATATAATAAGCATATATTTTTGGCCATCTGTGTTCCAATGTATTGACAATGTATTGATAATCAGCCTCTATATGGTGAACTTTTAGTGAACCCATTGTGACTTGGTTCAGACTGGGATCTTATCAGTCTGTGCCTCAGTGATTAATGGCTCCATGCATAAGCATCTCTGGGGTAAACGTTTTAGTTTTTTCCTTAGCTAGCAGTTGGCTTCACCTAATTGCTCAATAATTAATTTTGAAGAAAATCTGCTGAAGCTCTGTGTGTCTCCATTGTAACTGACTTCATCTGCTTGGGCCTCTCACCCAAAGCATAATAGAGAGAGAAGCTCTTTGATTCTTCAGAAAGAGATTCTAAACTGACAATGTGATCTTTTCCTCACCATGATGGCAGAACTGGGCACAGAACTGCATAATATGAAAGTATATTATTTTGATACCTTTGAGCCAATGAATTAAGCATATGTTAGCTTTCAGAGATTTCCTTAAACAGGAATGTTTATTTAGATCATATACTTGTAACTGACTTTGATTCTCTTTTATGTAACATATTGATACTTTTTATTTGAATTTAAGTAAACTATGCTTTATATTTATAACATTCTTTGTCTCATAGCTTCATTTATAAATAATATTGTCTTTACAATACTTTGCTGAGCTTATTGGCTTTTAGCACAGTGTAAACTCAGCTTCCACAATTTGGAAGAAAGCCGCCCTATATCTACTTCAAGATTATGTCTAGCTAGACCACTTAGCACATTTTCCTTTTGAGGAAACTAAGGCACAATGTGACACTCCCTCTGGTAACTTTGCCTGGGCACCACCTCCACCACTGCCCTAAGCCACGCTGCTTGCCCTGCTGTGCACGACCCCATGCTCCTCAGAGCGGCCTGCACATAGGAGCTGCTGCTGCTAGCAATAGGGGTGCTGCTGCTCAACCTGCTGCTGGTGCTGCTACCGCTAGGCCTAGGGGCAGGGATAGACCCTGCCAGCTGAAAGGGGTGGCTACTCCCACTCCCACCAGCCCCAGGGGCGTCCTGCAGCTGCTGTTCACTCTCAGGAGCCCACTAATCCTGCTGGACCCTCTCCACCAGTTCACCCTTCCAGTGGCCATTGAGGGGTGTCTGATGTGCCATGCTGCCCTTGAGCCTGGGGTCCAGCATAGTTGCCAACACGTATTCTGCCTGCCGCAGGAACTCGTCAAAATGCGCCTTCAGCCCTGCCTTCACCTGCCACACCAGGTCACCCACCTCATCAGTCAGTTTCCTGCCCTGTGGGTCACAATCCCACCCTTGGAGAATTTCCTCAAGCCTCCTGAGGAGACTCTGGACTAGAAGGGTCACCTGGCTAATGGTGGCTGTGGATGAGCTGATGGTCTCTGTCACATCCAGGCACAGTCTCAAGACAAAAGACTATGTGCACCAGGATTTCCCATTCTACCCTATTGTTCCCTGGAGGTGCCCCGCTGTCCGTCACCACTTGCACATGATGCAAGGCAGCTTTCTGCTCGAGAGGCTGCTTGAGAATCAGGAAGGTCAAATTCCACCAGCATAGACACATCTTGCACCAGCTGGTACACTGGGGAGCCTTGCTCTGCCTGCTTTGCCAGGAGAAGGTCGCTGTCCTTCATGCTCTGGTTAAAGAAACTGGCCAGATTCCTCCCCAGATTGATCAGGGAGCTAAGGGTGCCAGCCTCAATCCCCTTCTCCTCCAAGCCCAGAGCATCCCTGACCACCAGGTGAAGGGTGTGTGTGGCGCAAGGGATGCTAGAGAATCCCTCTCGCGGACTTCCCTCAATATGTTCGCTGCATTATCGGTGACCACGCAAAATTCAAAATGATCTTGACCATGTCTATTTTATTACTTTGTAAAGTGCCAGCTACACTGCTGGCGCTATATAAATGTTTGCTAATAATAATAATAATAATAATAATAATAATAATAATAATAATAATAATAATAATAATAAGTTGGAAAACTGGGCTCAACAGAGATAAATGTAATGTTCTGCCCTTGGTGAAGGGCACACCAGGCGTGACCCACTCCGTCACCATGGTCGTTAGGGCTGCCCCGATGTTCTGGGATGTGCGAGGGGCATACATTACTTCCATTTGAAGCAAGAACAGTCAAAACTGTAAAGTTTGGGATGTTTGGTTCAGACACGTATCCATAGATCTTGGGTCTCCACAATACAGAAGAAGCAACTCTGATGTATTTCAGCACAGGTAATTTGTGGCCTTTGTAAGGTGCTGGATGGAATCATGGACAGTCCTGACAGGACTGGGGCCAGAGAATGGAGTCAGAAAGCAGGCAAAGAGGGAAAAACTGGTAGATGAGATGGAGACAAGCCAATGGACAATTCCAAGAACAGAACCAAGAGGGTTGAAAAGCTGATGGTCAAGCAGTTAGGGAAACAAGTCATTGGGTATATTTTCACATGCCAGCACAAAAAAACATGACAGCGGCCAAGGCTGGGGAGGGGGTGGGGGGATGTGCGGGCATGGTCTGCACAGTCCTGCCCCCTGCACTGCTTAGTGCAACGCGATTCCCTCCCTGATTGGCAGGTGTAAGCACGGCCACCCATTGTAGTGTCACATTTGAAAACACAAAATGCATAGTTTAGAATGCAAAGTTCACAAACAAGCCAGAAGATCAGAACCAGGAGGTCCATCCAAAGGAGCCTGTGACCTAGGGCTGGAAAGCCATCTGAAGAAGGACAGAGGGTAAGGGCTGGGTTGCAGGTGGGCAACAGGCTAGAAGTGAAACTCAGGGGCAGATGGGTGACCAGAAAATATGATCCAAAGACAAGAGGCTTTGAAATTGTTCCATTCAATTTCCTGTTCCTGTTGTGCAGCTTTTATGCCAGTAAGTGATCAATCAGACAAGCAAGGTGTTCGCTATGGGAAATTCTGAGGATGTGTGAACAGAACGCGGTTTGGTAGTTTGATCCAAAATTCGAGTTCGGGTTTGGTAGTTTGGTTCAAAAAAATTCGGTCTCGCCGAATGTTCGGCGGAGTTTGGACCTCCCGCGAGGCTTGGGGCACTCCAGGGACCCATGGGGGGTGCCCATGGGGACATGGCAGGCCATCACAGGCCCAGAAGCATCAGCATAAGAGACCAGGAAGGCTTGGGGCTTGGCACCCTGACTTTCCCAGATAGGCAGGCTCGGCTCTTGGCCCCCAGGGGTGCCCGTAGGGGCATGTCTGGCCGTCGCAGACCCAGCAGCAGCAGCAGGAACAAAGGCCGAGAAAGCTCAGGGCTTGGTGGCTGGCCTGGCACCTCTACTTGGCCTGGCATTGTAGGCTAATAGGCATCGGTGGAGCAGTAGCAGATATTGGATTGCCCGGTAGGAGAACCCATGGCAACCGTGGCAGGAGCAGCAGCAGACAGACACCTTGATGAAAAGCAACTTCTCAACAAACTTGGCCCCCGGTCTCAGGAGGTGCGGTGGGCAAACGTCCCCCGCCATAGAGAACACCCGCTCACCGGGGATGCTCATTGGTGGGCAGGATAAGAGACCCTTGGACACGTTGGACATGGCTGGCCACATGTCCCTCCGAGAGTTGTCAGCACCATCTTCTGCCCCTCCCATATGTTCCATTCAACCCATCAACTTTAGCTTCCTGGAAGACCCCACGGAAAGTGGCCCCACCAACAAGATAGAGATGAGCATGGAAAGCGTCCAGGTGCAGGATATGGACGTGGGCAACCCCATGTGGGTGAGTAGCAAACCACCTGTCAAATCTTGCCTGGGCTTTGGTCTCTGGCAAACTCGGAGCTGCCACCGCCTGTTCTGGTGCCTGTAAGGCAGGCAATGGGGCACATGGCAGAGGTAGCAGGGGCTGTGCCAGTGGAGGGGAATCAGGCATCAGCAGCAGCCCGAACCCATCACCACACCCCAAACTACACAGGCCTGGTTTTGGGAGACAGGCTTCAGAGGCTCCCTACAGTGGCACTATCTGGGATGTGGTTTGGCAGCACCTCCTGCCACCATCCTCCACTACCACACTGGGCACTGGAAGGCCTGCAGTACATGAGACTGTGGCTGCCTCTGATGCTGGAGCAGGTGCTTCCGATGTTACTCCAGGGCCACCGATGTCCCCCATTGTTGAGGTGATCCCCAGCAGTCCAAGACTGGTAGATCCTACCCCGGCTGCTAGAGGCAGGACCTGATCCCCAGGCAATGGCAGCAGGCAGAGGAGCTGCAGCAGCCTCAGAAGCTGCAGGAGCCACCACAGCTACAGGGGGCACAGAGAGAGTGGCAGCAGCATGGTGGCCAGTCCATCAGCGTCAGGGTCCCAGTACTCCCCTTTGTGGGAAATCACTGTGATTGGGGACAGCGAGGCAGGCACTAGTAGGGCTGATGCGGCAGCAGCTTTTACCGCGCCGTGATTCCTTTCCGCCATTTCGGAATTGCCCGCACCACACCGCGACTTTTCTGCGGATATTCCGCTAATTCTGCCGGAATTCTGCAAATCGCAGAATTGCAGACAAATTGCGAAAATTGCAGAAAACCGCTATTCCGCTATTTTGTGGCTCTGGCAGAATTGCGGAAATAGCAAAAATGTCATGTTTCCACGATTCCACTAAGTTGCAGAACTAAATAAGCGGAACCGCGGAACCACGGAATGAAACCGCGGAATGAAAGCCTCTGCCATGCCGTTCCACTAATTGCGGAAACACTGTTTCCGCTGGAAATAGCTACCACTGTGATATTCTGCTACAGCCCTCCTGAGGAGGAGATGTCTGGTGAAGTTCTTCCCATCCCAGCAGCGCTGTCAGTGGTGCGTCTGTCACCCAGTGCAGGCCAGAAGGCAGGAGGGGGCAAAAAAATCCTCAGTCAGGGTGCATTTTAAGTTGGTGCCAGAAGGTGGTGAAGCATGGGCAGGTGTTCACCAAACTTGGTACAACTGCCATGGTGAGGCACCTCAAAGCATGCCACAGTGCTGTGCTGCTAAATGGGTAGGCAGGGGCAGTGGACTCCAGCAGATTCCTGACATCAGAGGCTAGTCATCCGCCTCCATCAGCGGGCAAACATCCTGCTCTAACAGATGCTGATTGCAGCAGAAGTGGTATCGCTGCAAGGGGGGGAGCAGTAGCAGCAGCAGCAACATCAGCATCAGAGCACCATGGAGGATATGGGGTGGGGGCAGCTTCCAAGTCCAACAGCACATAAGCACTGGGGAGGAAGCTGTCGTTCAACTAAAAGCCATGTGCATGTTGGGGGAAAGGACTGAGCTGGATGGGCAGCCCTTCTCAGCGGTCGGGGACATGGGCTTTAGGCACCTGATTGGCTTCCTGGCCCTCCACTTTAAGCTGTCCTCACACCACCCTGACTCAGACTGCTACCAATGCCTGGCAGGCAGAAATGCCTGGCCAAGCAGGGGTGGTAGCCACCGAGTCCTGGCCAGGCCTCTGACACTGCTCTGTCGATGCCTAGCAACCTGCAATGCCCAGTCATGATGGTGACTGAATTCAGCACAGCATAGAGTGAAAAGAACTGGAGGCTTGCCAGCACCACCCTGAGTTGGCAGGTGATGCCAGCCCTGTACCGGACTTTAAAGGAGCGGGCGAGGAAGCAGCCGGCAGGGGATGGGGTGCCACCATCCCCTTCACCACCGACCTGTGGTTGACTCATTGGAACATACAGCATGCCTACGTGGCAGTGACTGATGACTTACCGGTGGCAGCCCGGAGGCAGCATTTGGCTGTGGCAGGAGGGGTCCTGAAGCAGGGTATAGGTGGGCACTGCTTCAGGCAGAAGTCATGGATGCCGAGGCCCCCACCCTTCTCGGAACATCGAGACACCCCTGACTGCCATGGTGAGGGAGTGGGTCACACCAGGTGTACCCTTCACCAAGGGGTGCATGGTGACGCACAACACGGCCAACATATCAAGGCCAGTCTGTGAGGGGGGCTTCACCAGCATCCCTCCCTTCACCTGGTGTTCAGAGATTCTCTGGGTTTGGGGGAGAAGGGGATAGGGAAGGCCCCCTTACCTCCCTAATCAAGCAGAGGAGGAGGCTGACCAGCAGTTTCTTTAACTGGAGCGTGATGGGCAGCTACCTCCTCTGGGCCAAGCAAGCTGAACAAGGCTCCCCAGTGGACCAGCTGGTCCAGAATTCCTCCACATTCCTGATGCTCAAGCGACTTCTCAAACAGAAAGCCACCTTGCATCAGGTTCAAATGGGGATGGAAAGCGGGGCACCTCCAGGGTGCTATGGGGTGGAATGGGAGATCCTGGATCTCTATGGGCACTGGAAGGGTGAGCTGATGGAGAGGGTCCAGCAGGCAGAGAGGACTCTGGAGAGTGTGCGGCAGCGACAGCAGCAGGATGCCCCTGGGGATGGTGGGAGCGGAAGCAGCCACCCCTTTCATCTGGCAGGGTCTATATCTGCCACAAGCCCGAGCAGTAGCAGCACCAACAGCAACACCCCTATTGCTTCTGGATGACGTGGATGGACAACCCTCCCTGCCTGGAATGTAGGCCCCAGAACCCTGAGGGTGAGTCTTGGGGCTGGAGTGGCTGTTTCTTGATACGGTGGAATGATAACTCCCTGTGATCAGAATGATGGCCCCAGAACCCTGAGGGTGGGTCCTGGGGCTGGAGTGACTGGAGAACTTTGAAGGCTGAAGTGGAGAAGGGTTCCATGTGACATCTCCCCATGAGCGGAATGATGGCTTCAGAACCCTGATGGTGGGTCCTGGGACAGGAGTAGCTGGCACCCCTGCTTGGCCGGGTGTTGCAGGTGAAGCAGTGGCACAGGCCCAGCCAGGGTTCAATGGCTGGCACCCCTGCTCAGCTGGGCATTGCAGGCTGGCTACCCTTGATGTGGGACACTTGCAGACAAGTGGAATGACAGCCCTCCCTGCCTGTAACATAGGCCCCAGAACCCTGAGGGTGGGTCCTGGGGCTGGAGTGGCTGGAGAATGTTGAAGGCTGAAGTGGAGAAGGGTTCCATGTGAACAGCAGTCAAATATGTGTCAGTTGGTCCTAAGAGATAGGTGAGCGACATTCTGTCTTCACAGTCCTCGCAGATGATGGAAGATACATCACGTACCTGAAGGAAGAGCTGGATGAGTTTGTCCTGCAGTGGATGGATGTTGGTTTATCTTCCAAGTTCCTTCTGGTTCTAGTCATCTTTGTGAAGTTCAACAGATGCTACCTGGTAACCTCATCGGGATGATTGTGTGCTACCTGGAGAACTTTGAATGCCGAAGTGGAGAAGGGTTCTATGTAACGGTTCCCTGTGAGGGGAATGATGGCCTCAGAACCCTGAGGGTGGGTCCTGGGGCTGGAGTCGCTGCTTCTTTGTGCCGGGTATAACACCTAAATCTATCTAATCTAATCTAAATAAACAAAGTGATGGAGGTAAATGTGTGGAAAGAAATGGATGAAGTAGTAGTAGGAGGATGGCAATGGATTGGGAGGAACACAAACTGTTGGGAGAGTGAGAGTTCTGAAAACACCTGCTGACTGAGGCATGTGTGGGCAAGTGCAAGGAGCATGTGAGTGAATGCAAGAGGCTGTGTGTTGTGCTTTGTGCTGGACTGAAGAGAGAGCGAGTCAAGAGTAGGAAGCAAGTGTGGTGTGACATCTGCTCCCTGTCTCCCTCTCGGGGATCTGGGTCCATGTTACCCCTTTACCTCCCCATCCCCTGACACAGAGCCACCATGCACTCCCTCTGCCATGGACCATAGTGGAGGGGGAAGCACACTAGGTTGGCCTTCACAATGGACATGTTCCCATCCAGTGTCAGCCCTGGGGAACCCACTGCCCACCGAGTGCCAGGAGAGCGTTGCAGTTGCCCTCAGGTTATCTAAAGGGAGTGGCAGATATGCTGGAGTCACAGCCAGGAATGGTCTCAGCCCAAAGAGTGTGTGAGCCACAATCTCCCATTCCGCCTCATTGTAATGTTCAACCAGCCCCCGCCTACTGACATGCTCATCCGAGCTATGGCTGTCTACAAAATTGAGGAGCAAATGGCTGATGTGCAGTACCAGCAGCAACAGCAGACATTGGTTTGTCAGGGCACAGAACCCATGGCACAACAGAAGCAGCAGAATTGGACATTGGATTGCCGGGGTACAGAACCCATGGCACAGACACTAAAGCATAGGCGGCATTGGCAGTTGAGCCCTGAGGGTGGGTTCTGGGGCTAGAGTGCCAGCGTCTGGCTGCAGTGGTAGGACAGTCCTCCCAGTCCCTGCCCTTTGGGTACATACGTATCCTTCTGGAGAAGGTTGGAGTGAGTTATTGACTATTTTTGTACACACACACCCTTTCTATTTAAAAGGAATTTGTCCCTGAATGCTCAAGTGGGAAAACTCTTTGCCCTCTTTGCCAGCATTGCAGGCTGGCTTGGTTGGCATGGGTGGGGGAGTGGCAGAGGCCACTAGGCAATGCCAGAGCAGCAGTGATTTTGGTGGTAGTAGGAAATAATCATATTCAAACTGGCACTTTGAAGGACAAAGTGGAGAAGGGTTCCATGTGAACAGCAGTAATTGAACAAGGGTCAGTCGGTCTTAAGAGACACGAGCCGGGCCCATCCTGTGGATCGCCCCAGGCTGGCTGGCATTGGTGGGGAGCGGGAGAAGCTCAGAGAGGGCTTGGTGGCTGGCACCCCTGCTTGGCCGGACATTGCAGGCTAGCTGGCATGGGTGGGGGTTTGGGACACTTGCAGACAGATGGAATGATGGGTCCCCGTGAGCAGCAGAATGAAGGCCCCAGAACCCTGATGGTGGGTCCTGGGGCTGAAGTGGCTGGCACCCCTGCTCGGTGGGGTGTTACAGGCTTGCATCCTACTCACCAGATCTGAACAAGCTATTCTGCCAATTGGGCAAGCCTTTCCCAGTGGTGAATCACGTGGCCACCCACTAGCACACTTTTGTTTGCCCAGAGGCAGCATTGGCAGAGCAGGAGCAGACTTTGGATTGCCCAGAGTCAGCATTGGCAACATTGGCACAGCAGGATCAGACACTGGATTGCCCAAAGGCAACCTAAATCAATCTAATCCTACTCTAAATAAATCCAAAAACAGCAAAAGGGAATCACTGAAGCAGAGTGCAGTCTCAGGATGCGTTGCCCTGAGACACCCTGTCGGGAGGGGCCAGGAAGTATGAGCTCGCTGGACAGAGCAGCTGCTGCCGCTGTCACTAGTAAGGCAATTCATTTTCTAAACTGGGAAGGGGAAGGGGGGGAGGCAAGCAAGCCCTGGCAGCTGGGGAGGGGAAGCCCCAAGGGTTTGACCATGGTGTGGGGGGGAGGAGGAGGCAAGTCCCGCCCTCCCCCCCATGGTAAATCACGCTGAGGTGCAGAATTGGGCCCTGACTTCTGCTGATATTTTTTTTAAATTCCTCAGAAGAATCGGGGCCCTATCCATGGCTCAGACAGCAACAGAGACAGCATTGAGAGAAGTAGCAGATAGTGGGTTGCTGGGGCAGAACCTTTGACTCAGACAGCAGACGTGGCATTGGAAGAAGCAGCAGACATTGGGTTGCCCAAGCACAGAACACGTGGAACAGCAGACAGCAGCAACAGGATTTGCCTGTATGCAGCATCCATGGAGCCAGGATGGTAGGATTTGCCAGGGAAGAGCTCCCATACAGCAGCAGACGGCAGCAGCACAATTGCATGGACACATTTTGATTGGCCAAGGCAGAGCACGCATGGACCAGCAGACAGCAGCAGTGGGATTACTGGGCCAGCGGGGCACATCACCCAGGGTTTGCAAGGGCAGACAGACAGTCAGTGTGGCATGTGCAGAAGGCAGGCAGACTGAGGCAGGCTTTGTTCTAGGGCCACCTAAGTGGGTGGGTAGCGTGGCATGAGCAGAAGGCACTGGCAGGCAGACTGAGGCAGGCTTTGATCTAGTGCTCCTGGGCAGGTGGGCAGGCAGCATGGCATGATCAGAAGGCACTGGCAGGTAGACTGAGGCAGACTTTGGTTTAGGCCACCTGGGTGGGCAGGCAGAGTGACATGAGTGGAAGGCACTGGCAGGCAGACTGAGGCAGGCTTTGATCTAGGGCCCCTGGGCGGGCGGGCAACATGGCATGAATAGAAGGTGTTAGAAAATTGACATGATTTGGGGCCAAACTAAGATACTGATTTCACTGCTCCAATGTGCTGAATCAGAAAATGCTTCTTTTGATTCAAGTGAGCCACTCTGTGTTAAATTGTAACCAAACCAAAAGTGCCTCTTTGACAAACGTGCTAGAGTATACATGGGGGATTGTTGTAAATAACTCTGTGTAATTGAACCAAAAAAGGTGCTTCCTTGACACAAATGTAACAGCAATATACACTGGATGGTATTGTACACATCATTGTGTTAAAATGTAACCAAGAACACACACTGGAGCTATAATACTTGGAATGTAACTTTTATGGGCCATTGGGAGTGCTATTTAGAATTATGTAGAATGTTAGAAATTAGGCAAGATACTATTACGCACATGTGTTGATGCATTTAATATGAAGAACAAAAGTATGAGTAAGAATGATCAGTATTGGCAATAATCAGGAGATGGCCTAAGAAAGAACAAATAATGCTGAAGAAGTAATCAGGACCTCTTGTTCCCCAAACAAACTACGTTGGTAATTCACAGGAACTGATAACAGAGGCCAAGCTGAACAAATAAGAGTGTGGTTGTTATCAAACAAATATAGGACTCTCAGAAGGATGTGCGAACTAATTGAGGGCCAGGAAGCGTAACAGGGAGGAAGAGGAGGCATGACTTTACTGGTCAGAACAAACCTCACATCATGACTAAGCACCCCAGATTTGGGGCAGCCAATGAGAGTGCTCCACAAGCTTAGTACTGACAACCCCGCACTCTGAATAATCATAAGACAGCCACAGCATATAAGACTTGGCTCTGGATTAGTTCCTTGCCTTCACGGTCCTCGATCGCTACCCCTTAGGGGGGATGACGAGCTCGGTGATTGTTGCCCCTTTTGGGACCCCTCTATCTAGGGGGTTCTACAACGGCTTCTTGGGCCCCCTGACTGCTTTCCTCTGGAACCAGGCCATCAGCCTCTGATCATGTAAGAATATGTGCTTTGTATGTATTTTTAGGTAGACAAGGGTAGATGGGTACAAATGTGAATGCAAGTGTTTCTTTGGTAATTGGTATGCTAAATTGTTCTGATATTATTGAATAAATGCCTATTTGATTGAATAAAAGACTCATTACTGAAGCAGAAAAGGAGTAATTCCCTACCCTCTCAAACTAAAGTATTTTCACTAGATCCCGAAGAATTGAAAGGGACCTGCTCGCTCTCTCTCTCTCTCTCTCTCTCTCATCTTCTCGTTAACTATCATTGCAGTGGACCTCTCTCCGGAACCAAGATAGCTGGTTAGGATAATTGCAGTTGCCTCCCTTGGACAGGGACAGCTGGTTGGGTATTTTGCAGCAAAAATCTACCTGGGGAAAAGGTAGCTGGTTGGGATAGCTGCAGTTGCCTCTCTTGGACAGAGACAGCTGATTGGGACTCACAAGCACTGGACCCCTTTGTGACAGGGAAACAGCAGAATTTCTTTGGGAATTTTTCAAAGTAGAGAGAAGCAGTAGGAACCCACTTTCAAATTCATTACAAAGGCACTGGCAGGCAGACTGAGGCAGGGTTCGAGCTTTGCAACCTGGGCGGGCAGACAGGCATCATGGTATGAGACGCAGTAGAGAAGGCAGGCTGGGACCTAAGTTGGCAGGGAACTCGGATAGACTAGTGAAAACTGTGCAGCACACGTGAGAGAGAGAACCAGTCAGATAGGCAGGCCAAGATTGTCTAGCTAGAGGCCGGCTGGCAGGCTTACAGTTTCCCAATGCCACCCTGCGTCATGAGGTCAGTCAGATAACCCGTCCGAGGTCATCTAGTATGACAGAGAGAGGGGGGGTAGGGCGGGTGCCAGGCATTGGGAGGGAGGGACAACACCTCAGCACACTAGCGGTCGCCCTAGCTCAGATTGAGGAGGAGCCCCATCCCAAGACTATCCCTGGTATGGGATGTCGTGTGCCACTGCACCATTACTCCGTGTCCAGGGACAGATTGGGGAATCCCAGTAGTGTAAGGTTCACCTTCAGGAAGAGCAACTGCTCCATCAACTTGGCTTCCAGTCTCAGGAGGTGTGGGGAGAAAATATCCCCCATCATGGAGAACAGCCACTCCTTGGGGACACTGGTTGGTGGGAAGAACAAGATAACTTTGGCCACTTTGGACAGGGGCGGCCACATGTTGGTCTTGCCATCCCAGTAGGCCAAGCAATCACTGCTAGGCTCAATGCAGAGCTCCTCCTCCAGGTAGCTCTCCACTGCTGCTGAGGTGCTGTCACACTCCCTCACATAATTGTGCCTCGGCACCACCTCCACTACTGCTCTCAGCCATGCTGGCTGCCCTGCTGTGCACGGGTCCATGCTCCCCAGAGTACCCTGCACAATCGATCTGCTGCTGCTGCTTGCGATAGTTCTGATGCTGATGCTGATGCTGCTCCTGTCCTGCTCAGGCTGGGGGCAGGGATAAACCCTGCTGGCTCAAAGGGGTGGCTGCTGCAAACCGCCTCGTCAGCCCTGCCTTCAGCTGCCATGCCAGGCCAACCACCTCAGACCCCAGCTTCCTGCCCTCAGGGCCACCATCCTTCCCCTGGAGAATATCATCCAGCCTCCTGAGGAGAGTCTGGACCAGAGGGGTCACCTGGCTGATGCTGGCCATGGAGGAGCTGATGGTCTCCGTCACAGCCAGGAATGGTCTCAGAACAAAGACCGTTTGGGAGAGGATGTCCCATTCCATCCCGCTGTACCCTGGAGGTGCCCCACTGTCTGTTACCAGCTGAACCTGATGCAAGGTGGCTTTCTGCTCCAAAAGCTGCTTGAGCATCAGGAATGTGGAATTCCACCTGGTGGCACATCCTGCACCAGCTGGTGCACTGGAGAGTCTTGCTCTGCCTGTTTGGCCCGGAGGAGCTTGCTGCCCTTTACGCGCCAGTTAAAAAAACCAGACAGCTTCCTCCCCCGCTCTATCAGGGAGCTAAGAGTGCCTGACCCAATCCCCTTCTCCCCCAAGCCCAGAGCGTTCCTGACCACCAGGTGAAGGATGTGCACGGCGCAAGGGATGCTGGTGAATCCATCATCATGGACTTCCCTCATTATGTTCACCCTGTTGTCCATCACCACGCATCCCTTGGTGAAGGGCGCACCTGGCATGACCCACTCCCTCGACATGGCGGTCAGGGCTTCCTCAATGTTTACAGAGGTGTGGGGGACATCCATAACTTCAGCCTGAGGCAGGGCCCACCAATACCCTGCTTCGGGACCCCTCCTGCCACTCCTGAAAGCTGCCTCCGGTTCCTGACACTAGTGTGCCGTTACCGCCAGGTAGGTATGCTGGGCGTTCCTGGTGGACCACAGGTTTGTGGTGAAGTGGACTGTGGCCCCCCTATCCCCTGCCAGTTGCTCCCTCACCGGCTCCTTTAGAGCCCGGTACAGGGCTGGCACCACCTGCCGACTCAGGGGGGTGCAGGACATCAGCTGAAACGGGGGGCCAGGAACCCAATCAGGCACTTAATCCCAATGTTCCCCAATACGGAGAAGGGCTGCCCATCCACGGTGATCATTTCCCCACCAATAGATGCGTGGCTTTCTTCTGAAAGCCACGCCACCCTCTGCATCCTGCAGCTGCTGACTGACTTGGCAGTTGCCCCCACCCCAGCTCCTCCATGGTACTCTGACACTGCCGGTGAGGCTGCTGCTGCTGTTCTCCCCCCCTAGCAGGAATACTAGTGGTCCTGCTGCTAGAGGTAGCTTTTGGAGCAGGATGCATGTCCGCTTATGGAGGCGTGCAACTGGCCGCTGGGGTCGGGAACCCGCTGGCGTCCACTGCCCCTGCCTGCCTGCTTAGCAGCACAGTGCTGTGGCATGATTTGAGGTGCCTCGACATGGCAGTTGTGCCAAGGTTGGTGAGCACCTGCCCATGCTTCACCACCTTCTGGCTCAAACTGCATTGCACCTCCCTGGGATCGTCCGCCCACACTAACTTAAAATGCTCCCAGACCAAAGATTTTTTTCCCCCTCCTGCCTTCTGGCCTGCTCCGGATGATGCACTGCTGGGAGCTGGGGCAGGATATGGTGGCAACATAGCTCGCAGAGGGACAGCCATAGCCTCAGCACCGGCAGATACCTCCTCTGCAGAACTGATGTCTGCCTCGCTCTCCCCAGTCTCAGGCATGTCCCCCTGAGAAGGGGAGTACTTGGCCCCTGAGCCAGATGGACTGCCCACCATGCTGCTGCTGCCACTTTGAGCAGCACTCTCCCTCTGCCCCCTATAGCTGCTGCTGCTACTGCTGCTGCTTCACTCCCTGCAGCTATTACCTGGAGATTGGGCAGTAGGATCGGGGTAGGATCCACCAGCCCTGGACTGCTGGGGGGGGGGGGTCACCTCTACAATGGTGGACAATGGTGGCCCCTGAGGAACTTCGGCCCCTGAAGCACCTGCAGCTGCAGATGAAACAGTCTCAGCCTCCTGCACTGCAGGCATTGCAGTGCTCCGCGTGGCAGTGGAGGATGCTGCCAGGAGACAATGCATAACCACCCCTCTAGTGCCACTAGTGCTGGGAGTCTCAGAAGTCTGTGGGCCAAAATCAGGCCTGCAAAGCTTGGGGCATGGTGATGGGCTCTGGCTGCTGCTGCTGCATGCTACCACTCCACTGGCACGGCCCTTTCCACCTCTGTCATGTGCCCCATTGCCTGCCTTATGGGCAGCAGACTGGTCTCTCCTTCTCTTCTCCATTTGTCCCACAAAAATAATGCAGCACACAAAGATTTTAGATTTTATTTTTAATTCAATTTTTTAATCTAATATTATATATATATCTAAACTAAGTCTAGCTGCTATTAACAATTCTAAATGCTGTGGAACTAAATGGATTATCTTAACTACAAGGGCCTAGTCCTACAAACACACTGAATATTAAAACTAAATCACTCTATCTATATCACTAAGCTAACTCATCTATCTATCTATCTATCTATCTATCTATCTATCTTTCTGGGATGTGGGGGACATGAACAAGACAGGAAGGGGTACAAAACCAAAATGAAACCTAAATCAATGTCATCCTACTCTAAATAAATCCATAAAGAGGGGAAGGGAATCAGGGATGGACTATATGGGAAAGGATTGTGGGGAGGGAGGAAGATTGAACACAGGGAACACAGGGAGGGGTAAAAACTAAAAATAACTCCTAAATCTATCTAATCTAAGGTAAATAAATGAATCTAGGTAGGTAAATATGTGGGAATGGGTGAATAGGAGGAAGATGGCAATGGATTGTGACTTTGGAAGGAACTGGGAGAGAGGGAGACTTCTGTAAAATGCTGCTGAACTGATCACTGGCTGACTCCGAAGGATTTGGAATGGGGGAGGACAATGACTTTTGTTTCTTTGCTGCGCCCACCTTTCCACAAGCCCCATTGGCTCCATGCAGGCTAGCCTGTGGCTAATTCAAGCCTGCCAAGCCAGTGGTGTGAGGAAAAGAGGGCTTGGGATTGGTCAGGCAGGCTGCTATTCCAAGTCTCTCCACCCTAGCGCCAGGAAGTCTGCTCCTGAGCTGTCCCTCCCTGGGCTCGTTTACCATATTTTCCCTGCCCAAACTCAACTGAACTTGCCCGAACTTTTCTGAACTGTTCAGACTTTTGAACGTTCAGTTCGGACGTTTGGTTCGGTCCACCAAAAATGCCGAGTTCGGTCCGAACATCAGACATCCAAACCGTGTTCGCACATCCCTAGGAAATTCATGACAGCATCCATAATCAGGCTGGCAGTCATGGCAATGCAGTACAGTCACAAGGCTGGCCACTGCCTGGAAATCACCTACAGATGCCAATTTAAGACCTGTGGTTCTTGACATTCTTGGCCAAAAGGGGGGTTAAAAATGGACAGTAAAGTTAGTCCAAGTTTTTGGCATGTGAGAAAGTTTTTATTCAGTCTTGCATTGATTTTTCATAGAAGTTTCACATCAGTTCTGATTGTCTCCATATGACTTCACCCATCTCTAATTGTATCCCTCGTACTAACCATTAAATCTGAAATGTAACATGATGCCCTCCAGTTGATCTCAAGAATGATATTATCCCATCAATTTCCTAGCAAATGATAGTGCTTCGCAGGAATGCATTAAACTATCAGATCTTTCTCATAATAGATTTCTCATAGGGCTTTTAGTTCCAAACGAGCTTTGAGCCCAAGTAAATCTCTGAAGAAGCTGCCTTCTCTCCCCAATGCATGAAATTAAAAGTGCAACTTCTGTGGTGAAATTTGGGAATGATTAGACAACCATAGGTCTGGGTTCCTATATCTCAGTGACTAACTGAGCTGAAAAGGCATGTTTAGCATTGCTGAATAGCACACTGGCTAGAAATCTGAAGACCTGCTGATACGGGGAAAATATCAAAGCACCGTGTTTAATACTCTTCCTTTCTTTCTATCTTACAATCACCCCCATAGGTATTCCAGCCAGCCAGAAAATTCTGCCAGGTAATTATTGGGGTGGGTAGCTAACACAAATACTTCAAGTCTGGAAGGGATGCAAATAATTCCTCTCAAAATGCTGTTGCCTGTAAGATTTTGGAGCTATTTAAAATGCAAGAAATCTCAAAATGACTAAGTAGATTGATTTAGAATCTACTTTAAATATTCGCTCTAGCTTAGGGTGTTAACTTTATTGCTCAAAAGTGACAACTATTTCTGAATTTCAATTTATGAAGCCATTGTAATTTTGCTGGGGAAAAAAAAAAGTCTTCCCACAGGTCCATGGAAATTATAGGTTGCATGCCTCCTGGCATTTCATCTCTGATGGCAGCTCTGATAGCATAAGAGCTGCATATTTTGAGGAAAGTGCGTCCAGATGGGCGGGGGCTTGAGGGGGAAGTGCAGTTTCAGGCTGGATGATACATTTGCTTTGGGCAGGATCCTGGGAGGTTTTGGGATTCCAGGTGAGGTGAGTGGAGTTGAAAAATATCAAATTGTCACCAGGGTGATTAGTGAGGCACAATGCATTGTTTGTATTATTGTATCAGTAACAATACTGGGAAACACCAAGCATTAACAGCTCTCATGGGCTTCAAGTGCAGCTGTAGGTGCTCTTTGCTGCTTAGGATTTGGCCCAAAGTGATGTAGGAACACTAAAGGGTCATGCATACTTTCAAGGCACAGCTCAGTGATGAAGATAGAGCAGGAGAAGTAAGGGGCACCCTTTCCGGGGTGGTGTCCTTCTGTAGATGACACTGAGGGAACGTCAATAAGCTAAGCTGCCACCCTGAGACACTCAGTGATCTCAGCAGGGACAGGAGCTAGAGCTGCTACATCCCTCTGGAAGGAAACCCAAAGGGCATGGAACTAGACTGGAGGGGTGAGGCAACATGCATGGTGGCATTCCAATCCATGTTAGAAAGGGCTGTCACATTGGTGACAATCCTGTCAGTGCTTATGCTTCTGGGGAACATGCCATGCTTCCCTGTGCGAGCTGTCCCTGCTGAGGACAGTACCTCTGGAATCCTGCTGCTCCAGATTTTCTCTCTCTGACTGAACCTCCAGACCTTGTAGATCAGACCTGCTGGTAACTTTGACCGGTCTTGAAAATGGTGGGCCAGGTAGTGATTTCTCCCTTTTCACTTAGGAATGGTGGCTGCACAAAAAGCAGTCACCAATAACAAGTGAAGAAGGTGGTAGTGCTGCCCAGTCTACTGTTTTCCAATAGCCCCATTTTTGTAAGAGTGGCCTTGAATTTGAACAGAGAAATATCCCCAGTTTTGGAAAATGAGAATGGGATAGCTCCCTCAGGTACTCCATATTAGTAAAATTGTTGAAAGCCCCTTAGGTGTAGGAAACTGTCCATAACTATGGATTGTACAGTGCCGGGCACATCGCTGGCACTATATAAATAATAATAATGATAATTGTTGTCTTTGGGGACTGCTTTTGTGCTTTGATACTGTGCAAGGATGAAAGGGTTGTGCAGGGATGGAAGCAGAGCTCTATCCATCTACACATGGGAGCAGCCAGGCCTAAAATACCTCAAGAAAGTAAAGTGTGCCCCTCATATTATAGAGGGAAATCAAACCACAAAGAAATGCAGTGCTTTCCCCAGAGTCACAGAGCAAGGCAGTGACAGGACGGAGGTTAAAACAGTGTATGAAGTTCAATATTATATGAACTGGACATTCTATCTTATCTGTCTTCCCTATCATCATCATACCTGAAGACACTTTGTACCTTTAATAATCTCCCACTCTGTGGCTCTGTTTTCTCATCTATTAAGTGGGGATAATGTTAGTTAACCCCTTTTAGAATCTGTATAAATCCAGGGATGAGTGAAAGTATAGGTGCTAAGCAGCATTAGGAGTATGGAATTATATATCTGATGGATAATAGGATACAGCCGATGCACGTAAGATGACAATGTGTGACAATACAGTAAGGCATGTAATGGCCATCATGCTCTTTATGGGTCCATTCAGTGCACAATATCTCACCTTATTGTTAACTAGATAAACATCTTGCATTGTACCAGCCCTGGCAACAGACATGCAGAATGGAGTGATTGAAATCACCCTGTAGAAAAGCCTCCTGAGGTTTTTAATGGGTTTAAACAAACAAACAAAACCAAAAACCACAACAAAAGTCTCCTGCAAATAAAGTAATAACAATTTATAAATGTTTAACTCAATGCCATAAATTCCCTAGCCCATTAAATTAGCAGAGGTATTGCTCTGGGAAAGGAGTCTGAGCAGCAGCAAGAAGAAAGATGTTGTAGACCTCACAACATCGGTATGAACACACACACACACACATACACACACACACACACACACACACACGGTGGTCCCATGATGGTCCCAGTGCCACTTGTGAGGGGGAAAGAGCATAGCAGCAAAGGAGGCATTATGTGTCTGTCATTTTGGGGGCCGTGTTTAGCCACACAGGATAACTTCAGAACTACCTGTTGCGTATTTAGCACATTATCTCAAGGCTTCACCAGTTACTGAGTATCATACTAGGGTTGTGCTGGGGTCAAGTATTTATATTTGTATCTGCATTTGTGTTTGTGTTTTTAGTATTTATATGTCTTGTTTCTTTACCTGTATGCACTGCATTTTCCTCACCATTGCCAACATGGACAATACAGTGAACACAGGTCCCTGTGTATGGGTTATTTTGGCAAAGTAATCAATTGAGTTTCTGTCAGTTTGACAGGCATATAAGGAAAGGAAAATGCTATCCAAACTGTTTCTAAGTCTGTTACCAGTGTAAAAAGGGGAGCACTGGTTTGGGTAAGTGTAAAGCATATGGCTTGCTTGGTGGGGAGGTTGTTAACTTGGGAAAGGTGGAACAGGGCACTGGCTTGTTGGAAGTGTGAGCCTAGGTGGGAATGGGGCAAAGGGCTGGTTCAGGGGGTCACTGCTTTGTAGGTAGGGGTAAAGCAGGAAGCCCATTTGCTACCCACAGGTAGGGATGTGCGAATAGAATGAGGTTTGGATGTTTGGCCATTCGGTTGTTCATTTAGAAAACCGAGTTCGGGTTCAGTCGTTCAGTTTGGAAACCGAGTTTGGGTTTGGTCATTCGGTTCGGTTCAGTCGAACGTTCGATGGAGTTTGGACCCGCCGTGAGGCTTGTGGTGCTCCAGGGACCCACAGGGGTGCCCGTGGTGGCATGGCAGGTTGTCAGAGACTCAGCAGCAGCAGCAGCAGAGTCTGGGAAGGCTTGGCACTTGGCACCCCGGGTTGCTCAGGCAGGCAGGCTCGGCACTTGACCCCTGGGGGTACCTGTGGTGGCATTGCAGGTCATCAGAGACCCAACGGCAGCAGCAGCAGAGATCAGGAAGGCTTTGTGCTTGGCACCCCAGGTTGCCCAGGCATTGCAGGCTTGGCTCGTATTCAACAGAACTAAAGACGCTATACTGCCAATTGGTCAAGCCTTGCCTGGTGGTGAATCACGTGGACACCTAGTAGCAGGCATTGGATTGCCAGGACACAGAATCCATGGCACAGACAGCATAAGCTGCATTGGCAGCAGCAGTGGACACTGGATTGCCTGGCAGCAGAATCCTTGGCACAGACAGCATAGGCACCATTGACAACAGCAGTGGACTTTGGATTGCCCGGCCCCAGAACCCTTGGCACAGACAGCATAGGCAGCATTGGCAGCAGTAGTGGACATTGGATTACCTTGGCACAGAACAAGTGGAACAGCAGAGGTGGCAACAGCAGGATTTGCCTGTGCACAGCACCCATGGAGCCAGGATGGTAGGATATGCAAGGGAAGAGCTCCCATACATCAGCAGATGGCAGCAGCAGGATTGCTTTGGCAGAGCGCCCATGGACCAGCAGACAGCAGCAGCGGGATTACCAGGCAAATGGTATGAGAGGCAGGCAGGCAAGGGCAGGTTTCGAGCTTTCCTACAGGGCGGGTAGACAGGCAGCGTGGAATGAGCAGAAGGCAGGCAGACTGAGGCAGGCTTTGAGATTTGCCTACAGGGCAGGCGGACAGGCAATGTGACATATGCAAAAGGCAGTCAGGCAGACTGAAGCAGGCTTTGAGCTTTGCAACCTGGGCGGGCAGACAGGCAGTGTGGCATTAGAGATGCAGTAGGCAAGGCAGGGCACTCAGATATCTGGACTATCTGAATGCCAGTCAGATAAGCTGGCAATGACGTTTTCGTTATTGTCGATATCGATACCTATATCAATTTCAAATATTTTATTTTCATTATCAGTATCGATATCGGTATCTGTATGGTATGCAGTTCTGTAGAACAGAGTTAATGCACTCTGAAAAAATTGTTCATTGTCGAATTATGATAATAAATGAAAGTTTAATAATGAAAAAATGTGAAAGTGTAGTTATTGATAAAATGAATAAAAGTATGTATGGTAAGGAAAAGTATATATATTACACTTATGTTGATGAGGATAAAATATTAAATATTCCTCAAATTCTGAAATAATTTCCATGTTTTTTGGTGTTTACGTCTTGTTGCAATTAATGTATGGAGTTGAATGTTTTTTTAAATTGTAATTGTAATGGATTTGTATGGTTTTTGGAGTTTAAGCTAGAGTCAAAATGATTTTGTGATGTTTTTGAAAAGAAAAGTTTTTAGTTTTAAAAACTGTTGCGCTGTGCGTTTAAGGTTTTTTTAAACTGTAAAGTTTTTTGTTTTGGTAAATATTTATTTATTTGTGACAAGAAAAACTTTTATTATTGAATTATTCATAATATGTATTTTAAAAAGCAGGTGGGTTACAATCATTTTGTCAACATTTTTTTCCTTTCCTTTAAACATTGAAACTTAAACATAATAAACCAACAGTTTGCCAAAACAATATCTTCTTGGAGAATAGTGACTCTGTACGTCATTCTACAGTATTATGACCTATATTGAGTAGTCCACTAAATATGTCTTTGAGTACTCTGTTAGCTTGTGACCTTGGATGACTTCTATGCAGGTATACCATCTTGTTGTGAATTTTTTTGTATTTGTCCTCCAGACTTGCTGACTTACGTTTTATCCATTCTGTTTCCGAGATGTCTCTCGCGTTTTTCCAGTTTCAGGCTATTATGTTAATTCCGGCTAAAGCCATTAGTTTACAGGTGTCTTAATGGTAGTTCATTAGTGGTATATTTGGATAAATTCCCAGTGGAGCTGTTTCTGCCCGGAATGGTATTATTAGACTTCTATCTTTTTTCATGTAGTCCCAAATTATGCGCCAGAATGGCTGAATCCGAGGACAGTCCCACCAGCAGTGGAGATAGGTACCCTGTTCACCACATTCACGCCAACATAGACAAGGATTGGAACTGGCCATTGCTTTGAAATGTTGCGGGGTGAGGTAGTATCTCAACGTTAATTTTATTTGGGGTTCTTTAATTTCCAGAGAGCTTGCAGTTTTGCATGGGTTGCCAAATCAGGTCTATCTGGTTTTCATCAATTTTTTTCCCTAGGTCTTTTCCCCACTTTTCGATATAGGGGGTTTGCTTACTTGTCCTGATCTGGATCAATGCTCCATAGATCCTAGCAATCATTCCCTTGTTTGGTGAATGGTTAAATAAAATTATTTCAACATCAGTGGTGGGTCTATAGTAATGCTGGATTTTTAACTAAGATAACTCCTACATCTATCTATCTAGCTAGCTAGCTAGCTAGCTAGCTAGCTACAGGGATGGGGGGGTAACACAGACAACTCACAATAAACAAACAACACAGGGAGGGGTACAAAACTGAAATGAAACCTAAATCAATCTAATCCTACTCTAAATAAATTCAAAAACAGGGGAAGGGAATCAGGGATCGAATATATAGCGGGAGGAGGGGAGGATTTAATAGAGGGTAGGGAGAAAGAACACAGGGAGGGTTAAAAAAAATAAATAACACCTAAATCTATCTAATCAAATCTAAATAGATGAAACTATGGAGGAAAGTGTGTTGGATGGGTGAAATAGGAGGCAGATGGCAATGAATTAGGAATAGGTAGGAACACAAACTGCTGGGAGAGGGAGACTTCTGAAAACGCCTGCTGTCAGGATCAGTGGCTACTAGCTCAGAATGTGTTGGAAGGGGGGAGGGCAATGACTTATGTTACTTGCTGCATCCTCCTTACCACAAGCCCCATTGGTTCTGTGCAGCCTAGCCCCATGTCCCCCATGTCCAATCGCAGACCGCAAAGCCAGTGGTCTGAGGAAAAATGGGATGGTGATTAGGCAGGCTGGCTGCTACTCCAAGCCTCTCCACCCCTGGTGCCAGGTAGTCTGCTCCTAGTTGCCCCCCCCTTCCCTGGGCCTGCCAGTCACGTTTTTGCCTACTGAACTCATCCAAAATCACCCGAACGATACCAAATTGTTCATTTTCAAGTTCGGATCAAGTTCAGTTCAGTCAGTTCGGCTTCGGTCGTTCAGTTTGGTAGTCCGAATGGACCAAGTTCGGTCCGAACTCCGAACATCTGAACCGCATTCACACATCCATACCCACAGGTAATACCCCCATTTTCGGGCACCACCAGTGGGCACACAATGGGTTTACCAGGCCCCCATTCAGTGCCTGGCTGCCCGAAAATGCAGTTTTCCCAAGAAAACCCCTGGAAGCTCCTGCTCCTGTGTATTTCCTTGGCTTTCTCACCTGTACAGCTGCACTACTGCTCCCACTGCTCCTCTGGCCACTGCTCCACCTGCTGCTCAGCTGAGCCAGGCAGTGTGCCACAGATCCCACGGGGATGCACACAGGGCTGGGGGAGAAGCTGGAGCAGTGGTGCATCTGTGTGGGGGCACTCACCCCAGGAAATGCACACGGCTCAGGTGCTTCCTGGGATGGCTAACCTGCCCAGATGTGATGGTACTCCTGGTGTTCTTCTGGCTGCTGCTCCCACTGCTCCTTCCAGCCCACTTCTCAGCTGAGCCAGGTGGCACGCCAGAGTCCCCATAGCAGGGGTACACATGGGGACATAGGAGCAGTGGCACAGCTGGGCAGGTGAGTCAGTCCAGGGAGCACCTCAGGAAGCTCCTGCCCCTGAGTAATGGAATGGACCACAAATGTTATTGAGTCCATCTCTCTGCTTGACACAAAATTTGACATACCTATATCATCCCCTGGTGCTCTCCCCTCCTTCAATTCCCAGGTGCCTGGGTACTTTAAGAAGGAAGAGGTTGTTGGTTTTCCTTGGGCTCTGGAGAACTCCTCCTGTGAGAGCCTGCTGCCTAAATTCAGGATTGTTCTGATCATCTGTTCTCTCCTCCTCCAGTTCCCGGAAACATGAGCCAGGTTGTCTGGAGGCTTGAATGGAAAGAGACACTGGAGAACACAATCTAAGGATGATGGCCATTATTGGGCTGTTAGTGGCCAATGTGTCTTTCACCATAAAGCATTGCTTCTGTGATCACTGATGACCTCTGAAAAGGAGCCCCCTCTGCACAAAAAAGGCTTTTTATTTATTTTAAACCCTTCCTTCCATCCCCCCAACAGGTGAATAATGGGCCATCTTCGGTGATGAGTGGTTATATTTTAAAAAAATGTTTAGAGGACAGTCTTGTGTTGAGTGAGTGAATAGTTGGGGGGGAGGTTTGGGGGGGGGCAGTGAGAGTGTTCCACCAGCCCCTATGTTTGGGTTCTGTGAGATTGACTCTCAGGAGGGAGGATGACAACCTTCAGTCTGGGTTGTCCCTATCAATCTGTTCTGTGATTTGTGTTTATGTGAATGGAAGATGACTCTGTGAGGAGAAACAGTGTCTGGAATGGGTGAGGGAGCTGAGCCTGAAGATTTCAAGATATCCACAAGGTTGAAAACCAATGGGAGGAGAGAGCCTCAGCAATAGTGGAAGGCATCTCATCCTAGAGGTGTAGCAAAGGAGGAATGGGAATTCGGAATCCTCCTGCATGAGAAGCTGGATGGTAAATAATGAAGCCAATGCCATTGAATAATGAAAATGAAAGAAGGCTCATATGATAGGGATGTATTAACGCAGTTCGGAAGTTCGGAGTGAACTCGGTCTGTTAAGACGACTGAACCCGAACCCATTCTGATCTGTGAAATGACCGAACACTTTGACCGTGTTTGGATTGAGTTTGGATAAGTTTGGGCTGGAGAAACGCGACCAGTGACTGACACAGGGAGGGGCAGGGGGGTCAGATGAGGATCAGACTTCAGGCACCAGGGGTGGAGAGGATTTGAGTAGCAGCCAGTCTGATGAATCACCATCCCTTTTCTCCTCAAATCACTGGCTTCGCAGTCTGCGATTGGACATGCGGGACGGTGGGCCTAGGCTGCACAGAGCCAATGGGGCTTGTGGTAAGGTGGGCGCAGAAAGTAACAAAGTCATTGCCCTCCCCCCTTCCAATTCCTTCTCAGCTAGCCACTGATCCTGTCAGCAGGTGTTTTCAGAAGTCTCCCTCTCCCGGCACTTTGTGTTCCTAATCCATTGCAGTACTCCTCCTATTTCACCGATTCTCACACATTTACCTCCATAGTTTCATTTTTAGATTAGACTAGATAGATTTAGGTGTTATTTTTATTTTTTACCCCTCCCTGTGTTCTTTCTACCTACCCTTCATGGAATCCTTCCCTCCTCCCTGTATATATTCCATCCCTGATTCCCTTCCCCTGTTTTTGGATTTATTTAGAGTAGGATTAGATTGATTTAGGTTTCATTTCAGTTTTGTACCCCTCCCTGTGCTGTTTGTTGTGAGCTGTCTGTGTTCCCCCCATCCCTGTGTGTGTGTGTGTGTGTATATATATATATATATATATATATATATATATATATATATTAGATAGTTACTATAGTTAGCTTAATTATAGAGATAGATAGAGATGTGTAGTAGTTATTCAGTTTTAATATTTTATAGTGTGTTTGTAGGACTAGACCTTTGTAGATATAATATTCCATTTATTTCCATAGATTTTAAAATAGTAGTTAATAGCAGTTAGAGTTAGTGTAGTAGTAGATATATATAATATTCAAATTTTGAATAAATAAAGAAAAAAATATATAAAATCTTCCTCTGCATATTTTGGGAAGGAAAAATGGAGAAGGGAAGCAGGAGAGGCCGGTCTGCTGCTGGTCTGCTGCCCGTAAGGTGGACAATGGGGCATGTAGCAGAGGTAGTAAGGTTACGGGCCGTGCCAGTGGAGTGGCAACAGGCAGCAGCCCGAGCCCATCAACACGCCCCAAACTCCACAGACCTGATTTTGGGTGACAGGCTTCCGAGGTTCCGAGCAGTGGCACTAGCTTGGCGGTGATTCGGCAGCGCTTCCTGCCAACGTCCGCCAGTGCCACGTAGGGCACTGGAAGGCCTGCAGTACATGAGGCTGCGGCTTTCTCTGATGCTGCTAGAGCAGATGCTTCTTCTGATGTTCCTCCAGGGCCACCAATTTCCCCCATGGTCGAGGTGATCCCCAGAAGTCCAGGGCTGGTGGATCCCACCCTGGCTGCTACAGGCAGGGCCCAATTTCCATGCAATGGCAGCAGGGAGAGGAGTAGCAGTAGCAGCAGCAGCAGATATAGGGGACAAAGATAGAGTGGCAGTAGCATGGTGGGCAGTCAAGCCTCAGGGTCCAAGTAGTCCCCTTCATGGGAGACCACAGTGATTGGGGACAATGAGGCAGAAGCAGACACTAGTCCTGCAGAGGAGATGTCTGCAGCTGAGGAAATGGCTGTCCCTCCTCCCAGAGGTGTGTCATTGCCGCCACCACCAGGTTCTGCCCCTTGCAGCAGTGCTGGCAGCAGTGTGTCACCCAGGGCAGGCCAGAAGGCAGGAGGGGAAAAAAAATCCTCTGTCTGGGCACATTTTAAGCTGGTGCGGGTCGATGGTCCCAGGGAGGTGCAGCGCACTGTGTGCAATAAGGTGGTAGAGCGTGGGCAGGTGCTCACCAACCTTGGGAAAATTGCCATGGTGAGGCACCTGAATTCATGCCACAGTGCTCTGCTGCTAAGCGGGCAGTCAGGGGCAGTGGATGCCAGCGACTTTCGGACTGCAGCGGCTCCTTCAGCAGGCAAACATCCTGCACCAACTGCTACCTCTAGCAGCAGGAGCAGTATTCTTGCTAGGGGGGTGAAGAATACCAGCATGAGCCTTACCAGCAGCGTCAGCCCACCATAGAAGAGCTGGGGTAGAGGTAGCTGCCAAGGCCATCACCAGCTGGGGGACGGCGTGGCTTTCAAGTGAAATCCAGGCACCTGTTGGGCGAAATGATTGTGCTCGATGGGAAGTCCTTCTCCACTGTAGAGGACATGGGCTTCAGGCACCTGATTGGCTTCCTGGCCCCCCAGTTTAAGCTGCAGTCCGGCACCAACATCAGTCAGAATGTGGTGCCAGACCTGTACAGGGCTTTGAAGGAGCGGGTGAGGGAGCAGCTGGCAGCGGCTGGGGGTGCCACCATACACTTCACCAGAGATCTGTGGTCCAGTAGAAATGCGCAGCACACATACTTGGTGGTGACAGTGCACTGGTGGCAGGACCTGGCGGAGGCAGCATTTGCCAGTGGCAGGAGGGGTCCCAAAGCAAGGTAAAAAGTGGGCCCTGCTTCAGGCACAAGTAATGGACAACTGCTAGGAACATTGAGGCAGCCCTGACTGCCATGGTGAGGGATTGAGTCATGCCTGGTGCGCCCTTCGACAAGGGGTGTGTGGTGATGAACAATGCAAAAAATATATTTGCAATGGCGAGGCACCTGAACCCGGCTGGGGATGTATGGTGGCACCCCCAGCCTGCCAAAACTATTGTTCATGCTCTGGTCATCTCTCACCTTGATTACTGTCTGTAACCTTCTTTCTGGCCTTCCCTGGTCTCACCTTTCTCCCCTCATCTACGTCCAAAACTCTGCTGCCAGGGTTATCTACCTCACCAGTCACTTCGACCATGTGCAGCCCCTCCTCTCTTCACTTCACTGGCTTCCCCTTCCTGAATGAATCCTGTACAATCTCCTAGTCTTCACCTATAAAGCTCTGCACAACCTAGCTGTAGGGACCTCTCTGCACTTATCGCCTTCCATACTCCAGCCCGTGCACTTTGCTCCTCCTCTTTCCCTTCTCTCACCATTCCACGCCTCCCCTGCTCCCCTAAGCGCCTTCGCCGCTTCTCACTTGCTGCCCCCATTGCCTGGAAATCCCTCCCTGTCCACATCCGCCTTGCCCCCTCCTTTCATACCTTCAAAATCTCTCCTTAAAACTCACCTCTTTTGCTCTACTCTGTCTGACTCTTAATCCTGCTGAGCCACTATTTCCTATACCTATGGTCTGTTTACCCTTATCCTTGCCACATGGACCTGCCTGCTGTCATTCTCCCAGCTCCTGTCTTTCAGATTGTAAGCCCTAGGGGCAGGGACCATGTCTATTTTATTACTTTGTAAAGTGCCAGGTACACTGCTTGTGCTATATAAATGTTTGTTAAATCTTTGTTAAATGTTTGTTATTAATAATAATAATAATAATAATAATAATAATAATAATAATAATAATAATAATAATAATGAAGACAGTCCATGACAGGGGCTTCACCAGCATCCCTTGCCCCGAACACACCCTTCACCTGGTGGTCAGGGATGCTCTGGGCTTGAGGGATAAGGGGTTTGGGGAAGGCACCCTTAGCTCTCTGATAGAGCTGTGCAGGGGGAAGCTGGTGGGGTTCTTCAACTGGAGCATGAAGGGCAGAGAGCTCCTCTGGGAGAAGCAGACCAAGCAAGGCTCTCCAGGGCACCAGCTGGTCCAGGATGTGGCCACACAGTGGAATTCCACCTTCCTGATGCTCGAGCGGCTTCTTGAGCAGAAAGCCACCTTGCATCAGGTGCAACTGGAGATGGACTGTGAGGAACTGGAAGGGTTTAATGGGGCATAATGGGAGCTCCTGGATCAAATGGTCTTCGTCCTGAGACTGTTCATGGCCATGATGGAGACCATGAGCAGCTCCAGATCCACTGTCAGCCAGGTGACCGCTCTGGTCCAGAGTCTCAACAGGAGACTGGATGAGATTCTCGGGGGGCAGGGTTGTGGCTCTGAGGGCAGGAAGCTGGCCGATGAGGTGTTTGACCTGGAGCGGCAGCTGAAGGCAGGGCTGAAGGTGCAGTTTGACGAGCTCCTGTGGCAGGAGGAATATGTCCTGGCAACAATGCTGGACACAGCTCTATGGCCATTGGAAGGGTGACATGGTGGAGAGGGTCTGGCAGGCAGAGCGGGCTATGCACCAGGATGACCCTGGGGATGGTGGGAGTGGGAGCAGCCACCTGAGTCTATCCCTGCCCCCAGCCCTAGCGGTAGCAGCACCAGCAGCAGCAACAGCACCCCTATTGCCAGCAGCAGCAGAAGCAGCTTGGCCTATGTGCAGGCCACTCTGGGGAGCATGGGATCATCCACAATAGGGCAAGCAGCATGACTGAGGGGAGTGGTGGAGATGGTACCCCAGCAAAGCTACGATCGTGCCTCAGCCACCATGGAGTATGATGGTGCCTCAGCAGCCGTGGAGACCTACCTGGAGGAGGAGTTATGCATCGATCCCAGCAGTGAACCCTTGGCCTACTGGGCTGGCAACGGCAACATGTGGCCAGTCCTGTCTAAGGTTGCCAAGGGTATACTGTCCTGCCCACCAATGAGTGTCTCCAGTGAGCGGGTGTTCTCTATGGTGTAGGACATTTGCTCCCCACACTGCCTGAGAATGGGGGCCAAGTTGGTGGAGCAGTTGTTGTTCATCAAGGTGAACCTTCCCCTGCTGCCATTCCCCGAGCTGCCCCTGGACATGGATTGATGGTGCAGTGGCACATGCCATCCCATGCCAGTGTCGGTCTTGGAACGGGACTCCTGCTCCTCAATCTGGGATATTGCTGCTGTGCTGCTGAGGTGCTGTACCTCTCTCCCAATGCCCTTCACCTGCCCTGCCCCCCCTCTTTCTCTCTGCACAGTCTTAGCCAACCTAACTGAGTGCCTTTCCAAGGTCCCAGCCTGCCTTCCCTACTGCCTCTCATGCCACGCTGCCTGTCTGTTCACCCAGGTTGCCTAGCTTAAAGCCTGCCTCAGCCCTGCAGCCTGCCTCTCATGCCACGCTGCTTGTCTGCACACCCAGGTTGCTGCCAAACTCAAAGCCTGCCTCATCCCACCTTCCTGCCTCTCATGCCACACTGCCTGTTTGTCCATCCAGGTTTCCGCAAAGCTCAAAACCTGCCCCAGACCTCCAGCCTGCCTCTCATGCCACACTGCCTGTCTGCTTCCCAGGTTGCTGCCAAGCTCTAAGCCTGCCCCAGCCCACCTGCCCACCTCTCATGTCACGCTGCCTGTCTGCCCACCCAGGTTGCCAAGCTCAAAGCCTGCCTCAACCCACCTTCCTGCCTCTCATGCCACGCTTCCTGTGTGCCCACCCAGGTTGCTGCTGAGAGAGAGAGAGAAATAACAACAAAACAACAACAACAACAATAACAACATTTTAAACCAAAACCAAACATTAATATATATAAAAAGAAAGGAAACTTAAGGGGTCTACTCTTTGGGCCTGTCCCCCGAAACTTGGGGGAAAGGCAAAAGTGGTGCACTGGATCTAGGGATGGGCATCGCGTGCTCTGGCATTTGGTACCCATTCTGGAGGGCAAAGTCCACAGCCCCTGTCACAGCCGCCTGCCACCTAGACACTGACTGGTGGTAGAGTTCCAGGTCGGCGATCTCGGTGCAGATGTACTGGGAATACGCCTGCACCTTCTGTTCCCGCACCTCTACCTCCTGGAACCATTCCACCAGCCAGTTTGCCATCATCAGGGCTTGCAGCCATAGCCCATCCATAAAGTCCTGGATTGGTTTCTCCACTTCGGCTTGAAAATCCCTTGCATCTTCTGACTCCTAGGGGGACTCCTCAGCGGCACTGGAGGAGGGGGAAGGGCTGTCCTTGTGTCAGTGCTTTTGCCATGCCTTCCCCCCTTCTTCCGGCGCTGCTCCTTCATGCCAGAATCCCACCGCGCCACCGTCAACTGATGCACATTTTCAACATGCACGATGAGCCCCAATGTGGTCCCCTGAGAGCTCTGCTTTATTTTTTTGCCCCAGATCTAAAGAACATAAAAAGATAGGAATATAAGGAGTGCCAAACTGTGTCAGACCAATGGTCTGTCAAGCCCTGTCTGCATTCTGTCTCCACAAGTGGGTTGGTGGCCAATCTCTCTCTGCAGGGGATTTCCTAACAGGTCATAGGGCAATCCATTCCCTGTTGTTCCAGTCCCCATGCCTTACCATGCAGCTGACATATCCTGCACCTTTCAGCTTGTCATACAGCTGACAGCTGACCTTGTGCGCCCACTTTCTGGCAGCGTTCACCTCAGCCTTTACGAGCTTCTGGGGGCCCGGGCACCAGTGGCGGGGGTGGCATCATCACCCTCTCTGAAACAGGAACACATAAACATTAACAACACCTAAATAATATCATGCATTTATGATGATGCCTCTAGTCCTCCCTCCTTGGGGTGCTAGGGGATGCTAGGGATGGCAAATTGAAAGACCCTTGCTGGCACGTGCAAATCCTGACCTTCTTGGGATGATGGACCTTCTTGACCACCACAGAAGGTCCAGCAACATCTTCCTCCTCCACCTTGACCTTCTTCCAGTTCCTATTAATAAGGTGCCTCTTCATTTTTTCCCCTCAGTCCCACACAAAAACAGCCAAACAAAACACACCCACAACTCTCACCAACCAGCCAAACCAACACAGCCAAACCAACACACAGTCCAACACAGCCAAAACACACCAAACAAAACCAAACATCCAGCCAGCCACACCACACACGCTCTTTCTCCAAACAAGCTCTGCATGCACTCGAATTTCTGGTTTCCGATGCGATCATGGGATCACGCGATACCTAGACAGATACCGATACCAATACTGATTTCCAAATGACCAAAATTAAACGAACTCTACCGAACCGAATGACCAAATCTGAACTCGGCCCCCGGACCGAACGACCAAACCCGAACTCAGTTCCTGAACCAAACGACTGAACAACCGAACTGCGTTTTGTTCGCACATCCCTATCCTATGATAAGCCAGATCTTCCATCTGAGGTGTCAATTACTTCTGTGTGGAACTGGGTTTGACCTACTAAAGGGGTCAAACAAGTGATTATTACTATATAATTTTCAGGACTGCAAATTCTGGCTGAAGGGAGGATGAAAGGTGGATGCTTGAAAATAATATTTGTAAGCAGAGGTAACTCATTGCCTTTGCATTTGTATGTACCTCACGCATATTAAAATAACACAGTTCCTCTTTAATGTAGAAAAGATGTTTTATATTATATTTGATATTTTAGTTAGTGAGTTTAACCATAACCATTCATTGTTACCATAACAGTAATTATACATGTGAGATTTTGTGGTAAAATAACAGGAGAAGCCTTAGGTTGCTTGATAGCCTTTTGTGCCACAAAGGCAGAAGTGAGCAGGTTTTGTCTTGCACCAAAGCTGTTTAAAGCTTGCAAAGCTTGTCTGCTACTGGAAGAGCTGAATTACGGAGGCTGCTGTGGAGAACAGTCAGAGTGCTGATTGTCCTGTCCAGATGAGCTGAAAAAGCGATGAGGGAGAAAAACATCAGCTTACCAACAATGCACCCATGAGTTCTGCACTCATCTGAGGAACCAACTCAGTCAGCCACCAAGCATCCAGCAGAGGGTGACAAGCAGAGCCACACAGAGTGTTCTGCATTGTGAGAGCCGGAGCTTGCAGCCATTGGTGAATTAGGATTAAATGAGGATAAACCACAAGTCTCTTGGGGTCCAGGGAGGGGGTTTCAAAAAACTGATACTCTCCTATCTGGTGGAGACCTGGGACTAGTAAACAGGACCCTCCTACCTGGCCTTGGCTCCCAAGGCACACTAGGGGACATTAACTGACATTGTTAAGTCCATTATATTAATTTTTTTAAATCTTAATTTGTTGTCAGTACCTTTTAGGAAAAGGGGGTAAAAATAAAGCAACTGTTAATAACCGTATAGGCTTCTGAAGCATTACTACCTAGTTGGGTTATGTGTTTCCTAGGGTGTGTCTAGGTGGGGACTTGAGTTTTGAACCTGGCACTGTTACTGAAATGAGAATGAAATTAATTCTCACAAGAATCTTGCAAGACCTTGAGAAATCTTGCGAGATTCTGGAGAATCTCAAAAAATGGCCTCAAAATGGTCTGTGCATGCGCTAAATGGCCACACATGCTCAGAAAAGCCATGGCAGCCACTTTTATGCATGTACAGACCATTTGGGGGCTATTTTGAGATTCCTGAGAATCTTGCAACAATGCCTATTGCTTGTGAGATTCTCAAGATTAACAAATCTCATCAAGAAGCCTATTCTCAATTAGATTTCCGAGAAGGGTGAAATTTTGTTTCAGTCCTAGGATATAGGCAGAGGGGTTACAGATGCTAAATGGTTTGGAATATAAACAATATGAAGGTAATATGTTCAAAGGGCCTAGGCACATACGTGCCTGTTTTCCACTGAAATCAATAGGAGTGAAGCACCTGACTGTAATGTTTGCCTTAGAAAATGTTCACCGAAATGCCTTTCAAAGACTATCCTATGCTCCTAAGTCACTTAGAAGTTTTTGAAAATGTTGCCCTAAATGACTTTCAGGTCAGTGGAAGAACTGGAAATGAAATCCAGGGACCCTGACTTTCAGTTGTTATGCTCTAGCAGCTAGAGTGCACACCTCTTAGACAATGCATTGAATCACAGCAAAGGACATGGCCGGGAGTGACTGCTCTGACTGCATCCTCTCAAAACTATTAGGAAACAAAGACCAAGCCTCCCCCAGTAGATTTGTGTATAAATTAAGCATCTCTGTCTCCAGTTGCTTCTCATAATACAAGCTGCTTAACACAGACACTAAGATACTTCATTCCGCTGGGCCTCTCATCAAGTCGACAAGCCCACTCATCACTTGAGAGATGCTCACCATAATTCTGCAACCCTGACAGGTTTTGTTTACTCCATACAGAAACAGGTTGGTCTTGCCTTAAGTGCAAAACTTTGTGTCATGCTGTTCCCCTGGGGGAACAGAGGGGAACCTCTGAACAAAGATCCCTTGTACTAGCTACAGAAAGCTTTGTTGGTGCATTAACCACAAGAGAGCAAGAGTTGCAGATCGGTTATTCTGCTAATCATGGGAACATGCTCCTGTGCTTTTTATTTGTTTTCTTTTATTTGTGTTTTTTATTTGTTTCCTTCAGATAAAGCAGGGTAGAAGCAGGAGAAGGGCTTTGTGGGAATTGGAAATATTCTGTTTCACACCAAGAGCAAGTATGAGCGGGATGGCAGGAGCAACATAAGAAGTGCCATTCTGGGTCATGTCAGACCCATAGTCTATCAAGGCCAGCATCCTGACTCCAACTACGTTCACCTACAGTAGCTCGAGAGAAGTACAAGTGCAGGTCATGGACATGGGACCCATCTCCTGCTAACCACTCCCAACTACCTGTAGCCAGGGGTTTAAGCTCCAATTAATAAGCATTTAGGAGTAACACAGTCCAAGATATTTGTTGGGGCTCCAAGTCTCTATATCTCTAGGGATGAAACGAGCAACCAAATGTTTACTCACAACTAATTTCACCATCTCGGGAACCAGGATCAATTTCCCGACCATTTCCTGATACCGATATGATTTCTCAGTTCTCACAATACCATGAGATAACATTCCAACTTACCAACTTTCCATTTATTGTTTACCATGTACTGTTTATTGATTGATTGATTGATTGATTGATTGATTGATTGATTGATTGATTGATTGATTGATTTAAAAAAATTATATCCTGCCCATCCTGCCACAGGCAGCTTTGGGCGGCTTACGATCAACAATAAAAACAATTTTTAAACACAACACAAGGAGGAATTAAAATATCCTTAACCACCCACCACCCTATCCATCCTCTCCATCAAAGGCCATGCGCAACAGTCACGTTTTGCAACAGCGTCAAAAAGAGGGGAGATCTGGGGCCAAATGGACCTCCAACAGCAGGGAGTTCCACAGTCGTGGAGCAACTCACTTACCAGGAGACAGCAGGGGAAGTGGAGAGTAGCATACATAATGGTGGCAGCAACAGGAGGAAATGTAGAGACATTCCTCGCATTCAAGGGAAGCATGCAAAAGCCAATTGGAGGGGAATGCCCCATGGAATTTCCCTCTGATTGACCCACATGTACTGGACTGTATCACATTGCCAAGGGCACTGTTTTACTTCCAGACCTCTTCTCTTCATTGTTTCTTAGGGATGGGCAAACAGATCGTGGTTCGGGTTCGGCCATTCGGTTCGGCTGCGTTCGGTTCATCTGTTCGGTTCGTTCGTTCGGTTCGGATTTGTTCGGTTCGTTCGTTCGGTTCATTCGTTCAGTTCGTTCGCTGAGTTCGGGTTCGGATGTTCGGTTTGTTCGTCCGAACAGGCTGTTCGGTTAGGCCGTTCGGCTGTTCCGTTCGGCTGTTCGGCTGTTCGGTTAGTCCGTTCGGCCGTTCACGAAGTATTGTTATTTTTTGTGTGTTTTTTTTATGGTTTTTTGGTTTTTTATTGGATTTTCTTTTGTTCTTTATTTGGTTTTTTGGTTTTTATATGGGGTTTTCTTATTTTTTTTAATCTATTATTATATATATCTGTCTATACTAAATCTAACCGCTATTAACTGTTCTAAATGCTATGAAGTAAATGGATTATCTAATAAGTACACAGACCTACTCCTACAAACACTAAAACTAAATCACTAACGCTATCTCTATCACTAAGGTAACTCCTACAACTGTCTTCATCTATCTATCTATCCCCCCCATCCCATATCCATATCCATATATATATATGTATCCATATATATATATGGATATAGATATATATGGATATATATACATCCATATATCCATATATATGGATATATATATGGATATATATGGATATATATACATCCCATATATATGGGATGGGGGGGAATCACAAATAGAAGAGGAGTCTGTAGTGAAATACATACATTACATACTCAATGAGTCTGTACAGTGCATAACACAAGGTTTCAGTTTATGGTTTAAGTTTCATTTCATTACAAAACTGAAATGAAACTTAAAGCAATCTAAAAATCCTACTCAACGCCTGCTGTTCAGGAACAGTGACTAGCTCAGAAGGTGTTGGGAAGGGGGGAGGCAGATAATTAGTTTCGTTTCTTGCAAGCCTCTCCACCCCTGGTGCCTGGAAGTCTGCTCCTCAGTGACTGACACCTCCCTGTAATGTTTGACCTTCCAGTGAACCTTTTTTTGCCACCCGAACTCATCCGAACGCGATCTGAACTGACCGAACTGTTCGGCCATTTCGCCGTTTGGTGTTCGGTTTGTTCGGTATGTTCGCGTTCGGTTTCGGGTTCGAGTTTGGTCGTCTGAACAGTTCGAGTTCGGGCCGAACTCCGAACTTCCAAACCGTGTTTGCCCATCCCTATTGTTTCTACACTTCTGCAAGTAGCTGTTTACTAGGGGTAAACAGGGGTATGCGTTTACTAGGGTTATGGAATTCATTTAAATTTTTATACAAATGAAAATGAAAATCTCATTTTCATTTTTATTATTGCAATAACAAAAAATAATTCCAAAATATTTGAACAAAAATGAACATTTTGGAATAAAAATAAATAAAACGGTAAGACATAAATATCAGGCTGTAACTTCTTTGTTTTATGTCCTATTTGCATGAACTTTAGGGGCAATGCACCCCTTACCCAATTATCCCAATCAAATTTCAGAAGGATTGGCTAAAGGGTCCCAATTAAATAAGCATCAAGTTTTGTGATGCATTTCAGGCTGTGACATCTTTGCTTCCCATCCAATTTGTATGCACTTTGAAAAGATTCTACTCCTCACCCAATGTATCATTACTGTCACATTTCATGATTGGATAATGGGTTCCTATTTTATAAGCAATGTACATTTTTATTTCATGGTTTGTGAACACATTTCTAGTTGTAACGACTTTGTTTTAAAACCAATTTGAATGAAATTAGGACAGAGTGTACCCCTCACCCAAGGATCATCCCTCTAGATTTAAGAAGTATTGGATAAAATGCTCCAATTTTATAAGCAATTGAACCTTTGTGCTTTTAAAAGAAGTTGTGCAAATACTAGTCCTGAAAATTTAGGGACAAAAGGAAAATTTTAGGACATAACTGGGACTTCATGCAGCATGGCAGAGGAGGGAGGAAGTATCCCATTAAAGCAAGAGACAAGATTGACACATCCAGACTGACCAATTGGCATCCCAAACACATCCTGAAGCACTGGGTGATTTCAGACGTGACGCGGTGAGATTCACCACAGTGAATCCCACCCTGTTGTCAATTGCTTCACTGCAGGCCATGGTGAGCTGCGCGACCCCAACAGATGTGACAGGGGTGGTACCAATGCACGGGGCCAACCGGAGGGAACCCCGGCCGGGGGAACCCAACAGACATGACGTGGTGGTGAGAACCGCGGTGGGAGCCCCACAAGGCACCGGGGTTGCGCAGATGCAAACATGGCCGCTGGAGGGCAAACGAAGCCAAAGACAACTGAGGGCCCCGCCCAGGGTAGGAAAACACAAAGGGAGGGGGTGGAAGGAGCTGCAGCGCTCGCAGCGCTCGCAAACAGCGGTTGCACGGAAGGCACGTGCACTTCAAAATGAGAAGCCACACACACACAAGAAGCAGCACACACACACAACAAAGGAGAGCTGAGCAGGGGGGAGAGGGAGGCACACACCAGGGGGGACAGGGAACCCCACGGCCAGTCGGATGCACGGGAGGTGGGGGGATGAGAGGCCAGCACAGCCAGCCCACCAGGAGGGGGAGGGGGCAGGACCCCAGCGGGCAAGGGGAAGGGGGACCCAGCAGCCCAAGGAGACAGGAGGCAACACAAGGCACAGTGAAGTGCAACAAGTGCTTATTGAGGACACACGTGGCACCGGCTTGGTGCACAGCCATACAGAGTGGGAGCGCGCGGGTCCAGGGTGCGGGAGAAGGAGCAGCACGAAGGGGGGCACGGGGCCCAGTCTGGGAGGGAGGGACCCATCACAACAGCCTACCACGGAGGCCACACAGAGTGGTTTGGGGCGGCGGCAGCGGGTCCCAGGTGAGGGGACAATGGGCAGGCAGCCAGCAGGGGGTCCCAGGGGGTCCAGCCATCCTGAAGAGGCAGAAGGTGGTGTCATGAGCACCCAGGCCACTGACATCCAGGCCACATCAGTGCTCGTGCCACCGCCTGCTGCTTCTTCAGGACGGCTGGACCCCCTGGGCTGAGGAGGCATCCGGATGACAGATGGGCCTGGAGTGCCCTACACCCAGCTGTAGTGGCTCCCATCAGGTGGAGGGGGCGGTACCGACAGCAGGTGCACATAATGGCGCCACTGCCACAGTTTCCGGCAGAAGCTGCATCCAACTATGTGGAAGCAAATCAGGTAGAAGGACTCGAAGGTATCCTCATCCCGAGCTGCACATCAGGGCAGCTGCAAACTCTGACAGGGCCGCCAGCTCCGGCCCGTGGGGGGGGGAAGCCATAATCAGTCGCAGTGGGCCAGGGCAGGTGGGACAGCTCCAGAAGATGGTAGTAGGCAGCCCCACAGGAGTGCGGATACCCACGGGAACCCTGCACGCTGATGCAGTAGGCCACGGCAGGGCCACCCTCACACAGGCAGGTGGCATATCCCGGGAAGGCACACACACACTGAGCAGAGGCTGTCTCGGCAGGGATCCATGCCGCTAGGAACCCCAGCATGTCTGGTAAGCGCCCCTCAGGGGAGGGGGCGAGCCCCAGCTCCTTAAAGTGCATGCGGCAGTCACCAACGGTCACGACATAGACAAAGTGCAGCATACCAAAGCTCAGGCACTGATAGGTATACGGCCGGGTGGGCAGGGAGCGCAGGCTGCGCTAAACAATGGGTGAGCGCCACAGGTCGCACAGGGCCATGCTTTCGTGGGTGGTCCAGGCATGGACAGAGCCCCCAGAGAATCCAAGCGGGACCTAGGGCTGGGATGCAGCAGCCATGGTACAGCTCCTGGAGGGTCTGAGCCGCAGCGGCAATGGGGACAGCATGGGATGAAGGGACAGGGGGCTGGACAGGCAGACAGGGGCTGCCAAGGCCAAGAGATAACAGCCAGAAGGGAACAATGGGGCTGCTGTGGAGGGATGCGAAGGGAGTGGGCAGTGCACAGCTGCCAGCATGGAAGGCCGGACAGCCCCACGCATACACACCTGCCTGTGGAGATAGCAACGACTGCACACGCATGCACAGAGAGGGGCAGCAGCCCTAGCCCTGGGGGCCTGCTCAGGATACCCCCGTGTCGGACCATAGCCGGTACCTTGGAGTGGGGCACACAACTGAGTCGTGCCTGGTGCAGGACATCCGTGAGACCAGGGGTGGGGGTATGCACCTGTAGGAAAGAAAGCACTCGGGCATGGTTAGGTGTGCGAATACCATTTATTGTGCTCCCCCATCCCCGCCCCAGACCCTGGTACACCCATGTGCTCCAGTTCCCTTCCCCCCTCCGTGGTCCCAGATGCCCCCTCCCCACCTCATCCCCTATGCTGCCCTACCCCTGCCCCTCCACTGTCCCCTGGTGACCCTAGTCCATCCCCGTCCCCTGCCAACAGGGATGGCCAAGGCTACTGGGTCCCCCTTGTCTGAGGTGGAGGAGGAGGTGCTGTCAGTCAGAAGGGCCGGGGACCCTGCCCCTGCTCCCTGACTCCCTGACTGCCACCCCCGGGGGGGCCTTGTTTGCCTCCCCTGCACTGCCTGTGGCCTTATCGGAGCCCAGCAGCCCGGCTGTTGGCATCCAAGCTGGATCTGCGGTCCCAGGTGCTGTTGGGGTGGCGGGGGTTGTGACACCGGCAGGGACTGTGGTACGTCCAGGGGTGGTGGTGGAGGGGGCATGGGTCCAGGCGCTGGCATGGCACCCAGTGGGGCTGCTGCCAGTATGAAGGCACTCAAGGCCCTGGCCTGCAGGAGTAGGGACATGCCCTGCTCCAGTGAGCAGTCCAGTTTATGACCGAGCACCTTGGACAGGTGTTCCTGCCGGTCCGAGTGGGTCTGGAGTGCCTCCAATTGGCTGTACATGTCCTGCTTCATCAGCCACCAGTCCTTCCGCATCTCCGCCAACAGTGCCAGGTCCCTCCCCTCCACCTGTTGCAGGGCCCTCATTGTCCCCTCCTCCAGCCAGTTGACAGCTTCCAGCATCTCCTCAGTCTGCTGCATGCTGGTGGTGACCAGCTCCTGTGCTAGGTCCTCCAAGCACCTGCGTGCCCGCTTTCGCATCCTCTGGGCTGGCAGTACCGGCGATCCCTGGCTATGGCCCTCCTGTGCCCTGTGTGACTTTGTAGGGCGATAAAGGGATTGGTTAAGCATGTGGGGTGCCGTTCCCCTGCCCCCTCCTGTCCCTGTGCTCGGGACGCTCCTTCACCCCAGGATGGGCACCGCTGGTCCTTGTGTGGCTCTCTCTGCCCGTGCCCCTTCCCAGCATCCAGGACTGGGGGTGGGGGGTTTCTGCCATCGCCTTCCACCCCTTGTGGCCCCCCTCCCCTTGTGGTCCCTGCATTTGCCCTGAATTGCCCCTACCTGCTCCCTCCATGTCCGTTCTCTCCGAGGCTGTTCGGTCGCTGGGGCTGTTGCCTGTCTGGTCCCCGGGCCGGCATGCTGTGAGGTGCACGGTGACGGTCTCCTCCACGCCCTCCTGCTCCTCTGAGTCAGCTGGCTCATGTGTGCCCTTGACAGTGATCGGGTTGGGGGTGTGCCAGGTGCATGTGCCTGAGGTCCCAGCTCCTCCAGGTCTTCCGTGCCCGGAGCCCGGCCATGCCCGGTGCTCTCTGGCTGCAGGGGGGGTGGATGTTGATCCCTGGGTTGCTCCTACCAGGTGCCCCCTCCTACCGGACACTGGGCGACTATGGAGCCCTTGCGGTGGAGCACCCGGCTCAGCGCATCCAGGTAGGAGGAGGCCCGTGTCACCCGCTCAGAGTGCTGGTTGTTGTCCCTTATTTCCTTATAGCCCATCTTGAGCTCCTTGATCTTAGTCCGGTACTGTGTGGGCGTGCAGTTGTATCTGGCCTCCCTCATCTCCGTGGCTATCTGGGCGAACACCTGTTTGTTTCGGGTGTTGATTGCCAGCTCGGTCTGCATCTCAGGTGTCACCCAGATAGCTATTAGGTCGTATGTCTCCTGGAGCCCCCACTGACCCCCCCCAGTACTGGAGCCTCGGTGCCGGCCCCTCCACTGCTGCCTCCTCCTCCGCGGCCCCCGCCAGCTGTCTCTGGCTGCCTCCAGCCTCGGGTTCCTCCGTGGTGCGTGCCCTCTTGCTGGTCTGTTTGTGGGTACAATGGGGGCTGCTGGTTAGGCCCCTGGTGGCTGTGGTCCCTTCCTCCTTCCCCACTCCCACACCCCCTCTCCCTGGCCCCAACCGACCCACTCCCGGATGCACCCCCTACCTTCTTCTGGGGTTCCCCTGCTGGTGCTGCTGCTGCTGCTACTGTTGCTGCTGCTGCTGCTGCTGTGCCTTCTCCTCGCCCTCTTGCTCCATCCTTTGCACATTTTCCTCCTCCGTCCTCTCCATCGACTTCTCCACCATGTTCCCCTACTGCTGCCTGCCTTTTAAATCTCCCTCCATGTGGTGCTTGTTGTTGGTTGCCTGGCAGCGACACTGCGTGCCATCACCATGGTCCGTGTTCATTTCCTTTCACCGCGGCTGGGGGTTTCCCTTCAGATGTTACTTTTCTTTCATGGTGAAAATTGACCACACTTCTGGACCTCCTCCCGCCCCAACTTTACGAAGCATGGTTAGATTCACCCCGGGCCACGTTTGACTGTGGTGAACATTTGGATGCGAGCAAACAGACGTGCAAGGCTCTTTCACCACCCTCCACGTTTGACTGAGGTTGACTGTGGTGAATGCCGAAAATGTAACATCTGAAATCACACGCTGTGACAGAGTGCATAAGATAATATATTATTGGCTCTTTCCTAAGCAGATGCTTCCAACTCCCCATTAACAAGCAGGGAGGTTAGGGAGGGCACAGCAAAGAATTAGAATGCATGATTGATATTTCTGCAGTCCAATGGGCATCACAAACCTATCTTGTAGCACTGTGACAAACAGAAGAGAATCCCTAGTATAGGCTAATTATCTAGAGATGCTGCCCAGGCTTCCAACTTGCCAGTACCCAATCAGTACAAACATGGAGGCTGGGGGGAGGGGCAAAATTAGTCCAAATTGTATCACAATTAGTCCAAGTTAGATGGGAAACAAAAACATTACAGCTGGAAATGTGTGCAGAAAGCATGACATGTAATTGCTTACAAAATCAGAACCCTTTACCCAATATTTATTAGGTTGGGCATGGATGATCCTTATGGTAATGGGTACAATCTGTCCAATGTCCATGTAGAATGGATGAAACATGAAGATGTTACAGTCAGAAATACCTTTCCCGTTGAAACAAAAACAAAAACTTCCAATAACAAAAAAATGTTTAACATTTTTTTTAAATGTAACAATGAAAATGAAAACAAAAAAGAAAAGGGTCCATGTTATACACCCCTAGTGTTTATATTTACACAGTTATGCATGCTCCTTGCAAAAAGGAAGTCATATTTATGATAGGAATTGATTTAGGATGTTCCTACTTTCAGCTGCTCAACATAAAAGGGAAGCTGTCCAAATTAGAAGGCTTTTTGAACATTTGAAGTGGACATAGGGCTAATACTCGTTTCTTCTATTCTTGCTTTCCTGGAAGAGAATCAGGGTTTTTGGCTCATTCTTGCAAATGAAAAGAAGCTGAGAATTGCCCTGACTCTCTCCAAGAAAAGTGTGAATCTCCCTCTCCTAAACTTGTTTTTAAAAATGTACTCACCTGGTTGCCTTTCTCTGAGTCCAGGGCTGTTCCAGGACTTCTCTCCACCATTGCTACTTCTCTGCAGGGACAGGGAAGGGGGCAAGTTCACAGAAGAGGAAACTGCCTCACAGTAAAAAAAATAATTAAAAACCCACTTTGCATGTTGTAGTCTGCTGAATTGGTGATTTCTTGAAATAACCTAATTGGTAGTTCAAAGATACTATCTGTGGAATGTAGGGCAGAGGTAACACACGGCTACAATTAATCATAACCTTCTCTCAAGTGGGACAAAACTGTGAGATAACAAGAATCTTGTGAACTTAGACTCTTTTAAGATAAGGACTAGGGTACATTGTCTAAATGCGGTCATTTTCATACAGTCTCAGATCTACTTGGAAGAGGAAGAAAACATCTATCAATTAAAGAAATTGTTTGTACAGTGAACTACATAAAAAACATTATGGAATCTTTGTGCGATATATAAGGGTATATAAAGACAACTCTTAATGGAGTTCAGTGTCTTTAGCTCCTGACTTGTGCTGGTCACAGTCTCAGCTGAAGTATTCCTTTTGCAAGAGGTTCTGTAACTTTGTTTCTGTTTTACTCTATAAATACTATCTCTTCATATGGCCATATCTGTATTATTTCTTCTTGTGTATCTCTGGGTGATTTCAGACGTGACGGGGGCCCTATTGGCCCCATCACGGAATCACCCAAATGATTCCCTGATGGAATCAGACCGGTCCGTCAACAGACAAGCCGGCAGATTCTGCCAGGAAATCGGGGAGGGGGCAGGGTTTCACAGCGCAACATGCAGCCGCACAGCCCCACCCCCCCCATGCTTCTGAGGCCACCCACCCTCTGGGAGATGGGCGGGTGCAGCAGCCAATGCAGCCGCAGCGCCCGCCNCACAGCCCCGCCCCCCCATGCTTCTGAGGCCACCCACCCTCTGGGAGATGGGCGGGTGCAGCAGCCAATGCAGCCGCAGCGCCCGCCCGCCCCCCGGGCTATTGACCACGGCCCGGAATCGGTGGCGAGCATGGCCACCCATTCTGGGCTGTGGTCAGGGACCAGACAAGACGTTACCACGCTCAACCACAGTGAATTCCGCCGTTGTTGAGCGTGGTAACGTCACGTCTGTTGGGGGCACAAAGTGATTCTTGCCGGGAGTTCACCCCAGTGGGAATCACTTTGACCACACTTTCGGAGATGGTCCCCGAACCATCCTCGAAAGCATGGTTATTTTGATCCCCACCGGTGGTTCACTGTGGTGAACATCTGGCGGGGATCAAACAGACGTTACAGGACCATTCCCCACCACAGGGGATTGTCTGTGGTTGAGCGTGATCTTGTAACATCTGAAAATACCCTCTGTTCAGATTTTCATTTGTATTTCTACACATCGGGTATTTTCAGACGTGACGGGGCTTATTGGCCCCGTCATGAAAACAATAAATTAATTCCCCACCGGGATGACCCCATCACACCCTAACAGACGTGCCGGGGGATCCCGGTGAGGAATCGGGGAGGGGGCGGGGCCGCGCAGCGCAATGTGTGGCTGCACGACCCCACCCCCTCCATGCTCCCCGCCACCCGCCTTCTGGGGAGACGGGCGGCCGCCGTGGCCAATGCGGCCGCAGCACTCGCCCGATTTGGCCACAGGCCGGAATCCCTGTGGGGATTCCGAGCTGTGGCCACCGTCCAGAAGTGACGGCAGGGTTCATCATGGCGGGGAATCACCTTCGCCACGCGACCACTGCTGGTCCCGCTGCTTCGGCCGCTCATGTGGCAAAAGTGATTCCCCGCCGTGGTAACATCTAGGGGGGAACGTCCATTCCTCCCAACAGACGTTCCGTGATCGCAGTCACCACAGCGAATTGACTGTGGTTGACTGTGATCTCATAACATCTGAAAATACCTTTCTGTCACTATTCTTTTTGGAGACATATGCACTCTTTCTTATTGCCTGTTCTATGTACTTAGGTTAGAATAAGTTTAGATCCAGATTTATTACTTTGTTAAGTTCTTTTCAATTTAACTTGTATTCAGTTTTAACTTCCTACCTCTCTCTCTATGTAAAGCCTACTAGCTAGAGTGGTCAAGGTAAAATCTCACTATAGCCCCATCAGTTTTCCTAGGGCCAAATGATAAATCTGCAATGTGAAAAATGATCACAAGGGCCAATCTGCACATTTGCAGCCCATTTCCAAAATAGCGCCAACAGCATTGGTACCATTTTAGAAGAGGACAACCAATCTGCACATTTTTGAATGGTGCTTCACATGCGCAGAACAGTTGCAGTGGCCATGTTGTGAATGTGCAGAACAGTTTTTGAATTTTCTTGAGATTCTCACGAGATCTCAGAACATTATCAAGATCTTCTCAAGATCTCGGTAGCCTTTCTCAATTCTCATAAGAACCGGAAACAGTTCTCAGTGCAGCCCTAGTTGGTCACTAGCGCACCACAGTTGCTTTAGATAAAAACGTGTAATCAACTGGTATTAGAGGATTCAGAAATTAGTGGGGCAAGACGGTGCTCCTTGGATCAGGCCCTATGTGGCAATAGTTCTAAGTTGTTGAATGAATACAGGTGCTTTAATACTATGGCACTGTGACATGGCCACAATCCTGAAACTACTTACTCATAGTGGTCCCATTGAGTTCAGTGATTTATTCATGAGTAAGTGGTTTTACAGTCATAGCCTAAGTAAGCAGGTAGGCAGTTAAGTACTTGGAAGAGCAAAAATGGCTTTTTCCTAGAGTTCATCATGCTTTTGAGATATCAATTATTTTTTTTAATGATATTTTAAGTTTCTGCAGAAATTTTATTTTCTGTTAATAAATTTTAAATTTTAATTAGACATCATGCAAGCTAAATGTTGAAACTTTTTTTTGGTTGCATTTTTTACATTTAAATTTATTGTGAAATTTTGAAAAATCAAGACAGCAACATTTCAAAACCAATTTTGTGACTTTCCAAATGTAATTTTTTGGTCAAAATTTATTTTGATGAAAACTTTAAAACCAATTCTTATTGCCCATCTGCCAATGTTACCATGAGTACAGATCATTGGTTCCCAAATTGTTGCCATCATGACACCCATATGGCTACCTGCGATTTCAGAAAACTATGAAGACATGCAAATTGAGTAACCTATCAGTCAGGCTCACGATCCCATTCACACATAGTGAAATCCCACTTAGGGTCCAACTAGAGCTGAAATGAGTAGGTAGCATCCTACTCAAGAATAATGCTCACCATTTTGGGCTGCCTGAAATTATTCAATGCATAAAAATAAATATCTTGGGGGCGATTGAGGGGGTCTCCTTTCAGGGTCCAGAAACTCCTGGTGGGGTTTCCTACTCATGGCAAAGGAACATGGGGTGTGCTCTGAATGGTGGAAACAGCAGGATGTTTGGGTGGGGCAGGCCAGCTCCAATCTCTCTCTGTTAAGATGCCTTGTTGCCCACTCTGTCAGACTACGGCCTGGCTGGGAGCTTCTGGGAGCTGTAGTGCCAATCAGCTACACCTGCCATTTGTTAACATCCAAGGAGCTTTTTGACCTACATCTCCCAGAAGCCTCCGTCAGCCCTCAGCCTACAGAGATAGTGCCTTGCTGGGGCCTCCTGGGAGGTGTAGTTCTGTAAAGTTCTCAGCCAAGCCTTAGTCTGCATCATGGGCAGGCAACCAACCCCCAACTGCACCTCCTGCTGTTCCCAACACCTGGAGTCCCCCTTGCCATAAGAAGGAAACATCACACTGCCACCACCTTGCCACCCCCGCCACTGCCTTAAGTCCCTGGACCCTTCAAGGAGCCCCCTCAACAGCCCCCAGGTATTTATATTAAGCACTTTACATGTAAAGCAAGCCCCCACTGGGTGCCTTTCAGGCAATACAACCAACCAGACCTGTTTATGTTGGGTTGGGCAGTGTGGATTTGCTGGGAACTCGGGGTGGGAATTTTGGTTCCCCCGGTACCCGATACTGCCGGTATTTTGCTGTATCAGCAGTATTGGTTTAATCCGGTAATTGGGGTACCGGTACCGGTTCCCCGTGCCGGATTTTTTTACATTGCGGCCATTGTAATTAGTGGCCGCAATGTAAAAGAAATATACAAAAAAACACTTTCCCTCCCCCGTCCAGGCTGTGCGGGTGGCAGGGGGGACACGCCCCACCCACCCTGTCCAGCCTGGATTTTAATTTATTTATTTTTTACCTGAAGTCCCTGCTACTGCGGGCTCCGTGCCACTGCCGTGCTGGCAGCAGCAAGCTAGAGCCCGCACCAGCAGGTACTAGGGTGATCCCTGGGGTAGGGGGTGGTTTAACACCCACCTACCCCAGGGATCACCCTACCCCCCCAGGGATCTTCTACCTTACTTGCGCTCCGGGTGGTGGTGGCAGCAGCTGCAGCACGGCGGTCCGGGGGCTTCAGCGCTGGCTGGCTTCTGGCTTCAGCGCTTCACTAGGCCTGCCGGGGAAGTTCACTAGCAGGGACTTGGGGTAAAATATTTTTTTTTAAAATCCAGGCTGGCCAGGGTGGGTGGGGGTGTGTCCCCCCTTCCACCCATACAGCCTGGGAGGGGGAGGGGGGAGGTATTATTATTTTTTCATTGATTTCAATGGGGACAGTTCCCCATTGAAACCAATGGAAAAATACTGGTACCGGTTCTGGTAAACTGGTTTTTTGGAAACCGGTAAAACTGGTATCTGGTTTTTTGGCTCAAGTCCCACCCCTACTGGGAACAACTGTTCCAGCTCTACTCCCAACCCACAGTTTGCGAGCCTTTACTCCCAAAGAAGCACAAGCCCAGTGCATGATTCTTTTGCAGTCTGTTTGGATTGTTATTCTGCTGGAGCTCTTGGCAGTTCAGCACTTTCATGGCGTGATAAGATTTGTTTATCAGTTAAGGTGGGGAAGCAGATATGGTATCTGACTTTATGGTAATTAGCTCTACAAATTAATTAAAAATAACTGCTCAAAAATATCAAGCACCTCCTGCTTCTTAAATTCCACCTTGAAAAGCTTTCTCTGCTCCTTCCCTCCCTGGGCTGCAATCATCATATTTTAAAGACAAGCTTTTCAGAATTGAAAGGCAGGGAGGGGAGTGTGCCGAATGCAGAGTTTTTCTGTCTGGATGCGATCTGAAGAGATTGATGAAATAACAGATAGTCTTTAACAAAATAGCAAGTCTACCTGACAGGAACCACACATCCATTCAAAGTGTACAACAGCAAGAGTGATGCATTTTAAACATACTCCCAACTGGCTTGTCAGTAACAAATTAGACTTGTCACATTCTCCAAACAGATTTAGTGAGAACATTAACAATGTTAATGATCTGTGGTCTCAGCAGGAAAAAGAGGTTTGAGTCTAGTTCCAAGGAACTGCTGAATGGTTTGCAATTGTTCCTGTGTTGTTCTTGAGGTTTATATCTTTGTTGTTTAATTTAAAGTAATTTCTTGGATAGTAAATTTACAGTAACTAGCAACTGTTGTGATCCTCATCCTGTCTGCACTTACATATATGTGTGACATTATTATTACTATTGATTTATATCCCACCCTCTCCAAAGGCTCAAGAGCAGATATTCTAAAGAACTTAACTGTAAACAAATACCCAAATAACAATAATTTGTTCTCAGTGCCTATTTCTGAAAAGCCATTGTAGCCTAGCAGATAGGATATTGTTTGAACTTGGGCCTTGCACACATGTGCAGGTGGAGGGGGTGCCCGTGTGAACTCCACGGTGGGTGTGGGGTGATTGGTGGATGCCCGTGGGAACACCACGGGTGGTGGGTGGAAGTGTGTGTGTGCTCCCATGCTCCACTCATCAAGCAGAGAGCAATGGGTGACAATACCCAATGCTCCGTGAGTGAAGATAGGTGGAAGTGGGAGGGGGTCCATGGGAACGCACCCCCTACGCACTGCCCACCCACCCAGTCCCCCCACACATGTGCACCCATTAGAAAAGGGCCTTAGATCAGGAAGAATAGGGTTCAGATCTTGTGGTACCCATGTAGGGCTGAGACAAGAGCAAGTTTACCCATTCTGAAGGGAAATAATGACTTGCGCGAGAAAAAGAACTGGGATCAAGATTTTGTCAGTTCTTGCTTCTATGCGAGAGTTCTTGATAAGAAAATAGGTAAAACAAAAATTAAAAAACCAAGCCCCTCTGCTACCAAGCTGAGTGAATGACTGATTCACTGTGGCGGTTCTGAATTCTGGGCTACTGCAGCTGATTATTCCCTCTCATCATCACCCATCTCCACTCCCTGCTTTCTGTATTCTGACCCCCTGCAAATCACCACTATGGATCCCTCGGAGAGCATAGCAGTCATGCTCCCCCTGCATTTTCATTGTTTCTTCCTCCCCATTTCTTCGAACCTTCTGGGCATGTGCAAAGTCTCAGGGGGCTGTTGGGACTTGTAGTTTTGTGCTGACTTCATCTCCCTTGGTGTACAGTAGCAGGCTCTTGCTGGATTCTGTTTCCCCACTGAGCATGCTCTGTTGGCTCTAGGGCTGCTGTAGCATGTTTGTGCTGGGCTAGTTCTCTGATATTTACAGCTTTTAAAAATAAACTCTTGGCTGCTGGTGAGAAAACTGTTCTCCAGAGGAGCTCTTTTTAAAAATTTTATTTTTATTTTATTTTTTTACTACTTCAACCAGGAAACAGTGGGAAGCCAAAGGGGATTGAAATGGAACCTCCTCCTCACTTCCTCCCTTCCCCTATTTTTCTTACCATTTTTTCTGTTGTTTTCATCATTTTCTATGACATTTTCATTGCTTTCTGGGACTTTTTCAACACTTTCCATCATTTTTGTCACATCCTGGGATGTTTTGTCACTTTTTGTCACTTTCCAGAACTTTTCATCACTTTCTGGGAATTTTAGGACAGTTTTACAGCACTTTTATGGTAATTTCCAACAGTTCGTTGGTGCTTAGCTGGCACGTTTTCATCTACACTATCTCCAGGGGTGGACTTGGGACACACACAGGTCTTGGGAGCGGCCCATAGCAGCCCTGTTAAACTTGTAAAAAATAACGGAAAATACTGAAAACAGCGGGAAAACCTGTAAGTTCCTGTGTCACGTGAATCTCGGTGAATACCTTGCTTTCAAAGGAAGCAACATGCACTATGATTTTTCATTTTAGGTCTAGATTAGGGCTGAAATGAGAATGTGATCACATTCTTCCAAGAATGGATGAGATTCTTGCACCCCCCCAGCAAGATCTTGCACATTCTTGACAGGATTTTTGAGAATCTCGTGAGATTCTCAAAAACCTCAAAGAATGTTCTGTTCCTGTGCAAAATGGTCACCACAACTATTGGCCATTTTGAGCATGCACAGAACATTTTTGAGGTTTCTCAAAAATCTTACGAGATTCTAACCCCCCACCCCCAATGCTCTGTGCATGTGCAAAATGGCTATGGCGGCCATTCTGTGCATGTGAATTCTCTGGTGGCCATTTTGCTTTTGCGCATGCACAAACTTTTGAGGGGATGTTCAAGAATCTCCGAGATAATTGTTGCGAGATTTTCGCTCAGATTCTTGAGGGGTTCGAGAACTCATTTCAGCCCAAGTCTAGAACAATGTTCACTGTGTTTCCCCCATTGGAAGTCATGGGGAAAATACAGTGAACATGGGCCCATGGCCATGAATTAACTAGGTGACCCTTGGAGAAGATACTGCCTTTCAGTCTCAGTTCACCATCTTTAAAATGGGAATAATAATGACCTACCTGACAGGTTTGTTGTGAGGGGGAATTAGTTAAGGATCGTAAAGCACTTTGAATATTAAAACTGCTACAGAAATGAATAATAATAATAATAGTTTGGGTAATTCAGCTTTTCTGAAAATTCTGTGTGTGTGTGTGTGCGTGCGCGCGCCTGCATATACATGTGCATGTCTGTATGTGTGTGTGGAAATAAATGGACAATAGACTGCAGGAGTCTCAGTCTGGGCAGCCCCCACTCAGGGGGTTTCACGCAGCAAGCTCAATATATGGACAGGCACCACGCTCCATCCTCCACCACCACCCTTCTCTCATGACTGAAAGCCAGGAGGAATGCTGGGTCCCAGAAGTTCCCCCCACTCTTTGCTTCCTGCTTTTTGTTGTTGTTTTTTTTTTCCTTTAGGAGCACTGTTTTTGAAAGCTCCAAAGCAAAACCAAACAGTAGAAGCCCCAGGGAGAGTGAGAATGGTGAGTGTGCTTGCTGCTCCAACCACTGAGACCTCTCTAGATGGTCTGCCCACCTGGAGGCTGTGCACACCCTAATAGATGGGTACAGATACGTGGGCGAACATTGGCCCACGTGGTGGACCTGCAATGCCCCAGAACTCTGTTGTGAGTAGACGTTCTGTGGAGGCTCCATGGTGCATGGGAGTGCACATCTCACAGCCACACACCCCTGATGTGGCCTATCTGTTTTGTTTTTAAACACTGTGTGTGTGTGTGTATGAGAGAGAGAGAGAGAGAGAGACTGTGTGAATTTCAGCCTGACCTAATTTGATTATAGTCTCTTACCAAGTTCTATGGGGAAAGTGAAGCAGATATATCATATGTTGGTTATATGGAAGCAAAGGTTCTTCAAGAACTCAACAAGACTCATTTTCAGAAGTGTCTAAGGATGCATTCACAGAAACACTGTGGCCATGGGGGAAGCTCATGGAGCAATATTTCCCCATAGGATCTGGTGTTTCATGAAGGGTTTTTTGTCTGTGAATAAATTCTCAGGGCAAGGGCGCCAGCACAATAACATTTGGGACAGGAGATCCACTTTGCCCTGTCCCTTTCTGACATGACAACAACCCTTTTCTGAGCATGATTACTTCTTGATTCTCAGAAGGGGAGGGGCCAGGGGGGATCCAGGGGTTACAACTGCACCTCCTTGCATCCCCATTCCAGCACCCATGTCCACAAGACAAGCAATTCCATTGTGGGCAGCATGGAGTACTGCCCAGAATATGCTCCATGCACTTCCCCCTATGCCCATGGGGTTTTGTGACAGGGTCCTTATGCATTTAGCAGACATTCAGTGAGACAGAGGGTGATTTCAGACCTTACGAGATCACGCTGAACCACACTGAACCACGCTGAACCCCCCCGTGGGGCCAAAGGGCCCGGAACGTCTGAACGGCACGCGCCAGATGTTCATCACGCTCAATACCCACATGGGGTCAGGTTCAACCACGCTTCCCGGGCTAGCCGGGGGAAGGTCCCGGGAAGCGTGGTCAAACAAACCCCCACAGGGAACCAAGCAAAAGTAACGTCTGGACGCCAATCCCCCAGCGGAACCAAAAAAATAGAGCCCAAGCCGGGGACGAGGCATGCAGCGTCACTGCCAGGCAACCAGCACCAACACAAACACCGGAGGGAGATTTAAAGCTAGAGCAGCATCAAGCAAGCATGGCAGGATGGAGAGAGGAGGGAAGCAGAAGAGAGCGGAGGCACAGACAGTGACAGCGGCGGGAGAGGAGGCGGAGGAGGTGCAGGCAGGCCCAGCGATGCAGGCGGAGGGGGCACAGGCGCAGGAAGGGTGCGCACGGGAGCACCCGACCAGGGAGGCGCCCCGGGAACAACACCCACAGCTGAAGCCGGGTCGCGCC
>QEPC01005589.1:2808020-2825271 GCA_003113815.1 Sphenodon punctatus | reverse complement strand
TTTGGGGGCCCCCAACGTGCCTTGCTCCGGGGGTCCGCCCCCCCCTCCGAGACTGCCTCTATTCCTGTGGGGGCACCTCCTTGGACTGGACTGGTGTGGCGTGGGGGTAGGGGTTGCTGCTGTCTGTGCGTTGCCCCGTGGTGGTGCCCCCCACGTCCCTCCCGGTATTCCGGGTGGGGTGTTCCAGGCACCCCTGCCCCCCCTTCCCGGCCTTTCCCTGGTGGGTGGGTGGGTGGGTGTGTGTGTGTGGCCGGCGATGGTGCGGCCCGGTTCCGGCCCGTGGTCCCGTTCCCGGCACGTCTGTTTGGGTCGTTTTCCGACCCCCAGGCGTGGTTGCGCTGTTCGCCCCCCCTGGTGGTTTGCTGTGGTGAACCGGCCGCTCGTAACGTCTGAAAGTACCCAGAAGCTCCTACTTATATCACATGCACAATAAACTGTAGCTATAGTGGGAAGTTCATGGAGTGCAGCCTCTGCAGTATTTCCCCCCACTTGTTGGTGATGCATTACACGTTTACCCCACGAACCCATACCTCCACAATGTTGGGGTCATCTTGCACATGTTTATTGATAGTAGAGATGAAATAAATAGTCTGAATAAATGACTATTCCAAGAATTTTCCAGATTTGGACCCTTCTAAATAACTATTTGTTTCCTCCCCACTTGTTCATTTTTGATATTTCAGTTCAGCTATTTTGTATCAGATATTTGACTTAATAACTGAATATCTATACCAAAATATCTGAAAAACCAAATAAATGAATGTGCGAGAATTTATTCAGGTATTCAAGTCAGTAACCAAACAAACAATATCTGGGAATATTAAATTCGGAACTCATTTTGGCTTTAGTTCACAGGAGAAAGCCCTTTCTATGGCATCAGTACCCCTGGGGGAACATTCTCCAACGCTACCACTGAAATGTGTATCAAGCTAAATAGTGATAGGGTTTTTTCACAGTTTTGGACAGGCTGTAGTCAACCTAAACAACATTTATCATGATGTTCAAGTAACTACATTTTCACTCATCCTATTACTCCATTTTTTGTGTTTTGGCATTTCACACTTTTGTCATTTCTGTTTTTTTGGACTCTCCTTTCATTTTCTGTTTCAGCTGTTTCAGGAGGGGCGGGGTATAAATGTGAATAAATAAATAAATAAATAAATGTTTACATTGAGATTCTAAAAATAAGAAAAGGCAGTAACCAATGAGATGGGTGGGCTGAAAACTGGAGCCAGGCTTATGTACCTGAAATAGAAACAAACAGACTCCAAACCAAATTAATGAATGGAACGAATGAATGATGCAACAAGACAAAAACCGAAAAGCGGGTAATCAAAAAGTGGTAAGATACCATTGTTTGTGGCCCATTTCAGTTTGGACCATTTAGATTTGATGGGGTTGCCCATTTTCAGTTCTATCCGGCACTCAAAGGGGCACACTGTTATACCAAATATGCCTGCCTCTGTAGCCAATTACAGAGCTTTGAATAAGGAGAATGTAATTTTTAAGCAAGAAAGGGGGCTGGTAGTCAAGCCAGAGTTCTGGATCTGACATTGATTCACTGTGTGACTTTAAATACATCACATAGTATTATTGTGTCCTGGTCCCTACCCTTGCCCCCTTGTATCACTGACATCTATTGAAGTCAGCGGGACTGTTTTAAATTTTAATCACATGGTTAAGAGATATCCTGAATCAGGACTAAATCTGCAACTGGGCATCTGAAGATTTGGTAACTCCTGAAGAATTTGGGGTGACTGAATTGACCCGGCCCTGTATGAGCACCATCGATGCCCAAACGGCACCTGATCGACTGCTTGAACGTGCTGGCTGGCCTTTGAAAGTGACAGGCCACAGCCAGGACCGCTGCAGAGCCCAGCTCCACAAAAGTTGCAGCCAGGGCCTGCCACTTTCAAAGGCTGCTTCCTTCCTCCAGTGCCTGTCATCAAAAATTAGTACCCATGGGTAATGCCCGCCTTTTTGGGAACTCTATCAGGCACCCAACAGGCTACTCAAGGACCAATGAGGTACCTGATGCCCCAAAATATGGGCATTACCCAGAGAAACATACAAGCCCAATGGTCCCAGCCAGGGCTTATCACTTTCAAAGGCTGCTTCTGCCCCTCTACAGCGCCTTTTACCTGAGAGGCACTATGGGGCAGGGAAGTGCCAGCCAGCCTTTGAAACTGGAAAGTCCCAGTTGGGAACTCTGAGCTTGTCAGTTTCTCTGGATAATGCTCACATGTTTGTATATTGGGCACCAAATTGGTCCTCAGGTAGCCCATCGGGTGCCTGAAAATGTGGGCATTATCCATGTGTACTAATTTTAGTACCCGTTGAAGTTCTAATCAGGACCTAAATGAAGAATGAAATTGGTAGTTGCATACCTTTTCCATATATTGTTATTTTAATGTGTGACACATAGATTGCCTTGACATACACATGAGACATGCTAAGGAATGTGCTAGAGGCTAGAAAAGAAACATAATCTTCAGAAACCCATGCTTGTAGCACCCCTGTTTTCAGGATTAGGAACTTAAACTGTGAACGCTTTGGGGCAGGAACTTTAACTTTTTCATACATGCTTGTACAGTGCCTAATGCAATGGAATCCAATTGGTTCAATAGATCCTACCTCCTTATTTACTATTGTCATTATCATTGCAGTTGTCTCTGTAGGGACAACTATCTCAAAGGCTTTTTTCCTCCTCATTTCAATTAACCTTGAAATATATGAAACAGCAGTCAATGGACAAACTATAACCAAGTCTGTACCTTGCCTCTCTTCTTTTACCTGTTTCATTGCACTAAACATCTAATCTATTGATCTAATTCAAGCTAAATATTTTATAAGGAAATATATTCATTGTCAAATATACAGTAGAATGTAGAAACCAATCTACCTCTTCTTTCTAATATCCGGTAATTATCCCAATGATCCAGACTCCAATGCATTCACAGGGGACTGAAAGAGGAGCTTTGGAATGATGAGTCTTTCAGGTTGAAGTCAACTGGTAATTAATTCTGCAAAATAAACACTGTAATTACTAAAAAGTAATAAAACTTTACATTACATTAAAGGGTATAATAGGTTTTCTAAAAGGATTCTATTAAGTTTAGCTCACTGGAAATACGCTATTTATAAATTCGAGCCTTGCAAAATGTCAATAGCTTGATATTTACCTTAGGAAATTAGGCAACCACAGGAAAAAATTAATAATTATATTAAAAACACACATTTGGAGATTTTTTCATTAGTAAAATTAATTACATCATCTTAATAGTGCTGGCGGAACATTAATGGCTCCAATTCACAATGCTCTGATAATGAAAAGTGATCAAGAGAAATAAGGAACAACAACAAAAATGTTCATCCCCACACACTCTTTACAAAAATAAATAAATAGCTGAGTTTAGGATTAAAAGTAAATGGAAAGAGGCTTATCGACCTCTATGGGTTTTAGATTAGACCCGTATGCCTCAATCCCCTTCACAATGGAATGGATGGTAAACCTCTCATTTGTTTCAGTAGCAGAGGACAAAGCTTCAATGCTGGTAGAAGGTGCACAATGTTACCATCTCAGTAGTGAGAAAGAGATCCCTAGAGATTCCCCAGCCTTCTCTCTTAAGTTTTTATCTGGTACCCATGGCCAGAGCATATCAGTCTCTCACTGTATTGCTCACAAAGTCTGCCTTGCTCTGACTTTGCCCTGAAATCTTTACTCCTTTCCTGACTCCTTACCTTAGCACCAAACTTGACTTCGGGTGAAAACAGACATGACGCTAACCACCCTTTAACCACCCTCGGTGGTCATTTATGCATGTTTCAGGGCTGCATAGGGCACCAATACAGCCCTGCAACATGCATAAATAACCACCAAGGGTGATTAAAGGGTGGTTAGAATCATGTCTGTTTTCACCCTTCCTCTCTAGACATGATCCTGAAATTACTCCCAGCCCTAAATCTGCCCATTCCCCGGTTCCTGCCCAGGTGCATTTAGTTTAGTCATGTTGATATGGATGCTGATCTTCTCATGAAGATTTCGATTTGGGAGGTAAAATTTACACATGAGATGATGGTTGAACATCATTTGCATGTAGAGGTGTTCCAAATAAGGGGGGAGGGGGAATATGAGTATTTCTGAGAGTCCGAGGAACGGTTCTGAGTATTTGGGCTGCTTCTCAGACCCTCAGAGAAAACTCAGGCAAGTGTCTGAGTTGGGTAGATGGGGGGAGGGGTCAGGAGTGGGATGCTGAAGGGAAATTGGGGGAGGGGTAGCAGGGGCATCGGGGGGGGGGCTTGCTTACCTTCCAGAGGGGGTCCTGTGCAATGTATGGCTTCTTCCTGGCTTGTAAGTTTGAAAGTAAAAACAACCCCAAAACCTGATGGTATTCTGATGCTGCCAGCGCCATCTTTGAAAAGGGCTGAGCATGCTCAGAAAGACCATTCAGTCCCTTTCTAAGCATGCTCAATTTTTTATTTACTTTCAAACTTACAAGATGGGAAGAGGCCACACATCATGCAGGACTCCCTCTGGAAGGTAAACCTGGACTCCCCTGCTAGTTTCCTGTAACCTCTTCCCTGGACCCCACTGCCCTATTCCCTCCCAGTCTAGCGGGGTCCAAGGAAGGGGGGAAAGGGATCTAGCACTGGCCTCTGGTCCCTGCTTACCTGGCCTCTGGTCCCCTTCCCTGCACTCGACCAAGGTTTGGCCGAGTTCCGATGTTCTAGGGCCCTTCCTCAGAACTTCAGAACTCAGAAAATCAAGGGTGAATGCACTGGTCCTCTGTTTTCAGAGGAAAACAGAGGACCACATTTCAGCAGTACTCGCAAGGCATGTTGTGTGACAGACATGGTGACTGGACCTTTTCCCAACTGTGCCATTAAGATTTCGAAGAGCCTGTTGATGGATGAGCTGAAAATCTGCAGTCACCTTCTTTCTGGACCATTATCTCCTTCAGGCCAATCTCTCCGCACACACCCCTCAGAAGGAGGAAGGGCCAGTTAGGATGGTCCGCCCTTGGCGACTGATGGAACCTCAACGGTTCCAGGAAGTCCTACGGGAGTTAACTTTGGTCCTGGACGGTCACTCTGTCGATGAGCTGGTCCAGTCTTGGAACATCTTGCTGGGGGAGGCTATTGACAGGGTGGCTCCGAGATTCCCTCTGCCTTGGTTTTGCCACTGCAGGGCCCCTTGGTTTACCGAGGGGCTGTGATGTATGAAGCAGGTAGGCCGGAGGCTGGAGCGACGCTGGCAGCGTGCTCGTTCTGACTCCAATCGATTTCTCCATAGGGCCCATTTGCGGTCCTATGTTGAGGCTGTGAGGACAGAGAGGATTGAGTTCCTTTCTGTCCTCACAGCATCCACGAAGTCACACCCAGCGGAGCTGTTTCAGGTGGTGTGGGTGTTGGTTAGTCCAGCCTCGCTCCACCTGGACGGGGATGTGTCCCAGGCCCGGTGTAAGGAATTTGTCAGCTACTTCGTGGACAAGATCGCTTGGATTCAGAGCAACTTTGCAGCCGGATTAGGGGCAGTAGGTAGAGAGCGTGAGGCGATGGAGGCCCTGTCTGGTCCATCTTTGTGGGGGGAGTTTCAGGAAGTGACGCCAGCTGATGTGGCGGATGTCCTGGGGTCTGTGAGGGCCACTTGTTGTGAACTCGATCCATGCCGTTCTGGTTGGTGAAAGTCTCCAGGGAGACGTTGGGGACGGTCCTGGCAGGGGTAGTGAATGCATCCTTGCAGCAGGGGAGGCTGTCGCCTAGTCTCAAGGAGGCTGTGGTGCGCCCTGTGCTGAAGAAACCATCATTGGACGTGGACGCCCTCGCCAGTTACCGACCTGTCTCTAACCTTCCCTTTTTAGGGAAGGTTATTGAATGGGCTGTGGCACTCCAGCTCCAGGCACATCTGGACAGCATTGGTTTCCTAGACCCATTTCAAACTGGATTCTGCCCCGGCTATGGCATCGAGACGGCGTTGGTGGCCTTGGTCAATGATCTCCACTGGGAGATGGATGCAGGATGTTCAACATTTCTCATCCTGCTAGATCTCTCAGCCGCTTTTGACACCGTGGACCATGGGCTGCTGTTGAGACGACTGCATGACCTGGGGGGGTCTGGATGGGACTGTTCTCTAATGGTTCCATTCATTCCTCTCGGGGAGAAGCCAGCGGGTGGTTCTGGGGGAGGAGACATCTTGCCCCCGCATCTTATCATGCGGCATTCCGCAGGGTTCGATTCTGTCTCCGTTATTATTTAATGTTTATATGCAGCCCCTGGGGGAGGTCATAAGGGGGCTCGGGGTGCGCTGTCACCAATATGCTGATGATACTCAGTAGTACCTCTCTTTTTCAGCGGACCCAGACCCTGATATCTCGATGCTATCCCAGTGTTTGGAGGCCGTGGTGGAATGGATGTGGCAGAGCAGACTGAAGCTCAACCCCGAAAAGACGGAGGTGATGGTGGTGGGGAGAGTGAAGGAGGTGTCGGCCCCCCTTATTGGGGGGGTTTGCCCTCCCGTAGCGCAACAAGTCCGGACTCTGGGGGTGGTGTTGGATGTGGACCTCCACCTAGAGCGGCAGGTGGAGGCAGTCGCAAAGGCTGCCTTTCCCCAGTTATATCTGGTGCGGAGGCTGCATCCGTTCATCTCTGGCCCGGACCTGGCCTCCCTCATCCATGCCTTAATCACCTCGAGGCTGGACTATTGCAACACACTCTATGTGGGTCTTCCCTTGTGTTTGGTTCAGAGGCTACAGCTAGTGCAGAATGCAGCAGCCCATCTCCTTTCAGGGATGGGTCACTGGGAGCGCATAACACCAGTGCTCCAGGCTCTGCACTGGTTGCCAATAGCGTACTGAGCCACATTCAAAGTGTTGGTATTGATTTACAAAGCCCTGCATGGTCTCGGCCCCTCATACCTCAAGGACCGCCTTGCCCTCCGCGCCCCCGAGCGGCTCCTTCGGTCTGTCGGGGGTGCCTTCTTGGAGGTCCCCCGCATAAAGCGGGGGGCCACAATGGAGAGGGCATTTTTGGTGGCCAGGCCACGTCTTTGGAACTCCCTGCCGGAGAAGGCCCACCTGGCTCCAAGCCTATTAGTATTTCGGCAGAAATGCAAGACCTGGTTGTTTGCCCGGGCCTTTGGGGAGGGGGGTTGGTAGTGATTTTTATTCCCCTATTCCCAAGTAATTTATATCCCTGGCCCTGTCTTATATGTTATTTTATATATTTACATGAAGTGTTTTTAAGTGTTTTTTTTTAAATTGTTTTAAATTGTATTTTATTGCTGGAAGCCACCCCGAGCTGTATTCAGGAGGGGCGGAGTATAAATTAAATAAATAAATAAATAAATACATATTTCTTTTGTTGATGCACAGATGCCAGTGATGGAAGTAGTTGACAAGTTGATTCCTACAGATTGTCAGGGGATTTCAAATTTCTGCTGAAACTTTTGATTTGATTGCCAAAAAACAGATGCTATTAGCATAGCTATACTTTTGACTACAAGTTGCATGAATGTAATGATCCTCTTTATCCCACTCCCATTCCATGTCATCCTAAAGCAATCATTCCTACCTCTGTCTATTCCCACCAGTTTTCTTCATGTTTTACCACACTCCTGTATTCAGAAGTGTAAATCTAGAAAGAGGCTGGAATTACTGGAGAAACTTCTCCCTCATAATGCACAGTACTCCGTAACCAAGCTCCATTAGTATCATTTGCAAGTTGTTTAATTTGAAAGGTAAAGAGTAAGTCTGATGAAGCCATACTGTGTCACAAGCTGCAGAACAGCAAAGACTGCTCTCATCTTTGTTTCTAAAAGTCTTCTCAATATCCTGGATCAGGTCAACTGGATAATCTGGTCAAGGGTACTGTAACCTACTCACACCCTGCTACTTGTGTGACAGGTGCTCGTGACTCACTGGTAACACATGTTGAAGAAAGAGTCATTCAAAAAGTCTGAAGCCCTCATGTGGTAAAGAAATTGGACAATAGCTTTTGGGGGCAGGTTTGTATATTGCAGGAATCTCTGTCTTTCCCCAAACATGGGGATCATGTGACACTCAAAGCAGCTGTTGAGGAAGCATAGCAATGTCTTTCTGGGAGTGTCCAAGGTGAAGAAGAAACTCGTGAATTCAATCAGCTAACGGTGCCATTCCAGCGTTGCAAGCTTTCATAGTTACTTCTAATTCATTTAGCCAAAAAGGGAATGTGCAATTTGTATCTGTGCAGGACAGCTCAGTCCCTTTAGTCAATGCAGTTGTCACCTTATGACTGTCTTCTTTGTCCATTTGGAATTGACCATTATCTAGAAGCTGAGTAAGCATGTCATTGGCAGTAATTGAATATTCTTCCTTAGATTAGGTTCACTTGTCGACTGTCAAAACTTCTTCCAACTCCACCTGCTTAAGCAGTTCATGTCAGTGGTTTCATGGCATCATGACATTTTGCTAGTCTCATGGAGTCCAGATGTCTGGACCTCCAGACCTTCAGACCTGGACCTTCAGATCTAAATGTCTGAAGTTGTTTGGGATTCTTTAGTTGTGCTGACAAAGTTAGAATGAAACTGTTGTCACAGTTTGGCCTGAAGCAGAAGTGTTGTTTGCCATTTTTCTGTTTACTGTTGACTTTTTGGCATTCTTGCCGCTGCTCCAAAGGCATTTGCCATCAATTTGCAGCACCATCCAACATTTTACAACAGTTCCAGGTATTCTGCGGCACTTAAGATAATAATGACAATTTCCAACAGTTCTTCCAACAGTTTTGACAGCTTTTCTGACATTTCTGAAAGTTTTTCAGACACTTTAGTGACACATTCTGAAATTTTCTAGCTATTTCCGACACTTTATGGGACTTGCGACAGCTTCCAACAATTTCTACGCTGCCGAAAAAAGGGCGACGGACAACCAAGGAAAGCGGCAGCAAGCATCAGAACAAGTATGGGGATGCTGTGTTCATGCCATATCTGGAAAATGACAACGGATGGGAGGTTTCAGACAGAATTGTCGAACACTACCCCATGTTGTTTCAGGCTTTATCACAGTCCCATGACATCCCATGTCCAGCCAGGAATGTAAACACAGTGTGTCTCTCAGATTGTAAGCCCTAGGGCAGGGACCGTGTCTATTCAATTACTTTGTAAAGTGCTAGGTACATTGTTGGTGCTATATAAATGTTTGCTACTAAAATAATAATAATAATAATAATAATAATAATAATAATAATAATAAATAAATTAATTAAATATACTCAAGCCTTGAATAAGAAAGCATAGCAGATATAGTCATGGGCTCCTTTAATCTTGAAGGAAGGATTCACTGAGTTGGCTAACTAGCTTCTCAAAACAGGCCATTGTGCATCTCTTCAGAATTTCATTGCAACTAGTGAGAAGTATTGGTGGGTCGGTGACTAGTGCCCAGTGCAATTAGTCAGCAAAAATGACAGAAGAATTTGGTGATGTGCATGTGGGATAAGGGAATAGCAATTGATAACTGCAGAGTCTGGGTTGGCAATTGTGCTGCAGTGATGATTGCTGAAGGACTCAGACAACACAATTATTGTTGTGCTATTCTACGGATGGTGACTTAGTAATGGCCCATAACAGTGGTTGATAGATAGAACCCTGCCACCGAGGACTGTTGGGGAAAGTAAACCAAAGCTGGGGTCAGCTGAGGTGCCTGGGCTGGCTTGCAAATATGGCCCTTTTCACACACAGATTCTTTAACACTGTTAAAATGGGTGTTACATTTTATAATACATGCTTCAGGTGTGCTCTATGAGTGCCCTACAACATGTCTGTGTGAAAAGGGCCAGAGGTTAGTTTGCCAGTCCAAATTACATTCTATTCAATGATATTGGGTGTTTTCAGACGTGACGGGGCAGCTTCGCCCCGTCCCAAAAATAACCCAGAGATTCCCCGCCGGGATCACCCAGGCACAGCAAACAGACATGCTGGGGTTCCCGGCGGGGAATCAGGGAGGGGCCGTGTGGAGCAACGTACGGTCGCACGGCCCCACCCCCTCCACACTGCCTCGCCACCCGTGCTCTGTGTCTGGCCACAGCGTCTGGCCGAGTTCACCACAGCCCGGAATCCTGCCGGGGATTCCGGACTGTGATAGCCGACCAGACGTTACTTTTTATTGATGCCCACCTGGAATCACTTTCACCACGCTTCTGTGGATTTTCCCGCTGGGAGTCCAGGAAGCATGGTCGAAATTGACCCATGTTGGTATTCAGTGTCGCGAACATCTGGCGGCCGCCGAACAGACGTGCAGGGCACAGTGACCATAGGTGGGTATACACTGTGGTTCACTGTGATCTCATCACGTCTGAAAATGCCCATTGTTACCGTTGGAGATGCTAAGCTCTGTGGTAATGCAGCTGTCTTTAATGTGAAGTTGCTAGTCTCTGCTGCTGATGGCATCTGTTGAGATAACTGTTTAACCAGGAATCAGAAACTGGCGATCTGAGTGAGTGAATGAGAAAATTCCCCAACAGATAACAGTGAGCAGAGAAGCTCCAGGTGAAAGGCATACAATTGATAACCCTAGGAATAAAGACCTCCATGGAACAAATACATTACTGATTGGGCATGGACCTTCATCCTAATCTGGATCTACCCCGAGTTTAGAGATGAATCCAGTCCCCATGCTTATCCCAGTTTTGGGCCTTTCAACTAAAAGGATGTTTTAAAATAAGACACATCCACCAACAACACGTCCAACTGCTCGTGTGAAGATGGTGTATGGGGGAGTGCACTTCCTTGAGCTACACACCAGCCAGCCATGACCACGCATAGAGTACCAGCAAAAAATCAGGAATGCTCCATGTGGGGTGAGCCACATGTGCAGGGACTTCCTCCATGGCTGGGGTAGCCATGCTAGGAGACGCCCATGTGGACCCCTCCCTACACACTCCACATGCCACTCCGTGGTCAACCCCCCCCACCTTCCTCATGAAAAAACACCCTTTGTGTGTGACCTGTTGTTACATTGGTTAATTAAAATTGACCCAAGAACCCAGTTTCATTGAACCAGCACAAAGGTTTGTGTGAAGGTAACATACATTACATGTGATTAGCATGCACCTGTACATTCATCTATACTGACTAAATTAATAGAAGATGTACAGCGAATTAAGAGAATCTGCAAAAAAGTTTGAACAATTTAACTCAACTGTTTTCCTTTAGTTATATTGACACACCTTTGAATGGTAACCCAGGACTAATGTGTTTTAGATGCTTCTAGATCTGGTTGAAATTTTCCAAAGTTTAAAATTTGAACACTAAATGTCATCAAAGTCAAGTGTATCATTTTGTAAAAACCAAACGAACAACAACAAGACAACACAAATACATTTTAATGCAAATATTGACCATTCTCTCTCTCTCTCTCTCTCTCTCTCTCTCATCTCACACACAATTTTGTATCTGGTCATTATTAGTGCTAAAACTTGGTCCTTGGAAAACTTTGGAATTCACCGGGGATTCCGGTCCCCGGTTTCGAAATTCCAAGTTCCAAAGTTCCCAGTATCAATGCTGGTCCCTGGAAAACTTCAGAAGACTTTGTAAACCTCTGTCAAATACTGACGCCATTGCACGCATGGCTGGAGTGACCCAGATGGTTGACCCTAGTTTCTCAGAGCTAGAAAATGAAACTTTGTGTCATATTTGGTAGTAGGGGGGTATGGAAGGGAATAGTTGAGTGATGGACAAGCCACATAACAAGTTTTTGATTGGCTGGCAGGAGCCAAATAAAAGTTACTGTACAGCCATTTTTCAACATTCTTTTTGGTGAATTTAACTGTGTGCTACACTGCAGATCTGTAAGTAATCAGCTTGGGGTGGGGAGGGGTCCCTGGACTGGAGTGGCTTGGCTTGGCATGGCCTATCCAGAGGGGCAATGTTGGGGGATGGGGGTCATGTTTCAACCCACTATGGCAAGACTTTTTAAAAAAATAAGTGGGTGTCACATTGCTGCTGCCTGCTGCTTGGAACCTGAGGCAAAGGGATCTCTCTGTCTGGTTCCATTTCACCTTGCCTGGGCTGTTCAACTTACCAGTGCCACACCCAATGCCATGCCTTTTTAAAAAAATAAACAAGTGCCCCTGGGTGTGTGAATGAGTGAGAGTGTGCGTGTGAGAATGTCTGGTTTCTTTCTTGTGGGTCATGCAATTATGTCTGTTGGGCTGGCTTTTGGTGGGATTTCTGCATGCAGTTGCACTTTTGTGTTGGTGTTGTCATCTTGAGAGAATGCCCCACTCCTGCTAGCCTTCTTTTCTATGCACTGCATTGGCTGTGGGTTCAAAAACTTTGCCAAGAATAATTGTGACCACCCGGGATGCACTGGGGATACTTTATGACTGGTTAATGTATGGTGTGTGGTGAGGGGGCTTGCCTTGCATAAGGGTCTGTGTGCATGTTTGGTTTCTTTATTATTATTATTATTATTATTATTAACATTTATATAGCGCCAGTCGTGTGGTCTGGTGCTGTACAGAACATAGAACTAGACACGGTCCCTGCCTGTGGCTTACAATCTAAAAGACAAAGAGGGGGAGACAGGGAGAGGGGACAGTTGGAGAGACAGGGGAGAAGACAAACAAACATTCAAGTGCATGCGGAGTCTCAGGTGCGTATGCTTGGCTTTGTTACAAAGAGGTTGGTGGCAGCAGTCTGCAGAGGAGGGCAGACAGTAAGTGTACGGGGAAAGACTAGCAGGCATTGGGAAAGGCAGCAAGGAAAAGGTGGGTCTTGAGGAGGGATTTGAAGGAGCGGAGGGAGGAGGCAAGGCAGATGTGGGCAGGGAGGGAGTTCCAGGCATGGGGGGCAGCGAGGGAGAAGGGTTGAAGGCGGTTAGGTGAGCAGGAGAAATGAGGGAGAGTGAGGGAGGGGACAACAGAAGAGCGGAGAGCGCATGCAGGAGTGCATAAGGAGATTAGGTCTGAGAGGTAGGGGGGAACTTGGTTGTGGAGTGATTTGAATGTGAAAACCAGGAGTTTAAACAGAATACGTTCAGGAAGGGGGAGCCAGTGAAGAGAGAAGAGGAGGGGCTGCACATGGTCAAAGCAACGGGCAGAGTGAATGACCTTGGCAGCGGAATTTTGGATTGGATAAGGGGGGAGAAGTGAGAGCGAGGGAGGCCAGAAAGGAGGAGGTTGCAGTAATCGAGGCGAGAGATAACCATGGCATGAACAAGGGTTTTGGCCGAAGAGATAGAGAGAAAGGGGCATATGTGAGCAATGTTGTGGAGAGCGAATCGGCAGGATTTGGCCACAGAGTCAATGTAAGGTTTAAAAGAGAGGTGCATGTCAAAGATGAAGCCCAAGCTATGGGCTTGGAGAACAGGATGGATGGTGACCCCATCGATACAGATGGTCAGGTTAGAGGGAGAGGAAGGTGAGGGAAGAAAAATGAGGAGTTCGGTCTTGGCCATGTTGAGCTTAAGTTGACGTCGGGACATCCAGGCGGAGATATCAGAGAGGCAGTTGACGAGGCGTGAGTGGACAGACGAGGAGAGAGAGGGGGTAGAAAGATAGAGTTGGGTGTCATCAGTATAGAGATGATATTGGAATCCATGGGAGGCAATAATTTTGCCAAGCGACAGGGTGTAAATAGAGAAGAGGAGAGGGCCAAGGACAGAACCTTGGGGAACCCCAACTGAAAGGGGGAGGGAGGGGGCGGTCAACCCAGGGAGGGAGACATTAAAGGAGCGGTCAGAGAGGTAGGAGGAGAACCAATCAAGGACAGAGCCGCGGAAGCCCAAAGAGTAAAGCAAGTACAAGAGGAGCGAGTTTGTGTTTCTTATGCCAGCTGGGTTGGCATAATTATTTTAAAGTGCATGCACTGCTGCTAGGCCATGCTGTGGGCTCTGCAGTCTTTGTTGTTTTGGCTTTTTAAAGTTGCCCTTTTTGGGTTTGTTTTCTTGAGGTTGTCTCACTTTTGCTAGCCTGCTTTTCTTGGCACTGCTTGGCATAATTATTTTAAAGTGGGTGCACTGCTGATGGTGGACCATACTGTGGGTATTACTGGATTAATTTTGTTTTTTTTAAGTTGCACTTTATGCGTTTGTCTTCTTGAGATTGTCTCACTTTTGCTAGCCTGCTTTTTTGAGCACTGGTTTGGCTGTGGGTTCAAGAACTTTGCCAAGATGTGACCATCTGGGGCACACTGGGAGAATACTTTCTTTCTGGTTAATTAATGTATGATGTGTGCATAGGTGTGCACAATGGAGACCTTTTTTGCGGAGGGGAGGGGAGGGTTGAAATCCAATGTTCTAAGTTCCGGGGATTGCCATGGTACGCAATTCCGAGTTCCAAATTCTGACCAAGTACCCGATCTGTGTACCTGGAAATTCAGAACTTGACCCGAGTACGTAGATGGTCTATTCGGTGCAGCCCTAGTCACTATCAATCTGATATTAGAGCCATCAATCTCGAGGACAAAGATAGTCCAAACCATGATGAGTTTTTGGAGCTATTGAGCCCAGGATGTGTTTCTTGCTTTCTTTTCAGTCAATATATTTTCTTTTCCTGCCAAGCCTTATGTGTGACAGGGTTTACATTGTGGTGCACTTTGAATACCACAAAGGAGGAAATTTTTTTTTTTTAAATTGTCAAGTCAAAAAATAAGAACAATACAAATATGTGAAGAACCCTCCAGCTGGACTGAACCGTTCCACCCCCAACTCCTTCCTTGGCAGCGGGAATGCAATGCATCTCCCTCTTACTGCAGGCGAACATCGCTGCTTCTTTGATTCCTGCAGGTTTGAAGTTCTCTGTAGTGCTAACGTATAAAGCTGAATTTCTGCAGGGCAAATTTTACTCAGCTTGTTTTATTTGGGCAGTTTTCTTTTTTTTCCCCTCTCTTGTCTTCTTTCCTTCTGTTGTTGCTTCTTTTTTTAAAAATAGCTGTCATTTCTAGCCAACCTGTGTTAACAAAAAGCTGTTTAAGCTCAACAAAGCATTTCCCACAGGGATACTTGCTTATGTGATATTTGAACGTGGTCAGGCTTCATCCCTCTATATATGTCAAAACCCAAAAGCTGTCTATGTAGAAGAGCTGGGAGTAAGTTGTTTATTCATCCCTCTGCATATTTCTACAGCCTCTTCATTACACAGCAATTGACTGATGACTACCAGACCCAGATGTGCAATGATGCTTGGGCACCTCCTGAAAACTAGGAAGGGATCCACTATGACATGTGGGAGTCAAGAGGGGGAGGCACATCAGTGGTGGGCAGGAGGTGCCAGACTAAGTCACGCCACCCTGATGGCTGGGGGAGAGATCACCATGGAGACTGGCTAGCCTTAGCAGCAGGAGGGGAAGGCAGTGGCAGGGACAGCCTGGGCGGCAGAGCTGCAAGGGGAATGAACAGGAACATGAGCTGCAGGAGCCTATAGATCTTTTTGATGCTCGACCTTCAAAATTTAATAATCCAGCCCTGGCTGCTCTGCCTTGTCAACTCCCTGAAGCACCTATGGCAACATAGGGTGTATAGATGACGTGCAGTCGATGTGCCAGCTGTATGTCTCAAGGATGGAGGGCTGCCCCTGGCCAGGACAGGTGAGGGAATGGAATAAACATTTCCCTAGCCTGAACCAGCCAGGGAGGGGTGGCGGAGAGTGATGGGTGGCTGACTTTCACCACCCCCACACTCCGGACAGTGACCTGCCCCCCACCATGACGGGCGACCCATGCTGGGGTCAGGTTGGCACAGAAATAGACATGTCTACCCAGTTTGGCCCACTATGACTCTTCTTGGCAGACTTTGGTTCTGGACTGTGTGTCCAGTTCCTTCAGGGCACATGTTTCTGGGCCTGCTGCTTACCCCACCATGGTCTATATTGGGCTCACATCTGGCAGCCTGGAAACAGAAGTGCAGGTGAGGTGATGGCTCAGGCAGGCTGTAGAAGGCTGAACCAGGCCAGTGTCATGTCTATCAACACCCAATATTGTCTTGATAACATTTAGTAAATTGCTTGACACGTGGGGAAAACAAAAAGCCACAGAAAGGTCACTAAATAATCCGACTCTCACTATGTCAATGTACAGAAGAACTTTTAAGCAGTGAAAACCTATTTCTAAACTACTGATCAATGCAAACATATACGTGCAATTAAAATCAGTAATATAAAAACTACTACTTTTGCCTACTGACAAGTCTACCAGTTACTTTAAAGTACAAAGTGGTTATTGTATATACAGTTATAATTTCCCACAGTTCTGAAACAGCACATTTTCCATCTCTTGCCCAGCATCCTTGATTCCATCCTGTCACAATGCTAGATATCTCTGTAAGAAACGAATATTCTCTTGCCATCTACATAGTTAACACCAATAGATTTCTCAAAGCAATTCCAGCTAGATTGGCAATTCACATAAATTCAGTTAATTGAATTTAATTCATGGAGATTCACAATTTCCATCACCACAGTGATCTCCACTCCATCCCAAGATTATTGTCCAATATATGGCATCTACCCTTTGGGGTAGCACTAGCCATTAAAATAGAAACTTTCCATGATAGGACTAAAGGGCCTGTCTAAACAGCCTGAACCAGAAGACCAAGTCTGTGTAGCTGGTGGGTCTGGCACCTTCACAGCATCATTATTCCCATTGCACAAATGAAGAAATCGAAGCACAGAGAAAACAAAGGATGTTTTTAGAAAAGACACAACCACACAGGTCCATCCATCAGCCATGCACCCAAAAGCTTGTGTAAAGGAAGTGTGGGTGGATGCGTGCTTGCAGGACCCACGCAGCACCCAACTACTCATAGCCACACGTGGGACATTTGAGAAAAAGCTGGAGTGCCCTGTTAAAGGGTAGGGATGGGCGAACGCGGTTCGGCAGTTCAGAGTTCGGCCCGAACTCGGCCTGTTCGGACGACCAAACTCGAACCCAAACCCAAACTCGAACATACTGAACAAACTGAACACCGAACGGCGAAATGACCAAACAGTTCGGTCAGTTCGGATCGCGTTCGGGTGAGTTCGGGTGGCAAAAAATGGTTCAGTGGAAGGTCAAACATTACAGGGAGGTGTCAGTCACTGAGGAGCAGACTTCCAGGCACCAGGGGTGGAGAGGCTTGCAAGAAACTAAACTAATTATCTGCCTCCCCCCTTCCCAACACCTTCTGAGCTAGTTACTGTTCCTGAACAGCAGGTGTTGAGTAGGATTTTTAGATTGCTTTAAGTTTCATTTCACTTTTGTAATGAAATGAAACTTAAACCATAAACTGAAACCTTGTGTTATGCA